>BSBK01004710.1:2500-89670 GCA_027943335.1 Chamaecyparis obtusa
ACCCTGTTACGACTCAGGTGTGCAGAGGAAAACCAAGACGGCTAACCTCCTCCTTTGTGAGCCATGATGAATCTTCAATAGGTCATCCTTTCCATTTGACCAGATATTCTTCATATGTCATGTTCCTTGTGCTTCTGCCAACACGATTGTCCAGTATATCTTCGATCTCCTTAGTGTCTAAACTAGTTGTTGGAATACTCCACTGTGCTGCTATGATCTCATCTTCAACACCTCCTTCATGATACTCTGTTAGATCTGAAATGTTAAACACTGGCAAAATATTTAGCTTAGTAGGCAATTCTACCTCATATGCATTTCCTGAATCATGTTTCTTCAGTATCCTACATGGTCCAAACTTCTTCATTTTTAGCTTGTTATATGTACCAACTGGAAACCGCTCCTTCCGCAAATGAACCATGACTTCATCACCAACCTGAAATTCCTTATACCTCCTTTTCTCATCTACCTTAGCCTTATACTGTGCATTCATCTTGGTAATATGCTTCCTCACCTCCTCATGGATGTTCTTCAGGTGTTCTGCAAAATCCTTAGCTTCAGCACTACTTATTTCTCCTTTATCTATCTTCCTCAATTCAGATGCATTTCTTGGACTACTTCCATATACAATCTAGAATGGTGATTTACCAGTGCTTCTATTGACAGAATTATTGTATGCAAATTTCACCTGTGATAAAATCAAATCCCATCCTGTTGGCTTATCTCCAACCAAACATCTCAGCAAATTTCCCAAGCTCCTATTCACCACCTCTGTCTGTCCATCAGTCTGTGGATGATGTGATGAACTAAACTTCAAATCTATCTTCAACTTCTTCCACAATGTACGCCAGAAATATCCAACAAACTTAGTGTCCCAATCTGAAACTATGGTCTTTGGTAAACCATGAAGTCTCACTACTTCTCTGAAAAACAATTCTGCTACATGAACAACATCATTAGTCTTCTTGTAGGGAATAAAATGTGCCATCTTTGAAAATCTGTCAACTACCACAAAAATTGAATCGTGTCCGCACTGTGTCCTTAGTAAACCAAGAACAAAGTCCATGCTGACATCCTCCCAAGGCTTCTCTGGTACAGGTAATGGCTGATACAATCCTATATTTTGCTTCACTCCTTTCACCATCTAACATACTCTGCAACTCTGTACAAACTTCTTCACATCTTGCTGCAACTGTGGCCAATAATAATTCTCACTAACCAAACCAAGGGTTTTATCACAACCAAAATGTCCAGCCAATCCTCCACTATGCTTCTCCTTGATGAGATTCTCCCTCATAGAACTTCATGGAATGCACAACTGACTCCCTCTGAATAGCATATCATCCTGGATGATGAAATCCAACCATTTTATCCTGTCTAGAGTAACAGGTTCTGTACAAGCTTTCCAAGCTTCACCAAAATCAGGATCCTCTGGATACAAATTCTTGAATTCCTTGAACCCAACCACTTCAATCCACATTTCTGTCAGCAATAGTTGCCTTCTGCTAAGAGCATCTGCAACCCTATTAGACTTTCTACTCCTATGTTTCAAAACAAATGTATAACTCTACAAAAACTCAACCCATTTCAAATGCCTCTGATTCAACTTTCCTTGACTATTCAAATATTGCAAAGCTTGATAATCATTATACAAAACAAACTCCTTAGGAAGCAGATAATGTCTCCACTTCTTTAATGCCTGAACTATAGCATTAAATTCTTGATCATAAACAGAATATTTCCTCTTGCCATCATTTAACTTCTCACTGAAATAAGCAACAGGTTTACCTTCTTGGCTCATAACAGCTCCTATTGCAGTACCACTAGCATCACAATCTACATGAAACACCTTATTGAAATCTGGAAATGCTAAAATAGGTTGTTTTGTAACTTTTTATTTCAACAATTGAAAACTCTTTTCTGCCCCATTAGTCCACTTAAACTCTTTTCTATCCCCTCTCATTGTTTCAGTCAACGGTCCACAAATACTACTAAAATTCCTGATAAACTTTCTGTAAAAGCTAGCTAGACCATGAAAAGATCTTACCTCAGTAGCACTCTTTGGAGTAGGCCATTCAAGGATAGCCTGTACCTTCTCTGGGTTCATTTTTAGACCTTCTCCTGAAACTACAAATCCCAAATACACTAACTCTTTCTTCACAAAATTGCACTTCTTCAAATTAATCAACAATTTCTCTTCTCTCAACTTCTCAAATACCATATGAATATGCATCATATGCTCATCCAATGTCTTACTAAAGATCAAAATATCATCTAGGTAAACAATAACAAACTTACCCAAAAATTCTTTCAGAACCTCGTTCATGAGCCGCATGAAAGTGCTCGGTGCATTGGTTAGCCCAAAAGGCATGACTAACCACTCATATAGTCCTTCCTTTGTCTTGAAGGCAGTCTTCCATTCATCTCCTTCTCTAATCCAAATTTGGTGATATCCACTCTTCAGATCTATCTTTGAGAAATACACAGCTCCACTCAAACAATCCATAATATCATCCATTCGTGGCAATGGAAACCTATACTTGATTGTGATCTTGTTTATTGCTCTAGAATCTGTACACATCCTCCATTCTCCATTCTTCTTTGGTGCTAATACCACTGGTACAGCACAGGGACTTAGACTCTCACAGATCAATCCTTTCTGTAACAGTTCATGTACTTGTCTGTTCAACTCCTCACTTTCTGCAGGTGTCATTCTATGTGCTGCCTTATTCAGCAAACTCGCTCCTGGGATCAAGTCCATCTGATGACTGATCTTCCTGACTGGTGGTAATCCATCAGGCACATTATCAGATACAATATCCTGAAACTCATTCAACAAATCTGCAACTTCTACAGGAACATCTTCTACTTTCTCTTTACCAGCTTTTGGAATTAAAGCAAAACATACATGCTCATACCTCATACCATCTAGGAAATTTCTTCCATCAACAAAAGTTACCCTTGCATTACCACATACCTTTTCTTCAGTCTCCTTCAATGGTTTTAGCTTATGCCGCACTCCATCCTTTGTCAGGGAATAGGTATTTGCATGACCATCATGTACAACACATCTGTCAAACTGCCATGGTCTACCCAACAACATATGACATGCATCCAGAGATATGATATTACACAATACCTCATCTTGGTATCCGCCAATCTTGAACTTCACCAGACATTGTTCATTGACCATGACCTTGTGGTCATCCTGTACCCAGGCAATCCGATATGGATGTGGGTGTTTCTGTCTCTTGAGCTTCAACTTTGTCACCATCTCTTCTGACACCAAATTGTCAGTGCTTCCACTATCAATGATCACATCGCAACATTTACCTTCACACTTGCACTTGGTGCGAAAGAGGCTCCTCCTTTGCTCAGGTTCATTCTCACCACTCAACAAGAATCTTTTGTTAATCAACATTTCTCCTCTTTCAGCATCTTCAAAATTTGATGATCTGGCATCTTCATCTACATGTGCAACTCTGGCCTGGCCTTCATTTCTTTTGTCTATTCTACCTTGGCACTGAGGACATTCAAATGCCCTATGACCTTCTTCTCCATAGTGAAAACATCTTCCATGGAAGCCTCCTCTTCCAGATCCTTGTCCTCTTCCTCTTCCTCTTTGATCTCTATTGTTTTGATCCTGGAAGCGATTGGAATTGTTTCCTCTCTGATTCTGATTGCTACTGGCCTCATCCTTCTTTTTCGGATCTTCATTTTAGCCACCATATGACCATCCACTAGATCGTCGACCACGAACTCTTCCATTTTGTCTGCTCTCAAACTTCTTGTTCATCTTTTCCTCTACTTTTAGGGCAAACTGGTATGCCTCTTCAATACTGTTCATTCGAACCAGATTCAGCTCCTCCTGAATGCTTGGCCTTAACCCATTAAGGTATCGGGCAACTTTCTCCTTATCAGCTTCTGCATGGCCTGTTCTGATGAGGAGTCGATAGAACTCCTCTGTATACTCCTTAACAGATCTTCCTGCTTGCTTCAAACTTTGCATTTTCTTTAGTAGATCAAGCTCATAATCAACAGGAATGAACTATCGCTTCAATTTATCCACCATCCAATCCCATCTTGTGATTTTATCTTTCCCTCTTCTATTTCGCTCCAATTGAATTTCTTGCCACCAGATCTTCGCATGACCTTTCAGTCTGGCCTTCGCAAATTTGACCCTATCAGGATCCTCAACATCTTCATACTCAAAATATTCCTCACATTCATTGATCCAGTCGATCAATTCCTCTGGGTTAAGATTTCCAGAAAATGTAGGAACCTCAATCTTAGGTCTTTTCCCAATCTTGGAAATCGCCCGAAAAAATCTTTCTTCCTCCTGGTTCATAATTTCAGCTTCTCCTTCTTGATATTCTTCTTCAGCTTCATCCTCGCTTTCATCTCTGAAATTAAGATTCATTCCTCTATGAATCTCTTCTTGTAATGCTCACACTTGTCTCTGCAGCTCTCTAACCTCAGGTGTTACAACACCAGCTCTTCTGTCACGTTCCCTTTGTGGAGGCATTTTCGCGATGCGCGCTAAAACCCTAGCCATGGTCCTGGTGCAAACTGCCTCATAGTCGGTGATCTGTTTATACACTCAAGAACTCCTACTCTGATACCACCTGATGAAGGGTGCTCCCCTTAATGCCACAAACACATAACAGAAATAGAGAAACAACAATAATATGCAAGAACAGAAAATTGGCTTCTTATTATCTCCACAAATGTGGAATTACAAACTTTCAAAATTACAATATGCAAAGCCACATGGGCATTCCCTTACAATATTCTTTAGGACAAAGCCTCGAATCAATACCCAGATCTACTACCCAGAACTATTCTGAACTACCTAAGACAATAATACAACCTTCCTTATATAGGCAATTTTCCACCGCCTGGGAAGGTTCCAGAATTTTAGCCAATAAGGCCGACCAATTTAGAATTATTTTATTTTACATTTTATTACATCATAGTCGGCTCAAGATAACCTTTGAAACCTGAATAGAAATTTTGAAGAAAATTATTTTCTGCCATTTCAAGTGGCCCAACTTCCGAAGACCATAAGTCATCACCAGTTGACCCGCTCGGCTATTATAACCCCATTTCAGAAATGCCACGAAGTGCTCTACAGGCTTGACTTGTGCAAGCACCCATCACCCAAATTTTTGACCTCATCTGGGGCCTCTAAAACCTTCAAAACTGAGTTCAAAGTTTCTGTACCCTGCTGCCAATACCGAAAATCTTCAATATCTTCCAATATACACTTGATCTGGCAATGAAACTTTACTGGCAGTCTTATATGACCAAAATGAACCTCCAAGAAAGAAATAAGATCATTCTGAGCACATATGAAAATTATCAAAAATAGTAACTTTTCATAAATAGCAGCTCTGCACAAAATAGCCCTTATTGAATACAAAAACAGAAATATTTTTGGGTGATGCAAGATTGCTCTTACACCCAGGATGCTCCTGCATTAGTTATATTAAGCTTTACATAGATTTGAATACTCACAAATTGAGTTGTATTTGAATTAGATCACTATTGTACTAGTTTAACCATTTTTACAGCTAAATCTCTTAACCGAGTAGACTTAATAGTCTTTTGTATTTCAATATGACATTCAAGGAATGTTATTGGTTTTCTTATTGACCCCATAGTGACTGTTGGTCGAGGGAGAACTATTAGTGATAAATCCTCTAGCAAGGTCAGACCTAGCAGTGTGTTTTGTAACCTTTAACAGGGTTGGCTCCTAACCAATCTCACCTTAGAACAGTGAAATATTTTGTGTTACAGTCCCAAGTGGTTTTTCCCTTAATAGGGTTTCTACATTAAATGTTTTTGTTATGTGTTATTTTTTGTGATTGGATTACTATCATACTTTATATATTTCATATTTGATTAATCGGTAAACAAAGTTTTGTAAATTACAAGTATTCGGTAAATGAAGAGAAATAATGTTGTTAACATCTTACCAAATTGATTGATTTGTTGAAAAAGTTTGAGAAATTACATCTGAGAGTTTAGGACTATAGGATAACTAATTTAACTAATTCACCCCCCCTCTCAGCTATCTAACAATTTGTATCAAAGCTTATGTTCTTGAAAAGGGAATTTTAAAGGACTTGAGCTAAACATTACAAGATGTATAAAAGGGAGGTGCCAAAGTTGAACAAAGACAACTTCTCAACATGGAAAAGAAGAATGAGATTGTACATATTTGGAATTGGAGAATCTTCTCTACAACTCCTAGACAATGCTTACATAGAACCAACTATTGGACCTTTGACAGTTGATCAACTAAGAGATGAACATGAACAAAATATGACAATGATAGAAATTGTTGCTGCCTCATCTGATGCAAAATTTGAAGACATCAAAGCATGTACTACACCAAAGGAAATGTGGGACAAGCTTGCTCTAGTTCATGGAGGAGATGCAAATGTACTGAGGGCCAGAGCTAAAATCCTTAGAGGTAGATTTGATGATATGATGTAGGATCATCCTAGGTGTAACAACAATCTTGCATCGCCAAAAAATATTTTTTCTTTCTTTTCAATAAGGGCTATCTTGTGCACAACTGCTATTTATGGAAACTTACTATTTTTAGTAAGTTGGTCATATGATCTTTGAATGTTTAGATTTCACAGGTGGAGGTTCATCTTAGTCATGTCAGCCTAACAGTTGAGTTTCATTGCCATATCATCTATATCAGTGAATTTATTGAGGTTTTTGGGTATGAAGTCTTTGAGCTTAGTTTTGAAGGCCTTAGAGGCTCCAGATCATGATCAACCCCCATTTGATGAGAGCTTGCCGAAGTCAGGCATTGTAGATCAGGCCCTTCAATTTTTGAAAAGTGGTTATAATAGAACAATAGAGCTACAATTAGAAAGTTATGGCCTTCGGAAGTTGGGGTACCTAAAACCATATTTTGTAATTATTTGGAGCTGACCCTATGTATAATAAAATGAAAATAAATTAATTCTTAGGGAAGTCGGCCTTAAGGGCTAAATTTATGGAACCTTCTCGGGTGGTGGAAATTGCCTATATAAAGGAGGCCCATAGTGTTGGCTAGGGAAGTTCTAGGTATTAGATCTGGGTAATGATCCAAGGCTTTGTCGTACAAAATATTGTAAGGGAAAATGCCCATGCGGCTTTGCATATTGTAATTCTAAAATTTGTAATTCCACATTTGTGGAGATAATAAGAAGTCCATTTTTTGTTCTTGCAAATTGTTGTTGTTTCTCTATTTCTATTATGTGTTTGTGGTATTAAGGGGAGCACCCTTCATCATGATATGAAGATGAAAAAGGTGAAAACATTACACAAAACTCTAACCAAATCAAGGAGGTGGTCAATGCTATTCAAGGAGTAGGGTGTGTTTTTGATGAAGACATTGTTGTGAGTAATATTCTTAGAACCTTCCTTCCTGTCTATGCTATTAGAATCTATGTTATTCATGAAATGAGATCTATACCTAGTAATGTTCTTACACTTGATAGCCTAATTGGTAAATTGACTACTTTTGAGCTGAATAACTATGATAATAGTATTGTATCGAGTGTTGAGTCTTCTTTTATGTCATCATTGAAGATCGGTAAGTCTAGCAGTAAACATAACATAAGAAATGAAAGTGACAGTGACTATGAAGATGGACTTGATGAACTTGAAGCACTTATGGCTAAGAGACTTCAGAAAGGTAAAGGTAGGTCTAAGGGAAATTTACATTTAGCATGTTTTAATTGTAAAGAAATTGGCCAAATTATAGCTAGATGTGCTAAAAGGAAAGATAATGATAAAGATAATGACTGATCTGGTGAAAAAAAGTATGACAAAAGAGATAAATGAGAACAAAAAGGAAACCGACAGGATGAGAAAAGAAACAACCAAGACTACAAAGATAAAGGCAAAAAGGCTTGTTACCTAGTTGGAGATGATCATGTTGATACTAACACAAACACTAATGAAGACATTGAGGTGGTATTCATAGTTATGAAAGAGGATTTAGAAGAATAAGAAAGGTATGTTGAAACAACACTTATATCTAAAGTTACCAAGAATGATACATGGATTATTGATAGTGGTTGTACACATCATATGACTAGTGATGAGGACAAATTTGAATATGTTGAACAATATAATGGAGGATTTATTAAAATGCATATTGGGTAAAAGGACTTAACTATAATATTTTGAGTGTAGCACAATTGAATAATTTAGGTCACTGAGTTGCATTTGAAATTATAAAGGTGAAGATATATGATGAAATCAAAAAGTTGGTCGGTACTGGTGGACAATCCAAATGTAATCTCTTTTATCTTGATAATGTTGAAACTTCTTGTTTGTTGGCCAAAAATGAAGATGTGTGGTCGTGGCATAAGAACTGTGTCATGTGGATTTTGATAACATGATTAAGATCAACAAGAAAGGAAGAGTTAGAGGTTTACCAAGTCTAACTAAACCTAACCATGTCATGTGTAATCAATGTGAGAAAGGGAAAATGACTAAATCTAGCTTTCAGAGAAAAGAATACTCTTCTTAAGGTATTTTGGAGTTGGTGCATACCAACTTATGTGGTCCTATGAGAACTCAGAGTTAATATGAATACTCTAGGATGATGATAGTTATGTTTTTGAAAGAGAAATCTGAAGCTTTCAAAATGTTTAAGTGGTATATTTAGCTAAAGTTGAAAAGGAAACTGGGAAAGATTTAAAGTTATTAAGATCTGATATAGGAGGTGCGTTTATTTCTGATTAATTCACTAACTTTTGTAATGATCACGGAATTAAAAGATATATTTCTGCACCAAGGACACCATAATAGAATGGTATTATAGAAAGAAGGAATAGAGCTATAGTTGACTATGCTAGAATACTAATGATTGAAAAGGATGTTGCACAAATGTACTAGAGAGAAGCTATTAGCACTATAGTATACACCTTGAACCAAGTTCAACTGAAGAAAGACACAAATAAGACACCTTATGAGCTATGGTCTAGCTACACACTAAATGTAAGTTATTTCATAATTTTTGAAAGATGATGTTACATTCTAAAATATGATAGAAATGGAAAATTTGATTCTGAATGTGATGAAGGAATATTTCTAGGATATTCTACTAAGAGAAAAGCATACAAATATTTGAACAAGACTACTAACAAAATGATTGAAAGTGCTAATTTGAAATTTGATGAGTTTGCTGAAAAAAATGATGAAGGAAGCAGGAAGGAACCAGAAGACTATGGTAAATTTACATATATTGAGCATCCAGACTATCTTCCCAAGCCACATGCTAAGTCTACCGAGTGACAGGAAAATGCTACCAAGAATCAACAAATACAAACTGAGAATCAAGAAGATGTTACTGAGGAAGAAATTGAACCTGAACCGAGTGATTAACAAAGAAGAGAACAAGTATTGGAAAAATTTGTAAGAAGACGCCATCCACATAACTAGATTATTGGAGACAACCAAGCTAGCATGATGACACAAAGTAAGTTAAGACAAAACACATTTAGTTTGTGAATTTGAGCCCGAAAGTATTAAAGATGCACTTGAGAATGAAGAATGGATTAAGGCCATGAATGGACAAATTGAGAAAATAGAGAAAAACAAAACATGGACATTGGTACCGAGACTGAGTCATAAAAATGTGATTCGTACTAAGTGGATATGTATAAAAAAAGTTGAATGAGAATGGTGAGTGACTAGAAACAAAGCAAGACTTATATGTAAGGGATATCCACAAGAAGGAATTAACTATGGTGAAAATTTTACACTAGTAGCAAGACTTGAAGGAGTCAGAATATTACTTGCATATGTTTCCTATAAAGGATTTAAGGTTTATCAAATAGATGTTAAATCAACATTTATGAATGGAATTCTTGAGGAAGAGGTTTACATAGAACAACCTGAAGGTTTTGTTGATCAGAATAAGAAGATCAGGGTATGTAAATTGCACAAAGAATTGTATGGACTGAAACAAGCACCAAGAGCATGGTATGAAAGATTGCATGATTAGCTTATTAGTATTGTCTTTGTGAGAACAAGTGACAACAAAAATTTATACTTCAAAGATGGAACTGATGATAATATACTTATTGCTGAAATTTTTTTTGATGATATAATATTTGGAGGACATGATAATCTTTACAAATTATTTGCTGCTAAAATGAGAAAAGAGTTTGAAATGTCAATGTTTTGACAAAATAAATTCTTTCTTGGATTGCAAATACAACAGAAAAATGAAGGCATATTCATGACACAATCAAAATACATCAAGGAAGTATTGAAGACATTTGGAATGGAAGATTCAAAACCAATTAGAACACCTATGGTTACCAGATGCAAATTGACAAAAGATGATAAATCAACCAACGTAAATTAGACACTATATATATATCAATGATTGACAAATTGATGTATGTTGTACACAATAGGCCTGATATAGCACACACAGTTGGGATTGTTGAAAGATTTTCTTCTAATCCTAAAGAATCATATATGACTATTGTTAAAAGAATTTTGAGATATCTGAAGAACACTGAGCATTATGGGTTATGGTGTGAAAAGGAAGATAAATTTGAACTACAGGTTTACACTTATGTAGATTGGGCTAGAAACATTGATGACCAAAAGAGTACTACTTCTGGATCATTCTTTTTGGGAGAAAGACTTGTGACATAGATAAGTAAGAAACAAACATGTATTTCTTAGTCTACTGCTGAAGCAAAATATGTTGCTGTTGCTGCTAATTATTCAAATATTGCATGGATAGAACAGTTGTTGCAAGGAATGAATGAGGAGATCACTGATCTAGTGATTATATATTGTGATAACACAAGTTCCATATATGGGTATGTGCAGGATCATGGTATGCCAAACTTGGCCCTTAAGTGGCAATGAAAATTCAGAAAATCAGGTTTAGGCAAGTTGACATAAAAATTTCAACAAGTTATAAATAAAATATCAAAAATATGTAAGAAGAGAATATATAGAAAGTTGAATTTAGTTTCAAATATAGTAGGCCTTTTTTGAAAAAAAATTAAACCATATGTTGATAATTTCAAATTTCAATGTAGCAATATGGAAATTTTTTGAAAAAAAAAAAGGAGGTGTATGTCTGACAACCTTAAACACAATCAAATGAGAATTTTTGTTTAGAAGATTCTAGATATAAGTAGTAGACTCACGTTCAGATGTGAGACATATCTTTTTGTAATTTTTTTCTAAGTAAATAATTAATTATGATTTTTCTTCTACAAATTTTTGAGAATACAAAAACTCTCATGTCTGACCATGTTAACTTAGTCTAAACTTTATCAAATTGAAAATTTATTTTATTTTTATTGTAGAAGGAAAATCATAGAATTTGACACATATTTTGGATTTCAAAAATGTTATACAGTTTGAAAGTTATCGCTAATTTTCAATAAGTCTATCAATAAGGACTAGAAAAATAACAAGTAGGAGTATGTCTGACCACATTAAACAAAATGAAATGATAATATTTTTTTATAAGATTCTAGATAAAAGTAGTAGACTCATGTCCAGATGTGATGTATATTTTTTCAATTTTTTTTCCAAGTAAATAATTAGTTATGATTTTTCTACTACAAATTTTCTTGGATATAAAAACTCTCATTTGTGATCACCTTAACTTAGTCTAAAATTCATCAAATTAAAATAATTGTTTATTATTATTGTATTAGGTGAAGCATAGAATGTGATGTATATTTCATATTTCAAAAATGTTATATCGTTTGAAAGTTATAGTTGTTTTTCAAAGAGTCTATCAATCAGGAATTCTTTTTCACATCACCACTTTTTGGCATACCATGATCCTGCACATACCCATATATTTCAAATAATCTGATGATATATGCAAAAAAAAATCACATATCAATTAAGCATCACTAATATTTGAGGGATCAAGTACAAGAAAAGAAAGTGAAACTGGAGTTTGTGAAGTCTAAAGAACAACTTGCAGATATATTTACTAAGCACTTAATAAAGGAAACTTTTGAGTACTCAAGGACTGGACTAGGTGTCCATCCCCTGTCTATTGGTCAATAAGGTGATAAGGAGGTTGCATCAACTTGTACTTTATCAAGAAAATCAAAATGTTGATGCATGTAGCTCACACTTTAGGATTCCTAAGGTTGTGAAAATTGTTAAGTGAATATTGTAGAAGCTGGAATAGAGAAGTATATATCAGTACATGAAGGTACTTGATATGGACTGAACAACAAAAATTCTATATGGCTACTAAAAAGTTGTTTACTTTCTTTTGGCATTGTTGTTAAAGGGAGAGAGATTTCAATGAAATATCTATTGGAAAGAACATGAAAAGTAAGAGAGAATGGCAAGTGAAACATCTATCCACTATGGGGATAGATAGAATTAGAGAACTCAAAAATATCAACTCCGCATGAAGAGTTTGTATGAAATGCTTTTGTAGTAATTTAACATATTAAATATCAAGAGAGGGAGAGATTACCGAGCTACAACATTTATCTATATAGTTGTAGAACAAATTTTTGGTATTCTATGGAATATTTCATATTGTTTGCATTGCCATCAATGACAAAGGGAGATATTGTTAACCTACAACTGATTGAATAGCTCGATGAAGATTCAGGAATTCACCGAGTTGTTAAAGTGATATGTAAATGATTAAATTAGTCAATATGTTGACATTGATGTCAACTAGTTTTGACTATACTTAATATGATAGTTATAAACATCTGAACATCTGTAGAAGGAAGAAATGGTGAAGAAATGAGATATCTACATAAGGATAAGATGGATATGACATGTATGGATAAGGTATACATTGGGTAACTTATTGATGAGTCTATGGTATTATATTGTTGACTTGAGCATGTTGCATTATTCTATTACGAAGAAGAGATCATAATTGACCAAGTTAATGTGGTTGGTAAATGAAGATTTTTGTATACATGAAGTTAGTCTTGTGTATACACAATGATAGTAATAACTGAGTTGGTTATCACCGATGCATTCTGTAGTAACCGAGTTGTATAAAAACATTAAATGTTTATAAGAGGTGAGAAAAATTGATGATCTGGAAGATGCTTAAATGATTTTGAGATAAAAGATAGAGTTTTTTATAAGATTAAATAGCTGAAAAAATTCAGAGATGACCGAATAGAAGAGATTAAAATGTGTTATTCAAACAACTACCAAGGAAGCTTGAAGAGGCCAAACAGAAGATGGAGATTAAGATGAAAAATTGAATGGATGAGATGAAAATGGTTTACATGTCTATTTAAGACATGAGATTTATTATTGAATAGGCTAGATGAATAGAGACCACAAGATAATTTGCGTGAAGACATTTTTCATGAACTATTGATCAAATTAGTTACAGACAGAACTGAGCTAGGCTCCATGTATTACCAAGCATCAAAGTATTATACAAAAAGTGAAGTAAGTTGGAGGATATAATAGAGCGAATTGATTGTTGACCAGAAGAGTTATATTGAGCTTAGCATAGATCTAAATACTTGAAAATTGAGTTTTATTTGAATCAGATCACTACTGTATCAGTTTAACCATTGTTAAAGCTAAATCTCTTAACTGAGTGGACTTAATAGTATTTTGTATTTCAGTATGACATTCAAAGATTGTTAATTTTTTTTCTTATTGGCCTTTTAGTGAATTCTGGTCAAGGGAGAACTGGTAGTGATAGATCCTCTAGCAAGGTCACACCTAACAATGTGTTTTGTAGCCTTTAACAAGGTTGGCTCCTAGCCGAGCTCACTTCAGAAAAGTGAAATATTTTGGGTTACCAGTCCTAGGTGGTTTTTTCATTAGTAGAGTTTCCACATTAAGTCTTTGTGTTATGTGTTATTTGTTGTGATTGGATTATTGTCATACCTTACATATTTCATATTTGATTAATCGGTAAGCACTATTTTGGAAATTACTGGTATTCGGTAAATGAATAGAAAGAATGTTGTTAACATTTTACCAAGTTGATTGATTTGTTGAAAAAGTACACTGAGAGTTTGGGAGTCTAGGATAACTAATTTAACTGATTCAGCCCCCCTCCCAGTTATCTAATAGTTGTATATGTATGTATGTATGTATGTATGTATGTATGTATGTATACATGCATGCATGTATTATAATATTAAATATAATTAGGATTATTTCATCCATGAAAAGTATCCAAATCTATATTCTTCTCTGAGTTCATGTCTTTGGTAATGATTTGAGTCGTTAATAAATATCCTTGATTTTTAATGGTTGCATGGGATTGGGAAGAGACACAACCTTTTATTAATAATCTCTCTCTCTCTCTCTCTCTCTCTATATATATATATATATATATATATATATATATATATATATATATATATATATATATATATATATATATATATGTATATGTATATGTATATGTATATGTATATGTATATGTATATGTATATGTATATGTATATGTATATGTATATGTATATGTATATGTATATGTATATGTATATGTATATGTATATGTATATGTATGTATGTTATCTTCTTTTTCTCCCCCCTTCTGAATAAAATTCTATTATGGCTTTTATATCTCATGTTTGGGATAATCACATCTTTTAATTTAATGTACTTTGGCAATTCATTAAGCTTAATTATATTTTAATTTGATTATTTTATATCCTAATTATATTTTAGAGTTTAATTATTTTATATTTTGATTTAATCTAATTTAATTATTTGGTATTTTAATTTAGAATTTTGTTATTTTATTTTAAAATTTTAATTTTAATTTATTATTAAATCCTATTTTTAGAAAAAACATATTTTTTTACAATTTTATTCCTTGTAATTTTATTTATGTATTTTAATATTTTGATATTATTGATTAAATTATGTTTCAAAAAGGGGACATCACATTCCATCCTTCCCAAAATTTCTTATCCTCAAGTAATTATATTTTTTCTCCTTATGATTTGATAGTAGAATTTTATTGAAGACAAGTTTTCTCCTATATTATAGAGAAATGTTCATACACTATCTCGTAATATTGCCAACTAAATTTTTCAAAACCACATTTTCATGATAGCATACCTCAGATTCATCTCTATTTAGTTATGCTCTTATTTTAGATAAAACATAGTAGGACCAAAAATAGAGTATACACTTAATAATATGAATTATATGTATGAATTTATAAAGACACGAAGCATACACATTAATGCATAAAGACATAGAGCATACACAAATTATACATATAAATTCATGAAGACATAAAGCATAAACAAAGTATGAACATAATAAATATATTTTTAGATTTCAAGTCATACTTACTAAAAAATAAAGAAGAGTAAATGTCTTTCATAACCAGTTATAGTCTAGTTTGGTAAGAAATGGTTAAGCTATCATGTATAAACTACTTAATCCAAGTAATCCCAAGAGCGTGCAATATCCAATTATGATAACTCACCTCTTGGCCCACACGAGACAAGAATTTCTTACTATAACAATGCCATCCATTAGAGTGGCCTACTTAGTTTGGAAAAATTGGTAAACAATAATTCCCGTAATTTCCTTACTTACTTCCTACATCCATCTTGATCACTCACAAAGTGAGACATATACATGCCATAAATAAATAATTTAAGAAAATGTAACCAATTTAATTTATTTATAATCTATTACCAATAATTTTATAACTTCTCTTTTTCTTTTAAATATACATATATATGTATATTTAGATTCCTTTTCATTTACTAGAATGATTACTTTTTTTAATCTTTCACCATATAGGATGGAAAGATCAATGTCTAATACCACTTGTAATATTGTACCTTAATTAGATTAAGGGATAGTTAATTTTCTCATAATGCAAACCATAATTACTATATTTAAAACCTCATCTTAGCTTCTTTCCTAATCCTAATGGAGGATAGGGAATTAACTTCATAGGGTACTGAAACATTCTCCATATTTAAGCCAAAGAGTTTAATGAACTATTATAAATACCACCAATTGGTAGTCACCTACTTAGGATGGAATTATTTGCCCCTCCCTATGCAAACCAACCTACCCTTTAAAATATTTTAGCTAAATTTTTAAGACAAGGTCATTATAATAGTCTTTCATATAATATAAGTGTATATATTTTGACATATATGTCCATATACACATATTAATGTCCTATTTATTATGCACATATTTATTTACATATATAAATAATTCTAACTATTACACACACAAAGATAGATAAATATCTTAATTTACTACCAATGGATTTATTATAATATTATAATCTCTTGTTGCATTCTTATTCCTTCCATGAAGAGAATACAAATATATATTCTTCTCATAATTCATTCCTTTAGGAATGATTTCAATCCTAATTAAATATCCTTTCTTGAATGGTTGCATCTTATTGAGAAGAGGCATATCCTTTTGTCAATAATTAATTAATCTTTCTTTATATGTTATCCTCTCTCTTGATCTATGTACTTTATCTTCTTTTTCTCTCACTTCCAAATGATATTATTTTCCCTTGCAATGAGGATGGTTAGAAACCCTAGTTTAATAAAGGAGCATCCTGGGTATAAGGGCAATCTTGCATGACCCAAAAGTATTTATGGTTTCTTTGCAATAAGGGCTATCTTATGTAGAGTTTCTATTTTTTAAATTTGCTATTTTTAGTAAGTTTTTTTTTTGAGCTTAGAATGCTCTATTTTCTTCTATGGAGGTTCACTTTTGTCATATCAGTTTTCCAATAAAGTTTCATTTCCAGATCAAGTCTAGTTTTGAAGATATTGAAAATTTTCAGTATTAGCAGTAGGGTACAAAAAATTTGAACTCAATTTTGAAGGCTTTAGAGGCTCTGAAATGGGTAGAAAATTCAACTGACTAACACATGGACAAGTTAGCTATTGTAGAGAACTTCCCTACATTTCCAAAATGGGGCCATAATAGCCAATCACGTCAATGCATGATCACTTATGGTCTTTGAAATTTGTGCTACCTAAAATGGAAGAAAATCAATTTCCTTGAAAATTTCTTTTTGAGTTCCAAATGTTGTTTGAGCTAATTGAAATGTAATAAAAATGAAAAATAAAGAATTTTAGGGTTAGATGGCCTCAATGGCTTAAATTCTAGAACCTTCATGGGCAGTGGAAAATTTTTATATAAGGAAGACCTATAGTGTTTCTAGGGAAGTTTGGGATAGTTATTTGAGGCTTTGTCCTATAAAATATTGTAAGGAAAATGCCCATGTGGCTTTGCATATTGTAATTATAAAATTTGTAATTCCACACTTGTGGAGATAATTAGAAGTCCATTTTTTATTCTTGCAAATTTTTGTTGTGTCTCTATTTTTTTTATGTGTTTGTGGTATTAATGGGAGAATCCTTCATCAAGTGGTATTAGAGTAGGTGTTACTGTGTGTGTAGAAAGATCACCGACTGTGAGTCAGTTTGCACCATGATCATGGTTTTGGGTTTTAGTGATAATCATGAAAATTCCTCCACAAAGGGAACATGGTCGAAGAGCCAGTGGTGTGCCACCTGAGGTTAGAGACCTCCAGAGACAAGTGGGAGCATTGAAAGAAGAGAATCAAAGAGGAATGAATCTCATAGTCAAAGATGAGAGCGAGGATGAAGCTAAAGAAGAAGGAAAATTTGATCAATAAGGAGAAGGTGAAATTATGAACCAAGAGGAAGAAAGGCTTTTCTGGGCCATTTCCAAGATTGGGAAAAGATCTACGATTTAGGTCTCCACATTTTCAGGAAATGTTAACCTAGAGGAATTGATCAGCTGGATCAATGAGATAGAAGAATATTTTGTGTATGAAGATATCGAGGATCCTGATAGGATCAAGTTTGTGAAGGCCATATTGAAGGGTCATGCCAAAATATGGTGGCAAGATATTCAATTAGAGTGAAACAGAAGAGGAAAGGGGAAAATCACAAGATGTGATGAAATGGTAGATAAATTGAAGACAATTAATTCATGTTGTTTATGAGCTTGATCTACTGAAGAAAATACATGGGTTGAAGCAAGGAGGAAGATATCCTCAAGAGTATATGGAGGAATTTTATTAAATCCTAATCAAAATAGGCCATGAGGAAGCTAATAAGGAGAAATTTTTCTGTTACCTTAATGGGTTAAGGTCAAGAATTCAAGAGGACTTGATTTTGGTCTGAATGAACTATATTGAAAAAGCATACTAGTTTTCTCTAAAAGTATAGGAAAAGTTGAACAAGAAGTTTGGAAGAAGACAAAGCAGAAGAGGTTGTGGTGGAAGATCTAGTGGATGGTCTTATGGAGGCCAAAATGAAGATAAAAAATAGAAGGATGAGGCCATTAGAAATCAAAATCAGAGGGGAAATAATTTCTATCATTTCCATGATCAGAATAATAGAGATTGGAGAGGAAGAGGAAGGGGAGAAGGATCAGGAAGAGGAGGCTTTCATGGAATAGGTTTTCATTGTGGAGAAGAAGGTCATAGGGCATATGAAAGTCTTGATTTACAAGGAAGAATAGATAGGAGAACTAAAGGCCAGGCTATATTTTCACATGTGGATGAAGATGCAAAATCATCACATTCTAAAGATGCTGAAAGAGGAGAAGTCCTTGTTAATAGAAGAGTCTTGGTGAGTGGTGAGAATGAACCTGTGATGCCCAAAAGTTGGGACAAAACACAACCAACAAATTTTTTTAAAGTGATAAGTTTCTACACACAAGATGCGGGTTAATGAGTTCAACGACGAGGTTAAAATGAATCAGGTGAATAACCTCGACAATGTTGTCTATAAAGGATGCTAGAGGAAAATTAAAAAAAAAGATAGCTAATATGTATAACACAGGATCACTATGTGGGCCGAAAGTGGGCCTCACATCCACCCCCTCTAGGTATGAACATCCGCCTAGAGTTCATCAAAGAGGTGCAGATACTGGGCCCTCATCTGAGCTGCATCCTCCCATGAGGCTATGACCTCATCATAGCAATCCCACTGGACCCTAACCTGGTCCAGCATTCTGCCTCGAAGTACCAATGTCCGACGAGCCAAAATGTGAATGGGCTCTAGTGCCAGCTGGCCATCTGACTCCACCTGCAAGGCATCCCAGTCAATAATATGAGACTCATCATAGATATACTTTTGCAAAATTGATACATGGAACACATCGTGGATGCGTGACAGGCTAGGTGGCAAGGCTAGATGATAAGCAATGGGCCCTATCCTCTCTAGGCTCTCAAACAGGCCAAAAAAATGAGGTGCAAGCTTAGAGCCCTTTCCAAAATGGATTGGACTCTTGTGCGGTCGCACTCTCAAGAAAACTCTATCTCCCACAAGGTAGGCTCGGTCTATCCTCTTCGCATCTGCATACTTCTTCTGTCTATCCTGAGCCTCTAAGAGACACTGCCTAATCAGGGTGACCTGCTGCTCCATATCTCAAACTAACTTAGGACCAATAGAAACTCTGTCCTCAATCCTATCCCAACTCAGTGGGGTCCTGCAAGGTCTACCATACAATGCCTGGAAAGGTGGCATTCCCAATGATGTATGATGCCCATTGTTATAGGCAAACTCCACAAGATGAAGATACTCCTCCCACTGGGTCTGATGATCCATAATGTACATGCGAAGCATGTCATCTAAAACCTGATTGACCCTCTCGGTCTACCCATCTGTCTCAGGGTGATAGGCGGTACTGAAATTGAGCCTAGTGCCCAATGCTGCCTGAAGCTCTCTCCAAAATGAAGAAGTGAAAAGAGAATCTCTATCCGAGATGATCTTATGAGGTATGCCATGAAGTCTAACAATATCTCGTAAGAACACCTGGGCTACTATGGGTGTTGTGAAGGTAATACGAACTGGAGAAAAGTGGGCTACCTTAGTCAACCGGTCCACCGTCACCATAATAGCATCATGGCGTCGGGAAGACATCGGAAGACCAACTATAAAATCCATGGATATAACCTCCCACTTCCATACTAGAATCTCATGTGGCTGTAGGAGTCCACCAGGATGGCGGTGCTCTGCCTTAACCCACTGACACTCAAGACACCTGGCCACTATCTCAGCAATCTGTAATCTCATGCCTGGCCAATGATACAGCTGCCTCAAATTTGCATGTAGCTTCTTAACCCCGGGATGTGCTGCATAAGGTGCTCTATGAGCCTCTAGTATAATGAAAGCATGTAAATCTCCAGTAGAAGGTACATAGATACGGTCTCGATGACGTAAAAGTCCATCGGACTCTAAAGTATAACCAACATACTTCCCTTCCAAGGGTCTCTGAGACTGAATCATCTCACATACCTTAGAATACCACTCATCATCCTGAAGATGATGGAGGATTCGTCCTCTCAAATCTGTGCCTGCAGTCATAGAATAAATATCATGTCATCTCCTGCTCAAGGCATCTGCAACCACGTTCTCCTTCCCCTTGATGTAGTGAACATCAAAGTCATACTCACATAAGAACTCCATCCATCGCCTCTGCCGAGCATTAAGGTTCGGCTGAGTGAATATATACTGTAGACTCTGATGGTCTGAATGAAGCTCAAAATGGTGACCTAAGAGGAAGTGACACCAACGTACTAAGGCATGTACCACTGCTGCAAGCTCTAAATCATGCATGGGGTAATTGAGCTCATGAGTCTTAAGCTTCCTAGACTCGTAAGCAATGGCTCACCCTCCCTGCATAAGGACTGCCCCTAAACCATCAAGTGAAGCATCTGTGCACACCACAAATTCTGCTGAAGGATCTGGCACTGCAAGAATCGGTGCACTGGTGAGCGCTCGCTTGAGCTCCTGAAAAGCCCTCTCACACTTCTCTATCCACTCGAACTTCTTCCCCTTTCGCTGAAGGGAAGTGATAGGATGTGCCACTCTAGAAAATCCTTCAACGAAACGTCTGTAATAACCGGCAAGACCCATGAAACTTCTGACCTCAGTCACTGTGGTAGGTGCTGGCCAATTCATAATGGCCTCAATCTTTGATGGGTCTACTGAGATCCCATCACCAGATATGACATGCCCCAAATACTTAACCTCTCTTCTGAAGAAGGAACACTTCAACAAGCTGCCAAACAATTGATTATCTCTCAAACACTGCAAAACCTATCTCAGGTGCTCTTCGTGCTCCTTCTCATCCTTAGAATAAATCAGAATGTCATCAAGGAAGATAATAACAAACTTATCTAAGAAGGTGCGGAATACACCATTCATAAGGCTCATAAATATAGCTGGGGCATTCGTAAGACTGAAAGGTACCACTGTAAATTCATAGTGGCCATACCTAGTGCAAAATGTGGTCTTATGAATGTCACTATCAACTATCCTCAACTGATGGTACCCAGACTTAAGATCTATCTTGGAGAATACTCGGGCACCCTGCAACTGATCAAACAAGTCATCAATCCTAGGAAGTGGATATCGATTCTTAATGGTAACCTTGTTCAACTGTCGGTAATCCATGCACAACCTAAGTGACCCATCCTTCTTCTTAACAAAGATCATTGGCGCACCCCAAGGAGAAACACTAGGATGAATGTGTCCCTTCTCTAGCAACTCCTCAAGCTGAATCTTGAGCTCATTAAGCTCATTCGTGGTCATCCTATAGGGCGCTCTAGATACTGGCTCAGCTCCTGTGTTATACATATTAGCTATCTTTTTTTTTAATTTTCCTCTAGCATCCTTTATAAACAACATTGTCGAGGTTATTCACTTGATTCATTTTAACCTCGTCGTTGAACTCATTAACCCGCATCTTGTGTGTAGAAACTTATCACTTTAAAAAAATTTGTTGGTTGTGTTTTGTCCCAACTTTTGGGCATCACATTTTGGTATCAGAGCGATGTTCAACCCTAGGAACCTTAACCACCACATTTGACATTTGAACTTCTTTGCTTGTGTAGGATGCCAGTAGTTACACGGCAGGCCCGTGCACGCGGGCAAGGTTAGGGAAGGGGCCGTAGGCGTGCTCCCTCCATTCAGGAAGAGGAGATTGAGATTCCGATAGGGAATCAAGATCCCCCTCCTGAACCACCACCAGATCCCAACCGAGAATTATTGACAGCTTTTCAGACCTTGGCTGGTATTATCCTAGATAGACTACCTCCGTTCGGTCACCAGCAGGATCATGGTTTAGAGAATGAGACTAGAGAACGGAGTAGGAGCCCTTCCAGAAGGGAAGAGGGTCAAGCAGAGTCAGTACATGGTCCAGAGCCACCACCTAGGATTGAGGGATGCACACGAGCTAGAGACACAGGAGATGCTATCAGAGAGTTGATGCGCCTTGGCCCACCCACTTTTGAGGGATCCACAGATGGTTTTGAGGTAGATTCATGGCTTCATAGCTTAGACAGATGTTTTGGGTTGCGTGCCTATGACAGCAATGTCAAGGCCCACTTTGCTATTCACTTATTGAGGGTTGGAGCCTCTTCATGGTGGGATCATGAGCAATTTAAGGGACACTTGGACCTTAATACATTGACTTCGGAGACTTTCTTAGAGCTCTTCAAGGCCAGGTACCTGTCAGAGCAGTTTAGACAGAAGCGTATTGATGAGTTCCACAGCCTTCAGCAGAGGGGACTTTCAGTGGCCCAGTATGAGGGCAAGTTCATTGATTTACTCCCGTATGTGGAGTACATGAGAGATGAGAAAGTGCAGGTTAACCAATTTATCAGTGGTTTGAACCACAACATTGCAGGCATGGTACGTATATTACCTCCCGGAGATCTTCGGTATACAGTTGACAGGGCTAAGGTAGCTGAAGAGGTTGTTAGAGGATCATCTGATTCTCAGGAATGGTTTCAGTTCAACAATTCCACATCACAGGGTTCTAGTTTTCAGAGGAACAGATGGAAGAAGAATAATAGGTATTCTTCTAGGTCTTTCCAAACCCCTTAGCAGACACAGTAGGAGCAGCCTCAGCAGCAGGGTCGACAGGACCATAGGAAGAAAGGATCTCAGGGACATCAGGGCAATAAGCCCAAGCAGTCGCAGGGTCAGGGACAAAAGAGGGATCACAGGTCAGACACACCTTATACACCTTCTATCGGGACTCAGCAGTCCTCTAGAGGTGGTTTTACCGGATCTACCAGAGGAGGTGGATCACAGTTCAGCAGGCCACAGGGGACACAGGTATTTGTGCGAGGACCTTGCTACAATTGTGGAGGCATGGGTCATATTGCTAGAGATTGTCCACAGGGCAGCGGACAAAGAGCAGCCAGATCAGAGCCCACTGTGGGGGACTTAGGTAGGTCCCATAGAGTATTTGCAGCGGTAGATAACCGCCAAGCCGAGCACCAAGCCACTGTGATTGAGTTAGCAGGTATGATTCGAGGATACAGTATTTCTATTTTGTTTGACTCAGGAGCCACCGACTCCTTTATATCTCCATTTGTAGTGGAGCGTTGCGGACTAGTGGCATCTAGGCAGAAAGATAGCTGGGAAGTTGAGTTGGCTTCCAGTTCTAGAGTATCAGTCACCTCCTTGGTTAGAGATTGCCAGATTCAGATTGGGGAGTTGACCACTTCCACAGACCTTAGGATTACCCCTTTGGGGTCATATGATGTAGTACTTGGCATGGATTGGCTATATGCCCACAGAGCCAAACTAGATTGCCGCCAGAAGAAGATAGAATGTTTGGATGATGACGGCATGGCTACAGTTATTTCAGGGGTTCAGAGACCAGTATCTCTTCGCATGATATCCGCTATGCAACTTAAGCGGTGTATACGGAAGGGTTGTCAGTTGTTTGCTATCTCTATCAATGATAGAGGGGATGAGGACGAGAGTGAGACTTCTCTTGATGACCATCCCATCCTCCAAGAATTTGCAGATGTTTTTCCATCAGAGTTACCTGGTATGCCTCCTCGCAGAGTAGTTGACTTTCACATAGACAAAATTCCCAAATTCCCTCAAGAAGTAAACTAAGGAATTCCCATGAATTTCCTTTGTAGGGTGTGGTAGACAAAATTCCCAAATTCCCTCAAGAAGTAAACTAAGGAATTCCCATGAATTTCCTTTGTAGGGTGCGGTAGACAAAACCATGGAGATTACCATTGCATAATATACAAGGCCACACATGGACCCATATTTCTCAAATACATACAAGGCACACAAGGCCAATTTTCCCTCCTTATACCCCCATTGCCACAAAGGCTACATGCAAGGTCTCTTGGGGAAAATCACTCACCCAAGGTTCATCCTTCCCCACACATGGAGGAGACTCTACACATGGATTTGCCTCCATTCCCACACCCCCTCTTGATTTCTCTTCCCTCCCAAGGGTGAGAGAATCTAAGAGTAAACAACCCAAAAATTCAATTACAAGATAAACACATATGCAAGCTTGCTCTCACCATGACCAACCATGGGGAGCTAAAACACAACACTAAACAAAACAAACCTCCACCATGACCAACCATGGGGAGCCAAGAACATGATCATAATAACAAACATCTCAAACAAATAGAGAGAGCACATGAATTCCTACCTCAAATCCAAGCTATGGTAGAATGTCGTTAAGCCCTAATCCAAGCTTCAAGCCTTTTTTCCTCTAACTTTCTGAAAGCTCTCTAAAAATAGAGAATGGGTGAATGAATCACCCTAAGCCAAAATTTCCTCTAAATAGGGCTTCTACACCTAACCTCATAAATAAGGTTCAAACAAGCAAGTTGCAATTTTCGCTCAAGAAGGAAAATGAAATTTTAAAAGGGTCCTAAAGTCACTTTTAGGCTTCTAAAGAGGTGAAAATACCCCTAACCCATGGATACATGGAATGGGTTAACAAATTAAGCATAAAACTATCTCCTAAGGCCATTATTAACCCTCTAAACCCATGTCGAGAAATAACATCGGAAATGGGGAATGAGACTGCATAAAGATTCCTATGGCAGAAAGGTGTGCTAAGATATCCCTAAAGCTCCTAGTAAGTGCTCTCACACAACACACGACGTAACTTAATAACATTGAACATAGGTGTCAAACGACACTTCACAAAATAACATTTCACGAAAGGTACATCTAGAATAACAACACATAACATACAAACATTCAAATTACTGTTACGAAATAAATTACTTAACAATGAGGCCTCAGGTCTCTTAATAGACGGGGCCTTGGTTTAACTAGCTATCCTACGTTCAATGTGATTTCCCCGAATGTGTTTCCATGGTCCTTCCACCTGCAATACCTAAATGCGGCATCAGTAATTCAAGGAAGAAAACCATTAAAATAAACATATATGATATAGCGAAATTTAATCATTAAATTGCATAATTCAACTCATACTTCAATTGCATGTAATATTCATGATTTGATTACATATTAAAAATGAAATTCCATAATGTAATTTAAATATCATCAAGATCATCAAGTTTACAAAACATCATATAAAAACATAAACCAAATCTACACATCATGGATCCCATATGCAGAATCATCAAAAGAACAGTCCAACGAGTCAAACATAATATAACAGTAGTCGACAAAGTCCATGTGTCTCTAAAAGAAACATAATAAAAAAGATAGCTAATATGTATAACACAGGATCACTATGTGGGCCGAAAGTGGGCCTCACAGAACCTGAGAAAAGGATGAGTTTATTTCGCACTAGGTGAAAGTGTGAGGATAAGTGTTGTGATGTGATTATTGACAGTGGAGGCACTAAAAATATGGTGTTTGGAGAGATGGTCACAAAGTTAAATCTTGAGAGGCAAAAATAAACATGTGCATACCAGATCACCTGGGTGCAGGATTACCACAAGGTCATTCTCAATGAACAGTGCCTAGTGAAGTTCAAGATTGGAGATACCATGATGAGGTACTATGTGATATCATACCCATGGATCCATCTCATATGTTTTTGAGTAGGTCATGGTAGTTTGACAGGCATGTTGTACATGATGGTCTTGTGAATACCTATTCCCTAAAAAAGGATGGAGTGTTACATAAGATAAATCCATTGAAGGACGTAGAAGAATGTTGGAAAGTGATGTTTCAGAGCACTAGGGATCACTTGAGGGTTATCATTTATGGAAAAACTTATGATTGGAGTGATCACATGTTGTGAAGATTTCCACTGGAGACACAGTAATGAAAATGACTATGTCTAAAATCAGGCTAATAGGGTATAGTGCTACAGTTTTGGTCATTGAAGGAGATATACAAGGTATCAGAGCTTGCAAAGTTAACTAAAGGTATTTTGGGATGTATACATGCTTTAATTAAGAACATGAGTTTTGGTGACTAGATCTATTAGATACAATATTCAGAAGGTGTGTGAAGATAGTAAAATAGTATAATAAGGTATATGAATAGTTGTGAAGATCAAGGAGAGCATAATGGATATGGTAATGTTCTAAGATAGGTGAATGGACTATATTGCCAACTCTTTGCTAACATTAGATCACAGACTCCATAATTATCATTTCCATAAGTTATTATTATGTTTTATACAGTATTTGTGAAGCTGACTTGAACGCCAATTTTGTATAAGTATAGAATGCTTTTGTGAAAGTGAAGCATGGTTATGTTATGATAATGATTAAATATTATGAATTTGAGAGAAAAGATCAGTAAGAGGCAGAGCAATAACTGGAACTATCTAAGAAAGATTAGTGCTTGTATTTTTCACCTTTTGGAGAACTCTTTTGAGATAGTTTGGATTGTAAGAGAAAGTGTACTCACCACCTTTAACCAGGTGTTTTGTTTACCCCTAACAGGGTTTTGTATTCCTCTAACAAGGAAATCTACTATATAATAATCAGCTCCTAATAGGGCTAGATCTCCTAACAGGGATATTATATTTTGGTGCATATTTGTGGGTACCATCCCCACTGGGGTTTTCACTTGGCCAGGGTTTCCTTGATAAAAAATCATGGTGTCATGAGTAATATGTTATTCTTATATGTTCTTTTCATTTTTTCATTACTTTGGATTTTTATAATTATTTAAAGTTGAAATCAAAGTTATGTAATACTGATTCACCCCCCCTCTTAGTATTACCTAATCCTAACAATTGGTATCAGAGCTATTGGCCCTTGGAAAGAAAGCCTAAAAACTTAAGGGAGATTAGAATGGATTCAAGAGATTTACAGGAGAACTTTGAAGCTGCACTTGAAGATTTGGATAAAGTGAAGGTTGAGAATGGTGAATTAAAATTTAAATTACAAAGAACAAATGGTTGCATCAGGAAACTAAGAGAACAACTTGAAATTGCAAAAAGTTAGAGACAAGACCTTATGGAGAAGATCAAAGAAGATTCAGACAATGATACATTAGAAAAAGTGAAGAAGCTAGACCAAAAAAAAGAACTAATCAATATTTTGATGATTAAAGAAATTCAACATGAAAGGCTGAAAGAAACAAAGTTAAAGAGTCACTAAAATAAGCTAATATGTAGATAAGTCAAATACAGACTAAACTTGACAAATACAAAGATAAATAATAGGAATTGGAAAAATCTAATCAAATCATTAATGGTGAACTCAGTCAAGCCGAATTAGACATTGAGAAGTTGCACATGAGTAGTCACTAGATTGATGAACAAAGAGAAAGACAAAATCCTAAAAAAGATATGACTAGAGTTGGATTCAATACAGAAGAATGTTCAAATTCCCAAGAAGAATCAAATGAAGCAAAGATTGAAGAGAGACCTACTCCTGAAGAGAGACCTACTCATGAAGAACCTAGAGAATAGTTCAGATGTTTCAGAGGTAGATGTTTCAGATGCAAGAAAGTTGGACACATGAAAAGAGGTTGCAGAAGTAAAGTTAACTCTAAGCCCTTTACTAGTTACTATTTTACTTTTTATAAATATGGACACAAGAAAGTAGATTATAGAAAACTAGATCAGTCTAGGTATAAGAAAGACTATGTCAGAGAAGAATTAGCAGTCAAGATTATATGTCAAAAATGTAATAACTTTAGACATACAACAAGGTATTTCAAGTTGCAGACTAATCAAGATAGAAGGAGACCACCTACTTGTTACAAGCATAACAATCTACGTCAAATTGTGAAGTTTTCCAAATATAATGGAGAAGACAATAAAAGAGGACCAATAAGATCTAGTGATCCAAGAGGACCACCTCCTATGGTTATAAAGAAAAATGTTGGTGACAATGGTAAGAGTGTTAATCAGTACATGGATGAATTTTGGAATCATTTCAAGAAATAAGAGAGAAAGGAGGATGATCATATATGGAAAGTGAAAGTTTTAAACAAAGTAATGGCTCAGGGAGAGATAGTAGATGATATTGTATCTTCACATGATGAGTTCTTTCAGGTATCGACCTAAAGGGATACATGGCCTTATGAGGAGCATTGGATGTAGTGAACATAAATTATCCAACCCCTTTATATGTGGAGTAAGATCATGCAAGCTTATGTATGATGTGTACAGACATTGAGGATTCTGTGGAGGAGAGTGCAACACTTGGAGATTAATCTTCTATGTTCATGAGTTTTGTATTGATTGGATGACATGTGAAGATGATCTACCCATGTTTAATACACATACTCCACCCGCGATGGATAAAAGGACTTAAAATATATCAAATCTATACTATTTTTTAATCAACACTTAAGGAGAACATTGTTGAGAAGATTATCAGTCATCTAGCAGAGTGATTACATGATCACGTGAAGCAAAGCATTGAATTTAGACATGTTTAAGGTATTTAGACCTAATCTCTTAGAGAATTCATGGATGCACTCATAGTTTATGATATTGTCGATAGACCTAGTTATAAGTTCAAGAGTCATCCATTCAAATCCTTTAAGGATGATCTGGAAGGCACATTTTCACAAACCCCCATAGGCATGTTGTATGTAGAAGACATTAGGGAATACATACGCTGCAAGTATGAAATCATTACTGAGTTTAACATCTACATTGAATTAGATAGTATGGTTGAAACTAGTTGTGTCTTCTTTGAGGTAGTTGATCCTAGAATGAAGTGGTGCTATCCTATTGGATATGAGTTAAATGCTGAGATCCTAACTATACAAGTGGAGCATGTAGTGGTAGTGAAAAAAGACCCTACCCAAGAAAGATGGGGAACTGTTATACAATAAGTTTGCACCCTTGTCTCAAGCTCTCGTAGTCTTCATAACCTAGTATAACATGGGAATCATCTCTAGGTTGTGGGACCTATGCTAACTAAGATGAGACCTCCAAGTTCTAGGCTGGTTCCTCTTGGATAATCACCTTAATTTTCTTCTTGACATGAAAAGTAAATCTTTTGAGGGAAAGGGATAGAAGGAATGCTTGATAGGAAAATGACTTGAAAGAAAACTACCTACTAGGTGATACACTGAAATTAGGGTTTGGATCTCAGTATAGAGGATGAGATTAATGAACAACTTAGGTCTAGGAGGTCACAACTCATTGAATAATTACACTTTATTTAATTAATTTTCTTCTTGACATGAAAAGTAAATCTTTTGAGGGAAAGGGATAGAAGGAATGCTTGACAAGAAAATGACTTGAAAGAAAACTACCTACTAGGTGATACACTAAAATTAGGGTTTGGATCTTAGTATAGAGGATGAAATTAATGAACAACTTAGGTCTAGGAGGTCACAACTCACTCAATAATTATAATTTACTTAATTAATTACTTTATTAAGGTTGAATTAATTATTCATAATTACACTTTACTTAATCTTACTTTTGTTAATGCATTGCATAGTAAGTTGTGATTGAGACACCTAGGAGTGTGCACATCTATTAAGCACATGGTGTAGGATAAATTCCACTTTTGGTGTGATAGTTGTCATCACATACCTCTTTGTGTGTGAGATCCACCTTTCGTGCTCTTATCACATTATCATCCTAATCCAATGCACATACTTTATTACATATTGGAGGATGATCCACATTTGGTGGACATGTGATTACACCTAGCATAGGTGATCACTTATCAGCTCCTTATCATTGTCTCTTACCTCCTTCCCTATATAAGGAGGCCTATTATGTACATTTTAATCATGTCTATGATCAATAATATCATTCTTGCATCTTAATGCATTTGTCTTGCCAATCTCTTGTGGAAGTTATCTTGGTCTTGCATTTGATCCTAGGGGTGTTGTAGAGTCACCTAAAAGTTTAACATGGTATTAGAGCTCTCTAGGTGTAAAGACCTCTTCTCAAGAAGTGATATCTTGGCTTGATTCAATTGTGGGTGTAGAATAAAGGTGTTTGGAGATCACCATTACATAGTCTATTTGGAGAAAATTTGGGGTTTTGTATTTTGTGGCTTTCTATTGCAGGTCAATATTGGAGCTTGTTGGTGCAAATCAGAGGTTGACATCATATTAAGGAGGTCCAAAAACCCTTAAATCAAATTTTATTTCATCCAAATTGGACACTTGAGGCCAAATCTAGAGCTATTTGAATTTTGGAAGTGCGGTGGGGGCAATTTAGAATAAATAATTTCAGAGGCGATTTTCAAACAACGACATCTTAGTCATCTTGACTCCTTTTTTTGAGCAATTTTTTTTGTTGTGGGGTAGAATTTCATGATCTACATAATGGTTTAGGTGGTTTCTGATCTCTATTCCTGAATTTTTTTGAAAATCGCAAATCTCATTTTTTGCAACTTCCAAGGCCTCGTTTGAGCTCATATGAACTCCTTTTTAGGTGCAATTTTTTTTTAAAGTGCATAGTTTTTTTTGTATTTTCTAGATCTAGAATCATATTTTAGTGACTATGACCAAAAATTGTACTTTTAGAAATTGGCTTAGTTTTTTCATTTGTAATGCATAAGCCTTAGCTTGGTCTTTTGCATAATGATCTAAGTCTATTATAGCTTGATTTTGGAGTGTAATAATTTGTTGATCTCAATTTGTAATGAGAGAAGTGTATCATTAATGTAATCATGGGTTATGAAACACATCATATAGTAGTACTTTTGACTAAGGATAATTATGAGTCATGGGAAAAAGGAATCATCACACATTGTAGATGGCTTAATCTCCTGCCTCATCTTTATTGACTCATTCCTGAGCCAAAGTTGCAGGGGAAGCAATATGTTTGGGGAGAAAAGAATGCTCATATTATAAATTTGATTATTAGTAGCATCAGTTTGGGTCTCTTCTATGACATCTTCCCCAAATTTAGAGGTGTTCAATGTCCAAAAATAATTTGGACAATCATTTGGGAGATTTTTGGTGATCCACATGTTCCTCCATTCCCAAATGATCTTGCTTCAGATTGCCTCATTCCTCTTGATGATGCAGATAATATTCCCTATGATGATTATACTTTAGATGCAATTGAAGAATTTGTAGTAATTAAGAGCAAGGATGATCCAGTGGCTTCTCCTGCAGCTCCTACTTCTCTAGTTGAGATCACACAATCATCTCTTGTTGGTGATTACAGTGATTCATTGCAAGAGATATCTATTTGTCTTCCTGATTGGGATTCTTACTTGCCAAATATTGGTTCATTATTTGTGGAGTCTCATATTTCATATTTGGGAGACATACTTGAGGGTGTTTCTCTTTCCCTTGATGATGGTTTCATCATAGATGGGGATACTTCTTCACCTTCTTTGGAGATTGGTATACTTGATTCTTCTCCTTCTTCACTTGATTTGTCACATGAAGTGATAGATTCTTTGAGCTTGGAGATTCCTACTTAGTCTTCAGAGATTCATACATGGAGACCTTCATCTTCTTCATCCTTCCATTTGCACAAGGATTGGCTTCTTCATCATTTGATGTATCTATTTCTTCCTAAGGGGAGACATGTTTCTTGTAAGCATTGGTTGAACTATTGTTTGCAGGTACTCTTCATCAACATGGGAGCTTCTACATTATGGGGGGGATATCATGTCTCCAACTATCCTTCTTATGGGGTGATACTTCTTTGTATATACATGATGTATGTAGTTCTTGGGGGGTCTTGAGCACTCCATCCATGCATCTTGTTTTCTTCTCTCTTTTTGGGGGAGGGTTTTTCCCATGAGTTTTTCCCTCTTTCTCCACTTTATGAGTGTTATGCATTTCATGTATTTCATTTTGTACATGGGTACCTAACACGGCCTAGTAGTTGGGACCCATCTTTCATTGTGAGTTTAAGTGCATTCCCCTAAGTTGCACTTAAGGGGGGGTGTTGGTGTAATTAATTACTCATAATTACACTTTACTTAACCTTACTTAGGTTAATGCATTGCATAGTAAGTTTTGATTGAGACACCTAGGAGTGTGCACATATATTAAGCACATGGTGTAGGAGAAATTTCACTTTTGGTGTGATAGTTGTCATCACATACCTCTTTGTGTGCGAGATCCACCTTTCGTGCTCTTATCACATTATCATCCTAACCCAATACACATACTTTATTTCATATTGGAGGATGATCCACATTTGGTGGACATGTGATTACACCTATCATAGGTGATAGCTTATTAGCTCCTTATCATTATCTCTTATCTCCTTCCCTATATAAGGAGGCCTATTATGTACATTTTAATCATGTCCATGATCAATAAAATCATTCTTGCATCTTAATTCAATTGTCTTGCCAATCTCTTGTGGAAGTTATCTTGGTCTTGCATTCAATTCTGGGGGTGTTGTAGAGTCACCTAAAACTCTAATAAAAGGGATAGAAGGAATGCTTGATAGGAAAATGACTTGAAAGAAAACTACCTACTAGGTGATACACTGAAATTAGGGTTTGGATCTCAGTATAGAGGATGAAATAAATGAACAACTTAGGTCTAGGAGGTCACAACTCACTAAATAAGCTTGCATAAGTGTTTCATAGAAGGGTCTACAATAGAAAGAGGCTATTTAGGGAAAAAGAGGATTGCACAAACAATAGCATTACGAGGATTTAGACACAATTTATGACCTGCAAACAAACATTCACTTCTACAACATAGCATAGGAATGAGACAAGATTGTTAGGGGGTTGAAGTATAACCACAAAAGCATTCAAATCCAATCATCCACAATCACACACAATATTTGGAGAAACAAAGAGGGATCAGGAACCCTAAGATATCACTGAAACATCATATACTTCAATTCACTAAGAGATAATCAGAAAAAGGAAGTATAGGGACATGAAGAATTGTCAGAAAATACCTTTGCAATATTTTAATTATCAATGGGAAAAATACAACTATATAAGCTATAGGGTAGATATGATACCATAGATGACCCTTAAGAAAAGATGAATTTCTTTTACCGTTGTCCAAATCTCTCCCCCTACTCAAAAGCTCCAAAAATACAATATATACATCTCCTTTGCACACAAGCAAGAGTCAAAAATCTAACTAGGGTTACATATGTTGACATAAAATAATAGCCAACCCTAACTCAAACAAATCTAATCATAATTGTATCTTTGCAACATCATGACCAATCAGATATTTGAGTTACGTGTCCATCCCTATACCTCATTTGCCTATAGACAAGCAACCTGGATCCATCAACTTTCCTGCACAAAGTCTTGCCATGAATGCACTAATTTGGTACTCTCAGAAAATAAGAAATGACCATAGAAAGCCACCCAGACTCCTATCATCATCTTCCCTAACTGTAAACATCCTTGAAACATAAATTTTAGCTACCCATTTTGTCGCAACCGACCATTGCATCAAAACCTAGCAAAAAATCCTACAGAGAAATATTTAAAATTTGAATATTAATGGCTAACAGGTGGCACCACACTTTTCTTCTATTGATGGCTATTGTTTAAATCTCAATCTCCTTTTAAAACATGACTGTTAGATCTTATTTACCTAGGAATCATTTGTCTATAGAATTAACCTCAAGTTCACCTTGGGTTACCTTTTCCCTTCAGTCGCAGAGTCATTAATTGTTGTAACTGACCCTGGTTAAGTTTGGTGAACAAAAGAAAAACCTTTAGTCGCTAATTAATAGAACCTTTTTCTAACCCTGGGCCCATTCACCACTTGGCAATCTTTTATTCACCCTTGACTACTCTGTAGGCATACACCTTGGCAAGCTCTGACACGGTCCCACTGCAGCTTAGATTCCAATCTAATGGTGGACACATGATCTTATATGTCAGAAAGATTCCTTATGCTTTTATGCTAGCCATAGATCTTTATTAGACCAGGACCCCTCTGACAATAGACCCATTGAAAATCCAATCATCACCACACGGACCAATCAAATGCTTCACACATCAGCCCATCTGACAATGCGGACCCACGGCCTGCAGAAAGAGCATCGGACAATTGTCGTAAGATCGCAAGGGCTTGGAAGATCCCTTGTGATCAAGTGACAACTATAGATCTTTAGTCTACTGACATCGCTATAGATAATCTGACACGGTCCTACCAAAAAATCTCAACTGTCATCTGACTGACCAATGAAGAATGAGCACATCAGAGACCGAGGACCCACCTAATAGAGCCTGGAGATAAAGCAAGATCAACGACAGGCGCATGATCTCATGTGTCAAAAAAGATCCTTCAGATCATGCACCAGCCATAGATCTTTAGTCAACTGACAACCATTGGGCCTGTGCTAACATGGCATCGAATCATAATTCCTAACCAATCATAAATGCACAGCTCAGACTATGTGGCAGGACCCACTAACAAAATAAACTCTGTAGGAAGGAAGATCAAAGATCATCGCAAGATCTCATGTAATGTTTTGAGGCCACGAGATCATGTGACAACTGTCAGATCTAGAATCTTGACTTGGACACTGAACTAAGACCATGAACTAAAATGGTAACCGCTCACGGGATCGCTAAATGTTAAGGGGTTAACCATTGGGAATCAAAGATTTGGCAACTGAAGGATTTTAAAATGCACATGAAAAATGAAGGGACTTAAGTGGCCGATAAAGTAAACTATAAATTAGAATAGGGCCTTAGGGTTTTCAAGGTTTTATGCCTCCAATGGCTAGTTTATGAATTTTTTGACCTACAGACCAGGGAGTAAAACAATTTGTAGAGGCCAGAGGACAAGGCACAACTTCATGAAATTTTCAGGGATGCTTGGCAGTGTAAAAATTGAGATTTTGGAATAGGTATTAGCCAAATTTGCATGCATATGAAAATTAGGGTAACATTTTGGTGATTTCTGCTAGATGTCAACCTGCTAGACATAGATTAGTGGCCTATAAACAATCCATTAGATATGGGGTCATTCTGAGGAACACAAAACTTGACAAAGAGACAAAACTAAACACAAGGAGACAAACTTGTGCACAGGCACTTCTTGAAAAGTAGGAAAGTAACCTAGAAAATATGAAGAAAGTAGGAAAGCATTTTTACAAAATTCACAAAGAGTGATTAACCTCAAAATAGGGCTTCAGGTGGAAACCATTGACTGATATTGGCAAGGCATCTCCTTCAAGAGTTGATAGCTAAAAATAATTTGACCCCTTGCACTCTATTATAACAAATGGTCCACCCCAAAATGAATCAAATTTTGTATGTCTACAAGGCTTGGATTTGAACTCATCCCACTTGAGGACTACATCCCCAACCTTGAAATTTATAGCCCTAGCTCTCTTATCAAAGCTTCTCTTTATTTAAGTCTGATGGAAATCATTATCTTCCATTGACTTGTCTTTGAGTTCCTCCAACTCCACCAACTGAGCATATCTGATCTGCAAGGGATCTCCCTCCTCAAATAGGGCATATTGAGTAGCCAAGTTCAGAGCTGGCAATTCAGTTGAAATGGACAACTTGTCTTCTTTTCCATACACTAGCATATAAGGAGAATTCCCAATGATCTTCTTTGGGGTAATTCTATCTAACCATAATGCAGACCTGAGTTTAGCATGCTAGTCTCTTTGGTTGTCTTGCAGAGTCTTCTTGATTATCTTAATCAAATTCTTATTTGTTGGTTCTGCCAAGCCATTACCCTGAGGGTAATAATTTGAACTAGTATTCAGATAAATGCCATTCCTGATTGCCCACTCTGAGACTTTGAGGCTTGTGAATGCTAATGCATTATCTAAAATTATGGAATCTAGAATGCCAAATCTATGAATTATGTCATCGTAAAAACTCAATACAGCATCCTCATTTGATTCTTTTAATGCAACTACCTCTATCCACCTAGTGAAATAATCTGTTGTAGTGATTATCCACTTATGTCCTACACTAGATGGAGGATTGATCATGCCAATGAAGTCTATGCCCCACTTCATGAAAGGTTTCTCTATTCTGACTGGCTATAAGGCCAAGGCTGCAAGCCTCTCTTTTCCTACAAACATGACACACTTGATGCATTTTCTCACATAATCATGACTATCCTTGAAGATAGATGGCCAATAGTATCCAGCCCTCATGATTTTAAAAGTAGTAGTCCTAGGGGAAAAGTGACCTCTAGAAGGTCCATCATGAAACTCAAATAGGACATCAGCTGTCTCTTCTGAATCTATGCATCTTAAAAGGACACCATTGTGATCTTTTCTAAAAAGAATCTCATCTATCAATGCAAAAGGAACAGATTGTAATCTATAATACCTTCTTTTTGCTGAATCTAGGCTTGGAGGACATTGTTCTATCTTCAAATAATTGACCATATCAGGCAACCAGCTAGTTGCCTTGGCTTGTTCTTATGTAGAATGCACCACCAGAGATGCATCTATTTGCTTTGATTTCCTTGAACTTTCATCCTCTGCCAAATGTTCACAAAGACCTCTTCCTCTAACCAGCTTGGTAGTTTGAATATCTATGTCATATTCTATCACCTTGGTGATCCAACCAACTCTTTTCTCATTTAGGTCTTTGGAAAGCAAAAATTCTTTGACACTTGGATGAGTAACTTTTAAATGTACCTTTCTATGGGTCAACAAATATCTAAATTTCTTAAGGCTTTTTACCACAACAAGTACATGTTTCCCTACAAAAGAGTATCTCTGTTCATATTCTTCTAAACCTTTTCTAAAGAAAGCAATAGGCTACTCCAATCCATCTAAATTTTCTTGGGTCAGCATTGCAGATATAGCATCATGACCTCCATAAGCATAAAGGAAAAAATCCTTACTGAAATTTGGGTTTAGGAGAGTAGGGGCCTCTGTTAAGGCCTCTTTGATAGCTTGGAAATTAACTCTCCCTTCTTTGGTCCAACTAAAAGTTGAACTCTTCTTTAACATGGCTATCAAAGGCTTAAGTAAATCTGCAATGTTAGGCAAGAACCTCCTAACAAAATTAATCTTTCCTATGAAAGATTGGACACTTTTCTTGTGATGTGGTAAGGGTAGCTCTAGGATAGTTGCAATTCTCTTGAGATCCACTATAATTCCTTCTTTGGATACTACATATACCAACAATTTTCCTTCATGAACTACAAACACACATTTCTTGGGATTAAGAGATATCCCAAATTCTCTACATCTTTCAAAGATCTTCCTCAAATGTTTGATGTGATCTGCTACATGCTTTGAATAGATAGTTATGTCATCTAAGTAGACCAGCACAAATTTGTACATTAGGCTCTTAAAGGCCATATCCATTGCCTTTTGAAAAGTCACACCTACATTTGACAAACCAAAGGGCATCTTTTGATAAGCCATGGTTTTCCACTTGGTTGTAAATGCAATATTGTATTGATCCTATTCATTAACCAGTATCTGATTGTATCCTGAATAGCCATCCAATAATTAAAATCTCTCAGATCTAGAGACACATTGTAAGATTTGTTCCATAGAGGGTAATGGATGGCGGTCTATTAGAGAGGCCCTGTTAAGATCCCTAAAGTCAACACATAACCTCAAATCCCCATTCTTCTTCCTAATAGGAACAAGGTTGGAAACCCAACTAGTATGCTTGATGGGGTAGATGATACCACTTTCTATTATTTGAGAACTTCCTTATGCATAAGTGGCTCAAGCTTGGGATTAACAAGCCTTTGCTTTTGCCTCACTGGTTTGGCATTAGGTACTAATTCAATAGTGTGATTGGAAAGGGTAGGATCAAAACCCTTGAGGTATTCATATTGCCATGCAAAAACATCATTGAATTCTTTAAAAAGTTCTGTGTAATCTTGCCTTTCCAATTCGGTGTTTACTTTTCCAAACTGTAAGCTCTTACCTGGTTCCAACTCTAATTCAACACAATGTTCTTGTTGAACCACCAAGCCAGCTTTGTTCTTCTTAACTTCATCATCCTTGTTGAAGATAGTCTCTAAGGTGAGAAGACCTCTAGGCATCTTATTGGACTTAAGTTGTATCACTTGATCACCATAATTTTATGATAATCTATCTTGATTATACTCTGAAAAAACATCTTCTTCAAACAAGAATTGTAGAATTTGTTCATCGTTGTCAAACACTTACCAATTGACATCATTATTAGGAATAGAGGGTCTAAAAATCACTTTGATATGCTGTTGATCCATTTCTTTTGAAATGCTATTTGGAATGTTATACTAAGATCCAACAATAGCTAACCTATCTACATTTTGGTTTCATTTTCTAGGGATGGCAACAATATTGAAAGCACAAAAATATTCAATTGCATCCCAAAATCTATGCTTATATGCTTTCAAAGTGTCATTTTTGGTTGCACTTATCCCTCTTACTTGGCTGACAACTAATTCACTATCACCATAAAATTTTAAGGCCTTAAGCCCTCTTTTTCTAGCCCACTCTAGTCCATTGACTAGACTTTCATACTTTGCAATATTGCTAGTGCAGGAGAAACTGAATCTAAAGGTAGTATAATACCTTTCTCCTTTCAGGGACACTAGCATAGCACCACCACTAGAACCATGTCTACTTCTAGCCCCATCAAAAAATAATTCCCAAACCTGATTGTTTTGATCCTCTAAATCAGTGTCTTCTTTGAAAAGGCTTGGCTCTATGAATCCACATTCTTGTATCAAATAACTTCCCAAACAAAAATCCCAAACAAGATTTTCTTGGGCCTCTGAAGCTCTTTCATCTAGAATAATATCAGGGATACTCTCTATCTTTGTGCTTGCTTCACTAATAGTTTGGAAGTCACTGTCATCAAATATAGGGCAATTTACATTGATGGTATTGGACACATATGGCTCTATATGGTGTGTTTCTGATGGTTCTAACTTAATGGTAACCTTGGTACCATATCTTGTATGAAAAATCATGTGAGACCAGTCAGAAGATAAGTAACCTCCTATCTTTCCTGTAAACTCCCTTGAAAGACATATAGCAAATAATGTAGGGAGATCTATGATATATATATCAAGGAGGATGGAGAAATTAGGACTAGCATGAAGGATCAGACTACTATCCTTGGCCACACCTATAGTATCGACTAAGGACCCATCAAGTTGTGTAACCTCCTTTTGAAAGGGCTCATATTTTAGTCCTAATTGGTCAGCTACTTTCTTAGGCAGCACAGTGCTAGTAGCTCGATTATCTACCGTACAATTATGCACTAGATATTTTCCAATGATTAAGGATACATAAAAGGGAGGTGGTTTTGAGTTCCTACCTTGTGTGGCATTGCCTTTGGAATTTCTAGTTGGAGCCTCCTTTCCTTGATCAGTGTTAACCAACACTGGCTTTGTAGCTTCTTTTGCAGGTTGAGGAGTTGTTACTTTAGTCATGGCCTTCTTCAAAATTTTAGGTTGTCCTAGAAGAACCAAAGAGTCCCACATGGACATAGTAATGTTCATCTTCTTTATGTTTTCTACAATATTAAAAGGTTCCACAGTCTATACTCTCTGTTGTGCTTTCACTATGATGGGCTCCACCTCTTTGGAATGTTGGCTTTCTTTGCTTGTAATGATAGGAGCCTCCTTAGGTGTGATGGGGGTGGCTTTCTATAGTGGTCCTACAGATGTAGTGGCTTTGGAATTATAATCTTCTCTCTCAATGTCTTGAGCTCTTCTTTTTGCTCTTGTATAAGCAACAAAAGAAACTTCATCATTGACTCCATTGAAGTCTAGTTGCTCCCAATTAAAGAGAGCAGTCTCTTTCTCTTGTGATTCTTGATGAGGCACTAAGCCACTAGATGAAGCCTCTGATTGAGCTTGTGAGGCATTCTAAACCATTAGAGCTTGGTTCATCCATCCATTTGAACATGTAGCCTGATTGTGAGGCTGATTACAAGGAAAACACCATTCATTATCCATAGCCACAATATTTTGACTAGAAACCATATCCCTCACTGGATTTGCAGAATCGAGAGATGCAGGGTTATATGGTTGGAATGGTCTCTAATTAAAACTTCATCTTTGTCCTTGATAACCTTCTTGGTATGGTGGCCTATTTTATTGATAAGGTTGTCCCTGATTTTGATACTGTTGATTAGGACCTTGGCCTTGTATCTAAAAGGGTTGTTTGATTCCTTGACCTTGTTTCTTCAAATTTGTGACCTATTTAGTCAAGGTTTGTAGAAAGTTTGTCATTTCTTGTTGACTTCTTTGTTGGCTATTCTTTATCTCTTGCAGCTCTTGAGAGAAACTAGTTGTTAGCTCTTGACCACTAGTACTAGCCTGAGGTGCTAATATGGTGGGAATAGGGGTAAATGGGGGTACTTGTGCAGGTGCCATGGGTTGAAGGCTAGGAAAGATGGGTAATGGAGGTCTTCTAGCAATCATGCCTACTTGGATTAAGTAATTTTCAGCCCTGACAGCTATGTCAAAGGCTTGGGGTAAAGAAGTACCACCCATGGACTGGATCATGATAGAAATTTGACCATTCAGACTTTGCAAGTAATATAGGAAAGCATGTTCCACTAATGGCCTTACTGATACTAGAATTCTAATCCATGTTTTGAGGAATCTACTATTGTAATCTATCATTTGTTCTTGAGGGTCTCTCGTAATGGTTGTTAACTTCTCAACTAGAGACAAGTTATTTGATTTATCCTCAAAATGCTTACTTAATGCATCCCCTAATTCATCCCATGAAGTAATAGAACCAACAGTTAGAGTTCTAAACCATTCAAGAGCCTTACCTTTTAGAGAGGCTGCTAATAATTTTGTGGCCACATCCTCTTGAGTTATGTTGGGTATGCTGCAGATGGTGGTCACATCTCTTATGTGTTCAAAAGTAGTTGTCTACCCTTCACCTATGAAATCAAGTATACTCTTAAGTGCCACCAAGGGCACATCCTGATGTTGAGAAAAGGCTAATGGACTCCCTTGGTTGAATGGTGAAAAGGAAAACTGTCTAGCCATTGCAAGAGTTGGAATCTAAAGATTAACAACTATATGAGTTGTATTTGTTGCTGGGTTTGAATCCTCTTCTAGATCTCTGGTTAGAGATCTACCTCTTCTTTTGGAATGAAAGGGAAAAGGTCTCCTTTCTAAGGTATCAGGAGGTGTTGATTGAACTCTCCTTGTAGGGGATGTTCTTTGAGTTGACCTACTTTTGTGACTTCTTTTTGAGGGAAACTTTGAAAATTTAGTGGGCTTTCAGCTCCTAGTCTCAATCTTTCTCATAAACTTAAAAAAAGGTTGGCCTGGATCTTTGAAATCAGTGGAGTCACCAGATATACTTGATAGAACAACTTCTAATTCTTGTATTATGCAATCTGTATATCAGAGATAACATAATCTTCAAAAAATGAACTTCTTTTGTAGTCCCACCAGGTGTGCCATAATTGTTATAGACTAAGTTTGCACCCTTGTCTCAAGCTCTCATAGTCTTGATAACCTACTATAACATGGGAATCATCTCCAAGTTGTGGGACCTATGCTAACTAAGATGAGACCTCTAGGTTCTAGGCTAGTTCCTCTTGAATAATCACCTTAATTTTCTTCTTGACATGAAAAGTAAATCTTTTGAGGGAAAGGGATAGAAGGAATGTTTTATAGGAAAATGACTCAAAAGAAAACTACCTACTATGTGATACACTGAAATTAGGGTTTGGATCTCAGTATAGAGGATGAAATTAATGAACAACTTAGGTCTAGGAGGTCACAACTTACTGAATAGGCTTGCATAAGTGTTTCATAGAAGGGTCTACAATAGAAAGAGGCTATTTAGGGAAAAAGAGGATTTCACAAACAATAGCATTACTAAGGATTTAGACACAATTTATGACCTGCAAACAAACATTCACTTCTACAACTAGGCATAGGAATGAGACAAGATTGTTAGGGGGTTGAAGTATACCCACAAAAGCATTCACATCCAATCATCCATAATAACACATAATAGTTTCAGAAAGAGAGAGGGATCAAGAACCCTAAGATATCACTAAAACATCATATACTTCAATTCACTAAGAGATAATCAGAACAATGAAGTATAGGGAAATGAAGAATTGTCAGAAAATACCTCTGTAATATTTTAAATATCAATGCAAGGAATACAACTGTATAAGCCAGAGGGTAGAGATGATACCACAGATGACCCTTAAGAAAAGATGAATTTCTTTTACCATTGTCCAACTCTCTCCCCCCTGCTTAAAAGCTCCAAAAATACAATATATACATCTCCTTTGCACATAGGCAAGAGTAAAAAATCTAACTAGGGTTACATATGTTAACATAAAATAATAGCCAGCCCTAACCCAAACAAATCTGATCATAAGTGTATCTCTACAACATCATGGCTGATCAAATATTTGAGTTACATGTCCATCCCTGTACCTCATTTTCCTGTGGACAAGCAACCTAGATCCATCAACTTTCCTACACAAAGTCTCGCATTGAATGCACTTATTTGGTACTCTCAGAAAATAAGAAATGACCAAAGATGGCCACCCAAACTCCTGTCATAATCTTCCCCAACTGCAAACATCCTTGATATGTAAATTTTAGCTACCCATTGTGTCGCAACCGACCATTGGATCAAAACCTAGCAAAATCCCCTACAGATAAATATTTAAAATTTGAATATTAACACCTAACAGGTGGTGCCACACTTTTCTTCTATCGACAACCATCATTTAAATATCAATCTCCTTTTAAAACATGACCGTTAGATCTTCTTATTTACCTCAGAACCATTCATCTGCAGAATTAACCTAAAGTCCACCTCGGGTTACCTTTTCCCTTCAATCACAGAGTTGTTAATTGTTTTAACTGACCTTAGTTAAGTCTGGCAAACAAAAGAAAAACCTTTAGTCACTGATTTACAGAACCTTTTTCTAACCCTGGGCCCATTCACCACTTGGAAATCTTTTATTCTCCCTTGACTGCTCTGTAGGCATACACCTCAACAAGCTCTGACATAGTCCCATTGTAGCTTAGATTCCAATCTAACAGTGGGTGCATGATCTTATATGTTAGAAAGATTCCTTGCACTTTTATGCTAGTCGTAGATCTTTATTAGACTAGGACCCCTCTGACAATGGACCCACTAAAAATCCAATCATCACCACACAGACCAATCAAATGCTTCACACATGAGCCCATCTGACAACGTAGACCCATAGCATGCAAAAAGAGCATGGGATAGTTGTCACAAGATCACAAGGGCTTGGAAGATCCCTTGCAATCAAGCGACAACTGTAGATCTTCAGTCTACTGACATCCCTGTAGATACTCTTACACGGTCCTACTAAAAAAGCCCAACTGTTGTCTAACCGACCAATGAAGAATGAGCATGTCAGAGACCAAGGACCCACCTGATAGAGCCCAGAGATAAAGAAAGATCAACAGTAGTTGCATGATCGCATGTGTTAGAAAAGCTCCTTCAGATAATGTGCCAGCCATAGATCTTCAAATGCTTCCAACTGCTAGTTTATGAATTTTCTGACCTACAGACCAGGGAGTAAAACAATTTTTAGAGGCCAGAGGACAAGGCACAGCTTCATGAAATTTTCAAGGATGATTGGTAGGGTAAAAAAAAAGATTTTGGAATAGGTATTAGCCAAATTTGCATGCATATGAAAATTAGGGTAACAAGAACATACAAGGAGAATTATGAGAAAGTCATAGAAGAGAAAGAGAAGGTAACAAGGAAAAGGAAAGTAAGCAAGATTATTGAAGATATCACTGTGAAGGTGGGAATCACAAAAGAGTAGTTGATATATATAAGAAATAAGATGGAGGCATCTTCTAGCATTGTCACTGATGCACCCATTCCATTGGAGATAGAAAAGACATTAGCTCCTACTATTGATATTGTTGATTTTCAACCTCTCAAGAGGAAGAAACACAAGATGTTGTGCTTGTAGTTATTCCCAAGAGATTCACAAGGATAGGTAAGCAGGATGGTCCTAAGGAAAAAGAAACAGAAGTAAAGAGGAAGAAGAAGGAAGAAAAGGCAATTGAGAATCCACAAACCTTATGGAAACCAGACCTTAAATCATCGCATAAGAGAGTAATCAAAGATGGAAATCTATTAACAATAAATAGATACTATGAGAGATATGACTCTAGAGACCAAGCAGTCATTGAAGATACTATCATTGAGAATCTACTTTCTTTTAAGAACTTGTTGGAAATCAAAGGAAGCATTCCCAAAGACCTATAGAACAAACTAGAAATCAGGAAATAGTTAGCACATTCGGAGGATGAGAATATAAGGAACAAGACAATTGAAGATATGCTACTGGTTGTATCTATATAGGAAAGAGAAAGAATAATAAATGCACTAAAACCCCTATTGAGGACAAAGGCTAGACTAGTTAAAATTATGGCTAGGAAATATGATGAGGTGATTGAGGACACTCAAAAGGCATTAGATGATGTAGGATCTTTTGTAGTTCATAAACTAATACAAAAACTTTCGGAGGTCATAACTTTTGACTCAGATCTAGGTTTTTGCTGAACTTTTTTGGGTGCGTGCCTCAGGAGGTGGAATTTGTTTTTCCAATTGATTGAGGTCTATTTTAGCTCATTTTTGGGAGTTGAAAGGTTCATCTAGGGCTCCGAAATCAACTTTTGGTGTTTTTTCTCTAGTTTTTAGAAAGTTCTATTTTGTAATAAATCTAAATTTATGTTTCTAATCTCAGATATTAGTTGGAAATTCATTCTACCTTAGTCAAGGGCATGTTTATGGAAAAACTCAGCTCTTTAGGTGTTGTTTTGAAAATTACCAAAAATGGCAAAAAGCAACTATGGAAAAAAACTACCAAAAAGGGTAATTTTCAGATTTCTTGATTTTCTTTATTTTTTTCTTACTTAAGAGTTTGCAGAAAATTGTAGAGGTAGTCAGTGATGAATGGAAAAATATTGAAGGTTTCAAATCTATGTTATTTGTCTTGTGATTGAATTTATTGTTAACAGAGACTGTTGTGCTACATCATTTGGTATCATAGCAGTAAGATGTATGGGAGAGGAAGAGGAAGAGGAAGAGGAGGTGTCATGCCGATGCAAAGATTGATGATGGATATCTAGAGGAAGATTGAATGAATAAGTGAGAGAATAGATAATCAAGGAATACAAGGAGGGAATGAATCTGATGAAGAGGGAAACCAAAGAGGTGTTGACCAAAATGAAGAAACTATAGAAGAGAGGCTAGAAGAAATGAGCTATGAAGATAGAGTTATCAGGGCTTTGGAAGGAAGGAGTGAAGAAAACAAGATTGATGTTTCAAACTATGATGGTAGTCGTAAGAAAGAAACATTAATAGACTGGCTAAATGAGATGGTGAAATTTTGAATGGAAGCCTATGACTCAAGAAAAGAAGATGAAGTTTGCATACAAAAATTAAAAGGACATGCAATGATATGGTGGAATCATCTCTAAAAGGAATGAACTAGAAAAGGAAAAGAAAATATTAAGACATGGAGCAAGATGGAGAAAAAGCTCAAACAAAAATTCTTACCCATGGATTATTCACAAACCCTCTTTCGTAGGTTCCAGAATTTGAAGCAAAACTTGTCTTCGGTGCAAGACTATACAAATGAATCTACAAGTTATCCCTACGCATAGAGCATCAATAAAATAATGATAGATGGCTGCAAGATATATGAATGGCCTAAAATTTTCCATCCAAGATGAGTTGAGCATGCATCATGTCAACAATATGGAAGAAGCCTACCAATTAGCCCTAAAGGCTGAAGAAAAGTAAAATAGGCAATATATCCAGAGGAATAGAGGTGGTCAAAGGGGTACCTCAACTCCATTTTGGGGAGGTTATAATAATGGTCAGGGAGATTCCTTTCAAAGATTTGAAACAAATATAGACACCAGGCAAGATTCTCCAAATCAAGAAAGAGGAAGGGGGTTTCAAAGAGGATGAGGCTACGAAAGAGGAAGAGGCTGGGAAAATTAGAGAAGGCCTTTCACTTGTTTTAGGTATGGAGTAGAAGGACAAAAAGCCTTTGAATGTTCAAATTATAACATACCAAAAAGAAATCAAGGAGGAAAACCTAGAGTGAACCTGGTTCAGCTAGAATTCATAGAAGCGGGAATAGAACAAGAAGTCCTACTAGATGTGGGAGAAAATCTCATAATGAGGAGATCAATGATCATTCCAGAGAAGGAAGAAGTCCTACAAAGAACTGTCATGATTCATGGATTCGAACCAACATCTTCAGAACTAGATGAACCTCAGGCGGAAAGGTATGAAAAGTTATTGTTGATGGGGTAGTTGTGAGAATATGGTAGCTAAGGAAATGGTAGAGAAATTAAATTTGCAATGTGAGAAACATCCTTGTCCTTACCATATTGCATGGTTTAAGAAAGGAAATGAGGTTACTGTTGATAAAATATGTTTGGTTAGTTTTACTATAGGAGAAATCTATAAGGATGAGATATGGTGTGATGTTATTCCTATGGATGCTTGTCATATTTTTTTGGGAAGGCCATGGAAGTATGATAGGAAGATCATGCATGATGGAGAGAAAAATACATATACCTTCTGGAAGGATGGCTCTAAAGTGACTCTCTTACCACTTAAGGATGAAAGAAAGAATGAGACCATGTTGTCTGCAAAGGATGTTGTCAAAGAAATGAAGGTGACAGGTTGCTACTATGCATTGGTTGTAAAAAGAGGAGAGGAACTAGAAGACATAATACCACATGATGCAGTAAAGATACTAGAATAATTTTTTGATGTTATTCCAAATGAGCTATCTGATGGTCTCCCACCAAAAAGGGATATACAAAACCATATTGATCTTATTCCTAGAGAAACTCTTCCTAATCAAGTAGCTTATCGACTGAACCCAACACAACATGTAGAGCTCAACAAACAAGTAACAAAACTAGTTGAGAAAGGCTTGGTTAGAGAAAGCATGAGCCAATGTGTTGTGCCTGCATTGTTGACCCTGAAGAAGGATGCAACATGGAGGATGTGTATTGATAGTAGAGTAATTAATAATATTACTATCAAGTACCAGTTTCCTATTCCTCATATAGAAGATATGATGGATGAATTAATAGGGTCCAAATACTTCAGCAAGATTGATCTACGAAGTGGATACCACCAAATTTGAATTCATGAAGGAGATGAGTGGAAGACATATTTTAAGACTACAGATGGCTTGTATGAATGGATGGTTATTCCATTTGGGCTTTCTAATGCACCAAGTACATTCATGAGATTAATGAATACTTTCTTAGGACCCTACATTGGTAAGTTTATTGTAGTTTATTTTGATGATATCCTAATTTATAGAAAAAACAAAGGAGAACACCTATAACACTTGAGGATCATCTTGAGTGTACTAAGGAAAGAGAAGCTCTATGCAAATTTAAAGAAGTGTAGATTCATGCAAATTAGTTTGACTTTTTTGGGCTTCATCATTTCTAAATATGGTGTTTAGATGGACCCAAAATAGGTCAAGGCAATCCTAGAATGGCCTAGTCCATCCAACATAATAGGGGTAAGGAGTTTTCATGGATTTTCAACCTTCTATAGAAAGTTCATTTAGAATTTTAGCAGTATTGTAGCACCCATAATAGATTGTATGAAAGGAAGGGAATTCACATGGACAATAGATGCTGAATAGAGTTTCCAATTCTTGAAGAAAAAGGTAACTGAAGCTCCTATATTGGCACTTCCAAACTTTGATAAAGTATTTGAAGTAGAGTGTGATGCTTCCCATGTTGGGATAGGTTCTATTCTTAGCTAGATGGGTAAACCAATAGCCTTTTGTAGTGAAAAGTTGAATGATGTGAGGAAGAACTATTATACCTATGATTTAGAATTTTATGCTATTGTTCAAGCCTTAAGGCATTGGAGGCATTAGCTAGTCCCAAAATAATTTTTACTATTTAAAGATTATTTGTGCTTGAAATATGTGAATACACAAAATAAATTGAATAGTAGGCATGCTAAATGGGTGTCTTTCTTGCAAGGGTATAACTTTTTTTTGAAGCATAAGTTAGGAAAGCATAATCAGGTTGTTGATGCCCTAAGTCGGTGTGTTGCACTCATAAGTACAATGGAAACAAAGGTCATTGGTTTTGATGCTATTAAAGTTTTGTATGAGGCTAATGATGATTTTTGGGAAATTATAGAGAAGATTAAAGAACCAGGAACTAATCTTTTAGATCACATGAGAGGAGAATACTTTATGCATTATGGTTACCTCTTGCGAGGAAAACAAATTTTTATACCAACTGGCTCCATGAGGGAAAATATTATTTGAGAATTTCATAGTGGTGGTTTGGCTGGTCACTTTGGGAAGGACAAGACAATAGGCTTGGTTGCAGACAAATACTATTGGCCAAAACTGGAAAGGGACATTACTAAGTATGTGGAAACGTGAAAATTTGTTAAGTGGCTAAGGGTGAATCCCGAAACATAGGATTGTATACACCTCTACTTGTACCTATCGATCCATGGATAAATGTGAGTATGGATTTTGTATTGGGGCTTCCCCACACCTAGCGAGGTACAAATTCTATCTTTGTAGTTATTGATAGATTCTCTAAGATGGCTCATTTTATTGCTTGTAAAAAAAACTAATGATGCCACAAGGATAGACAACTTATTTTTCTCAGAAGTTGTTAGACTCCATGGAATTCCAAATACTATCACTTCTAACAGGGATACTAAGTTTTTGAGTCATTTATGGAGGACCTTATGGAAGAAGATGGGAACACAATTGTAGTTTAGTAGTGCCTATCATCCCCAAACTAATGGGAAAATTGAGGTAGTCAACCAGAGTTTTGGAAACCTATTATGGTGTATTGTTGGTGAAAATCCCAAGAAGTGGGACTTGGCATTGCCTCAAGCAGAGTTTTTTGACAATAGTTCTATTAACAGATCAACTAGAAAATCTCCTTTTCAGATCATATATGGTAAGAATCCTCAAGATGTTTTGGACCTTGTACAACTCCTTGTGCAAGATTGAATTAGAGATGATGGGGAAGCATTTGCTGAAGACCTTCAACAACTTCAACAAGATGTGAGGAGTAAATTGCAAGATAGCAATGATTGATATAAGGCTACTGCAGATGTCAGTAGAAGGAGATAGATATTTAATGCAGGTAATTTGGTGATGGTGTACTTGAGGCATGAGATATTTACCACTAGCACATATCATAAGCTGAAATACAAGAAGATACCTGTCCTTGCCAAATTTTGAAGAAGATCAATGATAATGCTTATGAGGTTTTTCTACCAGATGATATGGATATTTCTCCTATCTTTAATGTTTCTGATTTATATGCATTTCATACAGAACTATCTGAGCTAGACAATATAGACGAGGTGGATTGGCATCACCACCTTTCAAGAAAGAAGAAGGAAAAGATTGCCCACATTCTGGACAAGTAGTCTACAGTCACCCGAAATGGTCATTACAATAGGTACTTGATTCAGTGGGAGGGATTACTAGCAACATATAGCACCTAGATCTCAAAATGGGAAGTGATGAAATTGGACCCCACAAAGTTGTAGAAGTTCACAAACAACCACTTGCATGAGTTGTGTTCCTTTAAAGAAGGGGAGAATGTGCAGGACCTTTTGTAGGTCATAAATTGATACATAAACTTCTAAAGGTCATAACTTTTGACTCAGGTCTAGGTTTTTGCAAAAAAAATTTTGAATGCATGCCTCAAGAGGTGGAATTTTTTTTTTCAATGATCTTAGATTGATTGGGGTCTATTTTAGCACATTTTTTAGGAATTGAAAGTTTCATCTAGGGCTCCAAAATCAACTTTTAGTATTTTTTATCTAGTTTTTAGAAAGTTTTATTTTGTAATAAATCTAAAGTTATGTTTCTAATCTCGGATATTAGTTGGCAATTCATTCTAACTTAGTCAAGGGCATGTTTAGGGAAAAACTTAGCTTTTTAGGTATTGTTTCAAAAATTACCAAAAATGGCAAAAAACAACTATGGAAAAAAACTACCAAAAAGGGTAATTTTTGGATTTCTTGATTTTCTAGATTTTTTGGTTACTTAAGAGTTTGCAGTGAATTGTAGAGGTAGTCATTGATGAATGAAAAAATATTGAAGGTTTCAAATCTGTGTTATTTTTCTTGTGATTGAATTTATTGTTAATAGAGAGTGTTGTGCTACATCATTAGACCAAGTTATAATGTATGATATGCCATGGAAGGCCTCATCACACAAGGATTCTAAGCCTATATCTTTGGGTTTAGGAGAAAGTTCCAAGGCAGTGGATGAAAGTGTTCAAGACAACATGCAACCAGATTTCTTCGTCACTATTGTGCTTGTGATCCTTGACACTTCACAGGATGTTAATGATCCATTTTTGGATAATGTGGATAGTGCAATGGATGTTGGAGATCAAGAGAAGATGGAGGAAGAAAAATCATAAGAGAAACAAGAAGAACAATTACAAGAGAAAGAAATTTAGCTAAAGAAGAAGGTAGAATAGGTCAAATCAAAAAATGTTGCCAAGGTTAGTTTGGAAACCTCCTTATTGTTGGAAAGTATGGCCAAATGAGTAAGTTCTAATGTTGACAACATGGATGAGTATGAGTTGATGAGGCCATTTATGGATTTTGCTAAATTTAAGGAAAGATCTGTTCATAAATATGAGAAAAGAGTTAAGGTAATGGTCTGGGCTATAGAAACAGTAACCAAGATACTCCCTTCACCAGTTATCTTCAAAGAAAAGGATGAAGCTGAGAACCTTGGTATAGTGTTGGATAGCTTTGATAATTATTTTGTTTCATTGCTAAAAACTGCAGAGGAAAAGGCTGAGAAGAAATTTTTGGGAAAGAAGCTGAGTGAAGTCTTTAAGTCCATTTCATGGGACTTAAATATTCTCAAGGCTACTACTATTAAGGCCAAGAGTTGTGTAGCACAAGGCAATAAAATATATAGCTACTACATAAATCCTTTTAGGTACATAAAGAACATTGGGGAGATCTTAGCCAAGGATAGGGCTACCCTTGACAGTCTTATGGATAGTTGTGATTCATCTTCACAAACTATGGGAGAAATAAACAAAGAGACATCCATGCTATTGGATAAGATATGGGTATTGGAAATGGAGAAAGAGAGAGTTATACATAGGTATGGCTTATTAAGAATCCTATTGACCCCTAAGCTTATAATGCTTGAGTCACATCTTTTGGAGATGGTAAAAGTTGAAGGCTCAATGACTGTGTCTACACTTATAGAGCTTAAGGTAGCAGAGACAGGACATATGCATTGAATTGATTAATCAATGTCAGTGAGCTTCTAATAAATTCATGGGCTGAGGAAGTAAAGACCTTGGAAAATTCTTTTGAAGATGTCTTAAATCTGGTGAGTAAGCACTAAATATTTTATGCTTAAGATTTGCAATTTTAAATGTACCTTTTCTATTGATGTCAAAGGGAGAGGAAGAGAAAGAAATATGAGAGAGTAAAATGAAGAGAAGAAAATAGTAAAGTAAAGAAAAGATGTGTAAAATAAAGAAAAAAGTAGAAAAGAGAAAAAGAAATGAAGAGAGTTGTATTGTGACACTTCGTCATTTTTCTAAGTGTTTCCATCAATGCAAAAAGGAGAGATTGTTGGAAAGTGATGGTTTGGAGCACTATGGATCACTTGAGGGTTATCATTTATGGAAATACTTATGATTGGACTAATCAAATGTTGTGAATATTACCAATGGAGTGACAATCATGAAAATGACTAAGTACAGAATCAGGCTAGCATGCTATAGTGCTATAGTTTTGGTCAGGGATGAAGATATACAAGGTATTAGGGCTTACAAAATTAACTAAAGGTATTTTGGGATGTATACATGCTTCAGTTAAGAACACATGAGTTTTGGTGACTAGATCTATGAGATACAGTGTTCAGAATGTGTGCGTAGATAGTAAAATAGAATAATAGGGTATATGAATAGTTGCAAAGATTAAGGAGAGCATAATGGATATTGTAATTTCCTAAGACAATTGAATGGAGTATATTGCTGACTCATTAGTAATATAAGATCATTGAATCCATAATTATCATTTGCATAAGTTATTATTATGTTTTATATGGTAGTTGTCAAGCTGACTTGAAGGATGATTTCATATAAGTATAGAATGATTTTGTGAAAGTGAGGCATGGTTATGTTATGATAATGAAGAAAGATTTTGAACCTAAGAGCAAAGATCAGATTCAAGATCAATAAGAGGCTAAGCAATAACTGGAACTATCTAAGGAAGATAAGTGCTTGTATTGTTCACATTTTGGAGAAGTCTTTTCAGACAGTTTTGATTGTAAGAGCAAGTGTACTCACCACCTTTAACCGAATGTTTTGTTTACCCCTAACAGGGTTTTGTATTACTCTAACAAGGAAAAATATTATGTAACAATCGGTTCCTAACAGGGCTAGATCTTCTAGCAGGGATATTATATTTTAGTGCATATTTGCGGGTACCATCCCCACTAGGGTTTTCCCTTGGCCAGGGTTTCCTCGAGAAAAAATCATGGTGTCATGAGTAATGTGTTATGCTTATATGTTCTTTTCATTTATGCATTACTTTGGATTGTTTATAATTGTTTAAAGTTGAAATCAAAGTTCTGTAATACTGATTCACCCCCCTCTAAGTATTACCTAATCCTAACAAAGAAAAGGTATGTAGTAATGCAAGAATAATTTCCATTGATGGAAGAAAATTCCTAGATGGTATGAGGTATGAGCATATGTATTTTTCTTTAATTCCAAAATTTGGTAAAGAAGAAGTAGAAGATGCACCTACAAAAGTTGCAGATTTGTTGAATGAGTTTTAGGATATTGTATCTAATAATGTGCCTAATGGATTACTAGCTATAAGGAATATTATTCATCAGATGGACATGATTCCAAGAGCTATTTTTCCAAATAAGGCACCACACAGAAGGACACCAACAAAAAGTGAAGAGTTGAATAAACAAGTAAATGATTTGTTGAACAAGGGGTTGATTGATGAGAGTCTAAATTCCATGTGATGTACCAATAGTATTAGAACCAAATAAGAATGGAGAATGGAGGATTTGTATAGATTCTAGGGCTATCAACAAGATCACAATCAAGTACCAGTTTCCATTATTGTGGATGGCTGATATTATGGACTATTTGAGTGGAGTTGTGTATTTCTCAAAGATAGATGTGAAGAGCAGATATCATCAAATTTAGATTAGATAAAGAGATCTGTTAGCATGTGCAAAAAATTTCATGGCTTCATTGTCTTTCTCCTGGTCTCTGTGTCATTTTCATGTCTCTGGCTAAGCCCTAAGTAGAATTTTCAAAAAAAACTAGTCGTTGCATACAAAACCCTTTCTTTTTACCTGGGCCTTGTTATAATTTCATGCTACTTTTTGTGGGTCACTTAAGGTCCTAATTCGCATGTGCTTTATATTCTTGGTCAGCCCCATTTAAATTTTTCCTAAGTCTTTACCCTAGTGGCCTTTAATATTTTCCTATAGTTCCCTACCAAAATATTTTCCCTAAGTCATGCTCTAATTTTTTCCTATGTTTCGGCAACTTTATTTTCTTGGGCCCCACTCTGACACCATCTCCATCTAATGGTGAGTGTATCTTGTCAAGTGATGTGTCAAACACATAAGATCTTGAGATGGCCGTCGATTATTTGTATGATGTAGCCTTCTTTTCAAGCAGGTCCACTTGCGAGGTATTCTGATTTGGAGGTTTTTTATTGGTCCACGTAGTATGAGGTGGAATCCTCTCAGTGGGACTGGTCTTCTTGGCATTCAGGTGGATTAAAGTCTGATTTAATCTTGTGGCTATTGTTATACCATTGATATAACATGCTTGACCTTTAGTGCAGTGGTATAGCGATAGCCGTTGATTCTCATAAGGAAGGCAGGTCGGTCCATTGACACATATGCATAGTTGGTGCTATTTGATTCATCCATGTATTTGCACTGTGGCATGCTATTTGTGGGACCTAGCTTTTGGATGTTTTAGTGGGTCCTGATCTTGTCAGTGAATCAACGAATGATGTATGATCTCATCGAGTGTGTCAGAAGCTTAAGATCTTGTGATGACCATTGATTTTGTATCATGTTAGAGGGTTATCAGGGCAGGGAGGAGATTCTCAATCTGATGGTGGGCATGAAATCTGATAGAATCTTGGAAGTCTTTGAAAACTTCAGATGGCCATCGATCTTCCTGATGTGGGCCTGGTCAAATTTTTCAATCTTTTGGTGGTAGGGATAAGTGTTTAGCGATAGAAAAACTTATAAAGGTTTCACTTGTTCACATGAAATGACAGCAGTTCTCTAATTGTTTTAGCGGTTCAGTGAACAAGCATTCACGTAATCGCTAAACTTTCCAGCAGATGGATAAGGTTCTTCATGAATTGGTGGAAGTCTTATGTCAGTTGTTTGCTAGACGTGGGGTCAAGGCTAAATGTTTTCCTACAGTCGCTAGTTCCCAGAGTTAAGTGATGGGTTAAGTTTTCTTTTCATGAATTGGAAATGCATTGTCACATGTTCGCTAGAGGTAAACCTAGGGTAAAAGGAAGGTTAAGATTTAAAAGACCACGAAAGAGAGAGATCGGATGGTCAGGACTTAAAGTTGGTTCAGATTTGAACGTCGACTGTCGATTTGTTATAAGCACCATAAAGTAGCCATTATTATTCAAATTCAAATTTTTTAAGGGTTTCCTTCAACAGGAAGGACTAGAATTCAATGCAGAGGTGACTAGAGCTAGTGGGAAATGATCTGCTTGCTATTGTAGTGTGGTCTAGGGTGTGCTGTATTTGTTTGCAAGGTCTGTACTGTGTGGTTTTGTGCTTGAGGTATGTTGTAGGGTTGACATTTTGAGCATTTTTGTGGTTCTCAGTACCTTCAAAGAGAATTTATCATGATTAAGGATCATTCTAGGATTTTTTTTCTCCTAGTTGCCTAGGTTTCCACCCCTGTAATTAATTTTTGACCATTTCCACTTGGTTGGGTGGTTGAAACCCTAACCCTAAGTCATCCATAGCTTGTTGCATTCTTTTTGAGAATTCCAAGATGACTAGGGAGTATAAGTTGTAGAAATTTTGATTTTGTGTGGGTTCCAAAACTTTCTTTGGTCCTAGGCTGGTTGTTGATAGTGTTTTATTGATAGAGGAGCTGGATTTTATATCTTTTCCTATCCTTGTGTTGTTTTGATTATGTATTGATTCTGAATATATTAATGAGAATGTTATTGAGTTCCAATCTTGCATTTGTGTATGTTTTCTTATTTTGGTTCTAAACTCATATATGTTAGTGTCACAAAGTGTATTAGAATATGGTAAACAAAGAGTATTGTGAAGTCATCTCTGAGTTCCTAACAAATTTAGGATTAAAGTCTTTTAGGTGGGCTCAGTGAGTTTGCAACCAAGCAGGAATCTAATGTCCTTGTGTCTGAGGGAGAGGGGTAATAGGTAAAGCACTTATCCTGGATTCAATTGTGTTTGAATTAAGGTATTCAGTTGATTTATGTAATTGGGTGACTCTTTGCCCTAGGTTAAGGCACTAGTCCATCCTCTGGAGGCATTTCATTATTGTCAACCACACACACACACATTCAAATGATAAAATCTTAAAGCAGTTAGTAAAGAGTATATAGTTTCATATCATTTAGTGATTCCTTTCAAGAAGTGAATCAAGGGTACACCTGCCTGAGCATTGAGGCTCAAAGTGTAGGAGGATCTCTTTTGATCCTTGTTAATTGGCCCTCTTTCTTGTAGACTTTGGAGTGGTGATAGAGTCAAAGTTATATTAAAGTTATCCATCAAAGTATAAATCTACAAGTTGAAGATCAAAGGGAACTCCCAACAAAATGGTGACTCTGCTAGGGAGAACAATAATGAAGCAATATATCTATTAGCATTTCTGGTTGGGCCACATTGTAAAGTCAAAATATTTTGTTGACCAGATAGATATAAAGGTTGTAAGTGCACTCTTGTTTTCTTGTTGTATTTCAATTAAAGGATTTCCCATCTAGTTGGGTGGCAACTCAAAAGGTTAATACCAGTGCTATAAGCTATAAATCATGGATAAAAGGAGGAATACTAGGTCCTTTGTCAAAAAAAATTTGGAGGTTACTTTGGAGTAATTGCCTAGACAAGAGAAGAAGAGTTGGATTAGAAGGAATGGAGAGTCTACTAGTGCTCCCATTAGAGAAAAAATAAGTACTAGAGGTAGAGCACCACATGTTTCCTCAAGTGAGGAAGGTTCAAAGGATAGAGTTTCTAGGTCAGATGGTGGTCTCTCTAAGGATAGGTTCTATGATACCCCAGAGGTTGTATTTCAGGACAAGGGTCCATTGCCTATAGGTCAAGATGAACAAGCTAGAGAGATGGGTTTGGAGATTGATTTAGATCTTGATGAAGATAATTTTAGAAGAGAACCCATGAGACCACGACAAGTGCACTTCCCATATCAAAATATTTTTGATATGGATGTGTCATCAGGTTCTGATGACATTATGGTAGATCATGATGATTTAAATGCACTAAGGTTACAGTTGGTAGAGCAAGATGCCATACATAAGAGGTTACAAGAGGAGAGAGAGGCTAAGAAAGTGAATTCTCTAATAGAAAGATAGTCTCTCCTTAGAAAAATTAATGAAATGAAGGAGAGAAACAAGATGCTTGCTTCTCCTCGTAAGACTTTGCAATATGATGTCTTTGGTGATCTTGAAGCTTTGAGGAGTGAGAAAGAGTGCTTATTGCAAGATCAAGAATTTGATAGGGAGGGCCCTGTGGTTAGACAAGTGCAAAGTTATGTTCATTTGCCTAAAGCTAAAGATGGGCATGAGATCACTAGGCCTGTTGTTTCCACTGGTGAGAAAGGAAAGTAGAAGATGGTGGGACATCAAACAAGTAGATCATTGAAAATACCAGGGGTCCCACAACCCAATTCAAGTAAGGACATAGAGATAGAAAGAAGAAGAAAAGAAGATGAGAACCTTGCAAGAGAATTAGAGATGGCTGAAATTGAAGCTTCCATTGCAGAAAAGAGAAGAAAGATCTAGTTCTTGAAGGCTTCATCAGTTAATGCTCTTGGTCTATCTATTACTAAACTAGGTATGCCATCTATGACTACTACTATTCCACTTAGTAATGCTACTAGTTCATTTCCTTCTTCATCTGCTAGGATAGGTGCTAATCCTAGGTAGCAGTCAAATGCACAACTAGATAGAAATGTAAATGCTAATGTTGATCCTAGGGTTAACACTAGTTCAAGTTTTCAAAGAAGACCTATGCAATTACAAGGCTATAGGCAAATTAGTTTTGATGGAATTCCTAGTTACCCGAATACTTTTCCAAATGATATATATAAGAGATAAGGTACCTAAGTTTGCTGGTAATAATGCTATTAGTTGTGAGGAGCATCTTAGGCTATTTGCTGATATGCTTAATGATTATGGGGTAGAGAATGAGGATGTAGTCATGAAATTATTTGTTCAATCTCTAATGGAGGATGCTAGAGATTGGTTTAAGAGACTTCCTGATAAATGTATTGATACTTGGGATTCCTTTGAGAGATGTTTTAAAGAGTAGTATGGTGATAGGCCTAATGCTAGTTTCATGTTGAATGAATTCAATACCATAAGGAAAAATCAGAATGAGACTGCAGCTAAATTCAACATGAGATTTTAGAAGGGCATGCGTAAGTTGTTCCAAGTTATGTGGTTAGATGACAATGTCTATCTAACTACATACTTCAATGCATTTGATGAAAAGATGGGATATTTGTTGAGGGAAAAAGAACCAAGAACTCTTAGGGATTCTTTTAGGATTGCTGTCAACATTGAGAATAATATGAAAATATGAGGGAAATTGGGTGGAAAGAAAGATGACCCTAAGTTGTTTTGGGACAAAAAATACAAGAAAGAAAATGATAAGAATGTTGAAGCTAGGAGGCAAGAAGAAGATAAATTGGATAAGGTGCTCAATGCATTGAAGGATTTGAAGGCACCTATAAATAGGAACATCAGTGCTCCTACCAATGAAAGGCCTTAGTTCAACAACAATTTCAACAAACAGAATAGATTGTAGAATTACCCCTACAACACCCAATGGAAGGATGGCAAGCCTATTTTCCCTGCTACAAGAAATAAAAATGATAGAGGTGTCCCTGACCCTCTACAAAAGGCTTCAATAAATGTCATGGAGGACATACCTTGGTGTGTTGCATGCCAGTCCCCTCATTCTGCAGAGCATTATGTGGTTGCACATTCTATGGCTACAAATCAGGATTGTGGCAATGAGGAGATAGATCAAGAAGAAGATCAAGATGATGTTAGATGCAACATGGATTCTTCATATCTAGGATATGAAGAAGATTCTAATTTTGATGAAGAGGTAGATGTAAATGTGAGGAGACACAATCAGGCCCTTTTTCATAAAGAAGTTTTTTCTGATAGCGAAGACATTGATAGGAAGACATGTAACATGAACACTTCTTCTGAGACAGTAAATATAAGAAGACCTTCTAGAGAAGAGATGGATAGGATTACTATAGAAATGATTGCCCAAGTGAAAAATAGAGGCATGGTGGCAAGGAATACAAATGAGAAAGTTGCAGGAATGTTCATAAAGGGTGCCAACTCTAGAGAGACTAATGAGAACAAATCAAAAGGTGATCACATGGTAAAATTCAAGAATGTAAAAGGTAAGAATTGTGAGCCTAAGGGAGTTGGAATTAAAAAGATTTCTAGTGAGATGGAGAGCCCAGTTAACACAATGGCTAAGATTGAGAAAATGAGGGTGGCCAATACACCTAATATATCAGATAAGCAAAAGGATAATAAGGTGGTGTAGATTGAGATTCCTTCTTCTACTCCTATTGATATGTTATATGTATTGTGCCAAATTACAGTTAAGGTTCCATTGCCAGAATTTTTGATGATCCTTGAACACAAGGATAGAGCTATTGCATGGGTAGATAATGTTCATAACAATGATGTTGCATGCAATGGATCTCAGGATAAAGCTTTGAAAGGTGTTACTTCTCAGGGAATTGTGTCTCAAATTCCTCCATAATATTTAGACAGTTCTGACAATGACAACCTTGAAAATATTGATCCATTCTTTTTAAGTGTTCTCATGAATGGAATGAAGTTGAGGAATTGTATGATTGATAGTGGTGCCTCTAATACTATCACGCCTTTCAAAATCATGGAGAAGTTGGGCCTTAAAGTCGATACAATGCAAGGTAGATGTTGTGCAATGGATCAGAGGGAGGTACCAGTTATTGGGACTATCAATGCAATGCCATATAGGCTGGAAACATATCTAGAGAAAGAGTTGACAATGAGTGTTTTGGTAGTGGACATCCCTCCTCATTATGGGATGCTACTATCTAGAAGATGGAGTGCTGCCATGGGTGGAAGTTTATAGTGTGATATTTCCTATGCCACTTTCAAGATTGATGATTATCTTGTCAAGATTAAACGAGAACCAAGAGTATGCCACATGATTGAGAGAAATATTGATAATGAAAATACATGTTTTATGGATACTGATATTAATGCTTTTAGGGTAGAGATCCTTGTATTTGAAAATGAGCCTACTTTGTCACCTATCTCTATTGAGGTAAGTGCTAATTCTGTGAAAGGTGATTTGTGGGTAATGTACTTTGATGGTGCAAATTGCAAAGATGGAGCAGGAGCAGGTATCTTACTTATTTCTCCTGATGGAAACACCTGCAAGTTTTCTTTCACATTGAATTTCTTTTGTACCAACAATATAGAAAAATATGAGGCTTTGTTGTTAGGATTGAGGTTGGCACAAAAACATGGTATTAAGTGCTTAAGTGTTGTTGGTAATTCTGAGTTGGTGGTGTCCCAAGTCAGATCAATATATGCTTCCAAGAATAAAATGCTAAAACAATATAGGAATGCAATTTGGGATTTGATTGAACATTTTGATACCTTCAATATTGAGTGGAAGAATATGACTAATAATAAGATGGCTAACTTGTTAGCCAATGTTGCAATCAATCCCAATGATATTACATTTTTTGGTATTTCTAAAGTTGAAATTTAGGCTAGGCCTAGCATACCAGACAATATTGAAAATTGGAAAGTTTTTGATGATGATAATGATATCATGAAGTTTATGAGTTGTGAAGATCAGTATCATGGTCAGGAATTTCATTGCTCAACCTTGGTTGAGTCAATAGAAGGAAGAGTGGTTGTCTTTGGCAATGAGGTCATTCAACTTAGAACTAACAAGGTGCCCAAGGGGTTTGTTGTTTTGGAGACTATCTTTGATAACCAGGATAGAGTTCAAAAGAATATCAAAAGAGAAGATCATGCTGATCTAGAGGAGATAAACCTTGGAAGACATGAAGCACCCAAGAGTGTATACATTGGTAGAGATATATCTCAAAAGGTAAAGAAATCTTTGATTGAATTATTGAGAAAATTCAGGCATGTTTTTGCATGGTCATATGATGACCTTAAGGTTTATAGAGAAGATTTGTTTCAGCATATTATTTTGTTGAAAGAAGATACTAAACCTTTCCAGCAAAAGCAAAGACCTATTAATCCCACTTTGGCACCCAAGATACAAGAAGAGTTAATGAAGCTGAGAGATGCTGGCATTATCAAGCCTATAAGGCACTCTTCCTGGGTGTCAAACCTTGTTCCTGTGAGAAAGAAAATTGGTGACATCAAGCTTTGTGTAGACTTCAGGAATTTGAACATTAGCTCATTAAAAGATAATTATTGTCTGCCCAATATGGAAGCTATGTTGCAGAGAGTAACTGGATCAGAATTGATGTCTATGATGGATGGCTTCTTTGGTTACAATCAGGTAATTGTCAAGGAATCAGAGCAATTCAAGACAAATTTCACAACACCTTGGGGGACATATGTTTATGTGAGAATGCCTTTTGGCCTCACAAATGCTGGTGCTACTTTTCAGAGGGCAATGGATGTTGCCTTTTCAGATTTCATAAATGATTTCCTTGTTGTATATCAAGATGATTTAATTGCCTATTCCAAGAAGGAAGAAAACCATTATACTCATTTAGAATAAATATTTGTGAGGGCCTTGGAATTTGACATTTCATTAAACCCAAGGAAATGTTTTGTTGGTGTCATTGAAGGTAAGTTGCTTGGCCACTTGGTTGGCAAGCAAGGAGTGAGAATTGACCCTGAGAGGGTAGCAACCATTGCTAAAGTTTAGAGACCAAAGAATGTTAAGGGGATTCAGTCCTTATTTGGTTAGGTCAATTTCTTAAGGAGATTTATGACAAATTTTGTAGAGGTTACTAGACCTATTTCTAAGATGTTGAAGAAGGGATTTGCAATAAATTAGGAGGGTGAGCCTGATGAGGCTTTCAAAAATATCAAGTAGGCTATCAAAGATGTACTAGTGCTTAAGGCACCAGATTATAATGTTCCAATGCACTTTTTTTCCTTTGCATCTTTTCACACTATTGCTGCAGTTTTGTTACAAAAGAATAAGCATGGTTTTGAGAAGCCTATTGCATTTTTTAGTAAATCTTTGCAGGCTACAGAATTGAAGTATGACATAAATGAAAAATAAGCATATGCACTTGTTAAGGCAATCAAGGCTTTTAGTTGTTACTTGATGGGGGCAGTTGTGATTGCTTTTGTGCCAAGTGGAGCTGTGAAGGATATTTTCTCACAGCAGGAGGTGTCTAGAAGAAGATGCAGATGGATCGATGGGATCCAATAATTCAATGTTGATGTCCAGATTACTAAATTGGTTAGAGGCCAAGGATTGGAAAAACTGATGGGCCAATCCAATTTGGATTCAAATTAGGTAAATCATTCTAAAATTGATTATACATGTGATATGGATGATTGTGTTTGGTATCAAGATATCATCTATTACTTGAGAAACATGAAATGTCTAGATAATATGAATGATAATCAGAAGAGGACATTGAAATTATAAGCCATCAAGTATGTAATTGTGAAGTGTAAATTGTATAGAAAGAATCTGGATTGCATACTTTTGAAATGTGTAGGTGAAGATCAGGATAACAAGTTGTTGAAGGAAATGCGTGAGGGAGTTTGTGGTGGACATTATATGGGTAAAACAACTACTCATAAAATCTTGAGAGCAGGGTTCTGGTGGCCCACAATCTTCAAGGATGTAGAACAATTGGTGAGGACGTGTGATGCTTGTCAAAGGTTCTTTGGTAAGCTTAGATTTTTAGGTAATGTGCCATTAAAACCAGTAGAAGGTCAGGCTCCTTTCCAACAATGGGGAATTGATTTCATAGGGGAGATACCAAACAAGTCTAGTGGAGAACACTCATGGATCTTAGTTGCCACTAATTACTTCACAAAATGGGTAGAGGCTATACCTACAAGAAATGCAACTAGTAAGGTGGTAATTGATTTCCTAATGAATAATATTGTTACAAGGTTCGGTTTCCCTGAGAGGATAGTTAGTGATAATGCAATGTGCTTCAGGTCTGCTGAATATAAGAACTTTTGCAAAGGTTTAGGAATTCAGATTTCTATTTCCTTACCTTATCTTCCACAAGGAAATGGACAGGCATAATCAACTAATAAGAGTTTGATTAAAATCCTAAGGAGGATTCTTGAAAAGAATAAGAGAGCATGGAATTCAAAGCTGCCATTAGCCCTATGGGCTGATAGGGTAACTGTGAAGAGGGCTATTGGTTGTGCACCATTTGACCTAGTATATGGAATACGTACAAGGATGCCTCAGAATAACTTATTAGAAATGTATAAATTTGTTCAGTTATATGATGATGACATAGATGATGAGATGTAGTTAAGGATTGAGGACCTCATTAGGTTGGATGAGACTAGAAGAGATTCAGTTGCAAAGAATGTCAAATTGCAGTTGCAGGTTAAGAATTTGTATGATAAGAAAATTGTTGACAGAAAGTTTGAGCCTAGTGATTTGGTGTTAGTTTGGAATGCTAGACTGGAGGATAAGGGAAAACATGGTAAATTTGATCCCATCTAGTTAGGGCCATATCTAGTTCATGAAAAATGGGGCCAAGATTCATACATTGTCAAGGAGTTAAATGGTGATATTCAAGAATTGCCAGTTCATGGATAATTCTTGAAGAAATACTTCAATTGAAGGTATTTTGTTTTCCATGAAGAGTAGTTAGGTTTTTATATATTGTAAATTCTATAAATAGTTGCTTGCCCCTACCCTATTTTGTCCTAGTTTGTCAATTTTTGGTCCTGTTGCCTATTTTGCCTTGCTTGTTCCCTGTTGTCTGCAATTTTTTAAATGTGGGATGGTCTACTTTAAAATAGTGATTCTAAGTCCTTACTATGCTTGTAGGAGGCATACGTCCCCAAATAGAGCCATTGTTAGCATGTGCAAAAAATTTCATGGCTTCATTGTCTTTCCCCTAGTCTCTATGTCATTTTCATGTCTCCAGCTAAGCCCTAAGCATAATTTTAAAAAAAAACTAGTCGTTGCATACAAAACCCTTTGTTTTTACCTGGGCCTTGTTAAAATTTCATGTTACTTTTTTTGGGTCACTTAAGGTCCTAATTTTCATGTGCTTTATATTCTTGGTTGGCCCTGTTTAAATTTTTCCTAAGTCTTTACCCCGATGGCCTTTAATATTTTCCTATAGTTCCCTGCCAAAATATTTTCCCTAAGTCATGCTTTAATTTTTCCCTATGTTTTGGTAGCCTTTATTTTCCTAGGCCCCACTCTAACACCATCTCCATCTAACAGTGAGCATATCTTCTCAAGCGATGTGTTAGAAACATAAGATCTTGAGACAACCATCGATTCTTTGTATGACATAGCCTTCTTTTCAAGCAGGTCCACTTGCCAAGTATTTTGATTTGGAGGTTTTTTATTGGTTTGCATAGTATGAGGTGGAATCCTATTAGTGAGACTAATCTTCTTGGCATTCAGGCAGATTAAAGTTTGATTTAATCTTGTGGCTATCATTATACCATTGATATAACATGCGTGACCTTTAGTGCAGTGGTATAGCGATAGCCATTGATTCTCATGAGGAAGGAAAGTGGGTCTGTTGACATGTATGCATAGTTGGGGCTATTTGATTCATCCATGTGTTTGCACCATGGCATGCTATCAGTGGGACCTGGCTTTCGGATGTGTCAGTGGGTCCTGATCCTGTCACTAAATCGACAAATGGCATATGATCTCATCGAATGTGTCAGAAGCTTAAGATCTTGCGATGGCCATTGATTTTGTATCATGTCAAAGTGCTGTCATGGTAGGGAGGATATTCTCAATCCGATTATGGGTGTGAAATCTAATAGAATCTTGGAAGTGTTTGCGAACTACAGACGGTCGTCGATCTTCTGATGCAGGCCTGATGAAAGTTTCTCAGTCTTTTGGTGGTAGGGATAAGTGTTTAGTGGCCGAAAAATTTATAAAGGTTTTTCTTGTTCACGTGAAATGATGACAGTTCTCTAATTGTTTTAGTGGTTCAGCGAACAAGCGTTCGCGTAATTGCTAAACTTTCTTGCAAATGGATAAGGTTCTCCATGAATTGGCGGAAGTCTTCTGTCACTTGTTCGCTAGATGTGGGGTCAAGGCTAAATTTTTTCCTGTAGTCGCCAGTTCATGGAGTTAAGTGATGGGTTAAGTTTTCTTTTCATGAATTGGAAATGCATTGTCGCATGTTCGCTAGAGGTAAACTCAGGGTAAAAGGCAGGTTAAGATTTAAAAGACCATGAAAGAGAGAGATCAGACGGTCAGGACTTAAAGTTGTTTTAGATTTGAATTTCGATTGTCAATCTGCTGCAAGTGCCATAAAGTAGCCATTATTATTCAAATTCAAATTTTTGAAGGGTTTCCTACGATAGGAAGGACTATAATTCAATGCAGAGGCACCTAGAGCTGGTGGGAAATGATCTATTTGTTGTTGCAGTGTGGTCCAGTGTGTGCCGTGTTCATTTGTAAGGTCTGTACTATGTGGTTTTATGCTCAAGGCATGTTGGAGGGTTGACATTTTGATCATTTTTGTGGTTCTCAGTACATTTATAGAGAATTTATCATGATTGAGGATCATTCCAGGATTTTCTTTCTCCTGGTTGCTTGGGTTTCCACCCCTGTAATTAATTTTTTACTATTTCCAATTGGTTGGGTGGTTGAAAACCTAACCCTAAGTCATCTTTAGCTTGTTGCATTCTTTTTAAGAATTCTAAGATGACTAGGGAGTATAAGTTGTAGAAATTTTGATTTTGTGTGGGTTCCAAAACTTTCTTTGGTCCCAGGCTGGTTGTTGATAGTGTTTTACTGATAGAGGAGCTAGATTTTATATCTTTTCCTGTCCTTGTGTTGTTCTGATTCTGTATTGATTTTGAATATATTAATGAGAATTTTATTGAGTTCCAATCTTGCATTTGTGTATGTCTTCTTGTTTTAGTTCTAAACTCATATATGTTAGTGTCACAAAGTATACTAGCATATGGTAAAGAAAGAGTATTGTGAAGTCATCTCTGAGTTCCTAACAAAGTTAGGATTAAAGTCTTTTAGGTGGGTTTAGTTAGTTTGGAACCAAGCAGGAATCTGATGTCCTTGTGTCTGAGGGAGAGGGGTAATAGACAAAGCACTTATCCTAGATTCAATTGTGTTTGAATTAAGGTATTCAGTTGATGTATGTAGTTGGGTGACTCTTTTCCCTAGGTTAAGGCATTGGTCCATCCTCTGGAGGCATTTCATTGTTGTCAACCACACACACACACATTCAAATGATAAAATTTTAAAGCAGTTAGTAAAGAGTATATAGTTGTATATCATTTAGTGATTCCTTTCAAGAAGTGAATCAAGGGTACACCCGCCTGAGCATTGAGGCTCAAAGTGTAGGAGGATCTCTTTTGATCCTTATTAATTGGCCCTCTTTCTTGTAGACTTTGTAGTGGTGATAGAGTCAAAGTTATATTAAAGTTATCCATCAATGTATAAATCTACAAGTCGAAGATCAAAGGGAACTCCCAACAAGATCAATGGAAGATTACCTTCAAGATAAAGGAAGGTTTGTATGAATGGTTAGTTAGGCCTTTAGGGATAACCAATGTACCGAGCACTTTCATGTGGCTCATGAATGAGGTTCTGAAAAAAATTATGGGTAAGTTTATCATTGTTTACCTAGATGATATTTTAATATTTAGTAAGACATTGGAGGAGAATATAATGCAAATTTGTAGAGTGTTTAAGAAGTTAAGGGAAGAGAATTTTTTGATTAATTTCAAGATGTGTAGTTTTATGGAGTTAGTGTATTTGGGATTTTTAGTTTTAGCAGAAGGTCTAAAAATGGATTGAGAGAAAGTGAAGGCTATCCTCGAATGGCCTAATCCAAGGAGTGCTATTGAGGTAAGATATTTTCATGGTTTGGCTCGCTTTTAAAAAAAATTTATCAAGATTTTTAGTAGTATTTTTGAACCCTTGACTGAAATAATAAGAGGGGATGGGAAAGAGTTTAAGTTGACTAATGGGGTAGATAAGAGTTTTAAACTTTTGAAATAAAAAGTTATAGAGAAACCTATTTTAGCACTTCCAAATTTTAATAAGGTGTTTCAAGTAGATTGTGATGCTAGTGGTACTACAATAGGAGTTATTTTGAGCCAAGAACGTAAACATGTTTCTTATTTTAGTGAGAAGTTAAATGATGCCAAGAGGAAATATTTTTTTTATGATTAGGAATTTTGTGTTATAGTTTGAGGATTGAAAAAGTGGAGACACTATCTACTTCCTAAGGAGTTTTTTTTGTATACTGATCATCAAGATTTGCAATATTTGAATAGTCAAGGAGAGTTAAATCAAAGGCATTTGAAATGGGTTGATTTTTTCCATAGTTACACCTTTTTTTTTAAAACATAGGGGAGAAAAGTCCACCATAGTTGTAGACGCATTTAGCAGAAGGAAAATTATGCTAACAAAGGTGTAGATTGAGGTGGTTGGGTTCAAGGGGCTCAAGATTTTTTATCCAAAGGATCCTAATTTTGGTGAAGCTTGGAAAGCTTGTATAGAACCTATTACTCTAGACCAAAAAAAGTGGTTCGATTTCATCATCTAGGATGGTATGCTATTCAAAGAGAGTCATTTATGAATTCCACAAAGTTCTATGAGGGATAATCTCATCAAGGAGAAGCATTGTGGAGGATTGGATAGACATTTTGGCTGAGATAAAACCTTTTCTTTAGTTAGTGATAATTATTATTGGCCACAGTTGTAGCAATCTATTAAGAAGTTTGTATAGAGTTACAGAGTATGTCAAATGGAAAAAGGAACAAAGTAGACTACAGGTTTTATCGGCCATTACATGTACCATAAAATCCATGGGAGGATATCAGTATGGAATTTTTTCTTAGTTTACCGAGGACTCAGCAGGGAAATGATTCAATTTTTTTGGTTGTTGACATGTTTTAAAAGATGACACATTCCATTCCCCACAACAAGACTAATGATGTTTTTGATTGCAGGAAAATATAGGTTTTAAAGGGGACCCAAAACCCTGTACAAGTAGAGTTCAAAAGATTACATCGTTAAACATGTTGAAAAGAAAAAGGACTGGGAACTACTCTACCAAAATGAAAGCTAGCTGAAAAACACTGAAAAACCAGACACTAGAAAAACCAATTTTTTCATCTATATATTCTTTGAGAAATTGCACATTTTGATCATGCATATCAACAATTTTGACAAAGGGGATGTTCCGAGAGGTAGAAGGGACATTATCTTTCTCCGTAGTAGGGGAGTCCTTTGCCACAATAGGGGAATCATTATGCATCTCTGAATGGACCTCCATGATAACTTCTAGTTTGGGGGAAATGGGCACATCATGATCCTTTGAACTATCATAGTCAACCAAAATGGGGACTGACTGGCATCCTACATCCTCCTCTTTCTTGTCATCCTCATTGTTATCCTTTCTCACAGGGATGTTTCCTACCTCCATAATACCCGCAACCTCCTCCTCCTTATTCTCATCATCCCCAAAAATCATATTCGACATTGATAACAAAGCTTCACTATCATCCTTGATCAAATTAGCCATGTCAGCATAACCCTCAACACTTTTAGTAGTAGATTCTGTGTCCCTACCAACATCCTTACCATATTTTCATTTTTTACCAGAAGAAATCTCTTCTTTTCCAACAGTCTCCCTCATACATTTCTTAGTTGAACCAGAGGATTTGGCCAAGGAAATGATAGGGCTGGAAATAGCCTTCTACTTGATATGTTCCAAAATGAGGAGAATGAGCCCCTCATGCAGAATGGGTTTCTTCTCTTTCCTCCTATGATCATAAATGCTAAGGAGGAGGGACTGAAGGAGAAAAAAAGGCAAGGACACCCTAATCTTGTGACGAAAGTGATAGAGCAACACAAAATGGTATGAGTGGGCACATTTATACCTACCATCCAAGGTAATGTACTACATGATCACCATCATGACCATCGGCTAGATTTCCTTGAAGGCAACAACGTCATAGCAGCCACTAGAATCTTTCACCAAACTATGTGCTTCAAATTTTCTTTTGGGAAAATGTTTGATTTCCTTTTTTGAAACTCTCTTATCTCTATAAAATTTAATACCCTTGAGGCTCAGCTAGGACATCTCAGCAATAAGTTCTTCTGTAATTTTCAAAGTAAGACTAGTAATGGTCACCTCCCCATCTTTCCAAGACTTAGCAAACACCTTTGTTTCTCCATCTTTAAACTCATGCAGACACTCCATATAGGTAGTAAGGCCACCCTTTCTATTTTTTTCCCAAAATTTCAACATGTTTTTCCAATTCATACAATCCTTTGGCTCCCTTTGATTAATCCCGCCACCCATGATATAAAAGAGAGAAATAACAACAATAGTAATAGAGAACAACCAAATGTAGATGAAAAGGGAAACTTTAAAATACACACAAAAAAACTTGTGTCTACATTTAGTAATCTTGGGAAAGGCACCACTTTCTATAATCATATTAACCTATTTAGCAAAAATGTGTCTTATCATCATAATTTATTGAGATAATCCCAATCCACCCTTTTGCTATGAATCTTTTCAAAAGCCAACTTGTCTTTCATATCAACGGTGAGATTGCTACCTCTGTGCTAGATCACAATATCCTTTGGCTTGGCCAACTCATTAGTAGTACCGTTCACTTCCCGGTAAGCATGGGAAATGATGGCTTGCTTAAAGGAATTAATAATCATTTGGGCCTCCTCAATAATCTCCTTAATAGACCATAATAGTTTAGTGATATTATTGATGCTATTTAAGATATTCATTGAATTGCCCTCGATCCACACGTTTGGAGCCATATATTTTTTAATTATTTTAAGGGTTTGGAGAAGAGTCATGGCCTCCGCAACATGATTGGTTTGCACCCCAATGGGAAGCACCACAACAAAAAGACAATTTTCCATGTCATCTCTTATGATCCCACCACAACCTATCGGACCTGGGTTACCCTTTGCAGGACCGTCAAAATTTATTGTAATCCATCCCAGAGGAGGGGAAATCCAAATGGCATTCTCTTGTTGGTTAGGAATTTTATTTTTGGATCCACCACTATAATCACCAGCAGTGAAGTCGAGCTTCAAACTAGTCGACAAGTTGTAGTTCTCCCTGAGACTTCTCTTAATCTTTTCAATGATCGCCACCAGTGGGAGCTTGGTATTTCTAAAAAATCTATCATTGCGTTCTCACCACAATCTCCATTTAACATGAGGTGCAATAATATTCTACAACTGCTTATCCATGGAGACCTCCGCTTTTCTCCATTGGGTATAGAAATTCTCCATGTTGTTAGGAAAAAATCAATTAATCTGCTAGCCCTGTAAGGTAAGACACCAAACTTCCCATGAATAGCTGCAATCAATTTCCAAATGGAAGACCAATTCTTCCACCTTCTTACAAAGAAAGCATCTATTGCTCAAAATCATACCATGTTTCTAGAGGTTGTCAATGGTAAGGATCTTATTTTACAAAACCATCCAAAAGAAAATGTTAATTTCAAGAATTAATCTTTTGTCCAAAACCTGAGCCCAAAAGGGAAGAGGATCCAGCTACTTTAGTAACAGCTTAGAGGCCGAGGCCACAATGAAGACACCTGAAGGAAGAATTCCCCAAATCAGCTCATCATCTCTGGATGGATTAACCTTCCCAATCTTCAAATCCAATAGCAAAGGCTTAAGGGAGAAGACTAATGATGTTCATGTGGTAGAATCATTTTTTGAAGAAGTGGTGAGACTACATGGTTTACTAAAGAGAATAGTTTCATATTGAGATATTTTATTGGAGATAAGCCAACAGCATAAGATTTGATTTTACCATAGGAGGAATTTTCATACAATAATTTGGTTAGTAGGAGCATTGGTAAATCACCATTCCATATTGTATTTGGAAGTAGTCCCATAAATGCTTTAGTATTGAGGAAGAGAGACAAAGGAGAGATAAGTATTGTTGAAGCTGAGGATTTTTTAGAATATTTGAAGAACATCCATGAAGTGGTGAGGAAGCACATTACCATGATGAATATGTAGTATAAGGCTAAGGAAGATGAGCAAAGGAGGCATACGGAATTTCAGGTTGGGGATGAAGAAATGATTCATTTATGGAATGAATGATTTCCAGTAGGTACATATAACAAGATAAGAATGAAGAAGTTTGATCCATGTAAGATACTGAAGAAACATGATTCAAGAAATGCCTATGAAGTAGAGTTTCCTATTGAGCGGAATATTTCACTAGTATTTAACATTTTAGATCTGAAAAAGTATCATGAAGGGATGTAGAAGATTCGGTCACTAAAGCACAGTGGAGTATTCCAACAACTACTTCAACTACCAAGGAGATTAAGGATATACTGGATAGTCATGTTGGCAGAAGCACAAGGAATAGGACATACGAACAATATTTGGTGAAATAGAAAGGATGACCTATCAAAGAATCATCATGGCTGACAAGTGAGGAGGTTAACTATCTTAGTTTTTGTCTGAACACTTGATACGTGATAGGGTCACTTCACAAATTACCTCAAGTGTCTAATGTAGGAGCATCCTACATTTAAGGATAATCTGCGTCACCCAAAAGTATTTCTGGTTTCTTTTCAATAAGGGCTATCTTATGTAGAGTTGCTATTTTTGAAAATTTACTATTTTTAGTAAGTTTTTTGTTTGAGCTAAGAATTCTCTATTTTATTCCTTGGAGGTTCACTTTGGTCATGTCGGCCTCCGAATAAAGTTTCATTGCTAGATCAAGTCTAGTTTTGAAGATATTGAAAATTTTCGATATTGGTAGTAGGGTAAAAAAACTTTGAAATCATTTTTGAGGGCTTTCGAGGCTTTGAAAGGGGTTGAAACTTTGTCTGACAAGAGCTCAAACACATGAGTTGTTGTAGAGAACTTCTCGCCATTTCTGAAATGGGGTCATAATAGCCAATCGGGTCAATGGGTGAAGACTTATGGTCTTCAGAAGTTGCCCTATCTAAAATGGAAGAAAATGAATTTCCTTCAAAATTTCTTTTTGAGTTCCAAAATTTGTTTGAGCCAAATCTAATGTAATAAAAATGAAAAAAAAATAATTCTAGGGTTGGTCGGCCTCAATAGCTTAAGTTCTAGAACCTTTCCGGGCAGTGGAAAATTGCCTATAAAAGGAAGCCTCGTAGTGTTTCTAGGGTAGTTTTGGGTAGTTATTCGAGGTTGTCTTACCAAATGTTGTTAGTACAATGCCCATGTGTCTTTGCATATTATAATTTTGAAATTTGTAATTTCACATGTGTGGAGATAATAAGAAGCCGATTTTATGTTCTTGTAAATTATTGTTATGTCTCTATTTCTGTTATGTGTTTGTGGTATTAAGGGGACCACCCTTCATCATAGTTATAGAGATGAGGAGGCACATGAGTCATCCATGCATTCTTTCCCATGTCATAGTCCACTAAACATACATTAAAATAATAAAAAGTATTGACATTGACCCCTTAAGAATCAAAGAGGGAAAAAACTAGGCCACGTTTAAGAAATCCACCTCAACCACACCTGACCAATGTGAACACAAAATAAATCCTTACATAAACCATTATTATGGGCCACCATTAGAACCAAAATAGATACAACCTCATTAAACATAGAATCTAGACAAACCATACTGCCAAATAAATAAAAAATTCAATTCAAAATGTTTTAATAGAATAGGATAATATAAGGGATTTTATAATGTGCCCATTACCATTAATAAAATAAAACTATTTTATACATGTGAACATGTTTAAACCAATTAATTAATATTAATAGGATTTTCTTGCATGTGTGATGGAGCATATTTTTTGGCACACAATAAACTAGATTTCTAGTCATCAAAAGTACTCCAACTATCAATAAAATAATTTCACTTATCTATATCTATATCACCACCATCTCTATTAGAATGTTGACCTCCATATATGATATTATTACTCATACATAATGCTATATCTAAAGATTGGGTTTCTCCTTAGAATTTGAGACATATAATTCACTTTTAGAAAAAAAAATATAAAAATATAAAAAAGAGAAGAAAGTACATCAAAATACAATATTAATATTTCCAAATAATCATAACTATTAATATTTATGGAAGTAGAAATTTTAAGAAAGATTCTAGGAATGCCACTAGATCTTGCCAATCTATGAAGCAATCCAAATTCAATTTCTAAAAATAATTCTAAGAAATTAAACTCGATCATTATGAATGAAATAGAAAATACGTTTCATTTTATTCATATGAAGAGGCCCCAATCTTGATCAGTCCCAATAGCCAAATTAGCTAAATAATCAAGTACTTTTCTCCATTCCTTAAGAATGTAGATAAAATATACAAAATCACAATCAACTATGTTGAATTCCATTCCTTAAAATATGGATAAAATATATGAAGTCAATTTTTTGGTAAGACAAAAATTACCATAACTAAACTTTTTAATTAAATTTAAAATTAAGTCAATTTTTTCATTCAACAAAAAGACTAGAGTTATAGAACTTATATGTAAAACAATCTTCTTCAACCAAATCCATGAAAGGAGATTTGTTCAATATTGTATGAATAACCTAGATCTCCAAAATGATTATTAGTGGTGTCACATATCCTAATCCACGACAATCTAAACAACCTCCACTAATCATTACAACACATAAGGATCGATAATTTTTACTGGAACTAAAGAGGGGACAGTTCACCTAAAAATCCTGCACACTTTCTTACTAGAATTTACTAGAGCACTATTATTGATTGGAGAAGTAGTAATAAGGCTATTTTTTAAAATCTTTTGCAACCTAAATGATTAAATTTTAGAGATCTTTCAAAATATTGCAATTCATCTCTCATTAAACCTATCAAAGTATAAAGAGAAACCTAATATCCAATCGACTACTAAGCTATATATATTCGAAATTAGTGTTCAACAAATCAACACTCTGGGCATGCTACTCAAGATATTGATAACAACGAAAAATTAAATAAATTTATTTAGATTCACCATCTTAAATAGGCACATTTGGTTTTTTAGATGTCTAGTAGAAGACTAAATATACATAATTTTGTAGCTATGAAATTCTAAATTTATATTTAACTCAAAGATGACTCAAATATTAATGATGGATGTTTATTCATAACAATTACAATCTTCCAACCTAGAAGTTTGTAACACTTAGACTAATCTAAAATTATAATATTATAATAATAACATAACAATTTTTCTTTTTCTTTAGTGAAGACTTTAATGAAAATATAATAATATAATAATAATATAATCATATTGTAACAACTACTTACTATTAATTATATAATTATAATATAACAATTAAATAATATTAATTATAATATATTTTCAAATAAATATGATATTTTTAGACATATTCTACTAGTTTTATTTGAATCAAAAGTATAGTAAATTGAATTGGATGTACATGCTTCTGATTACACCCCGTTCAAAAAATAACAAGAACACCTTCTGGGTTCATTATGGTAAAAACCCAAGAACCAAGAAAGGGGGAAACCGCTTTTAGACCATCTGTGTTCTCAGTTACCATCTTGCTTATATTCCCTGACAGCAATGACAACGACATATAATCCATAGCCTAAAACGATACAAAGTGCTTCCCAGGAATCCAGTGATGCATAACTGCTACCGCCATTCCTGCAGTGTTTTCTTGGGCTGCATAAGATGACGAGACCTACTTTACTTTTTTTCCTATCCACCCATTTAAAACAATGGCGAATGCTTTCTTTTCTGTACTCTTTGTTTCTATCGCTCCATTACCCGTGAAACTGAAAAGAATAGAAATGGACCAAGGTAAAGAAAAATTTAGCCGGATCTAATATTCTGAAAACAGCTGAAGCAAAGGCTAACTTGGTGTCAGGTTGGTAAATACAGCTCTGATAAAGGATGGAAACTAGTTTTCCGATTACTAGAGTATTACCGCGCACAATAATAATTATTTTTCTTTATTGGAAGGAGCACAACTTAGATCGCTTTGTATAAACAGTTATTACTAGGGTTTTAATATTTTTAGATATACACACAATCAAAATCTGTAATTCCCGTGCTCCCCCCTCGTGGCCGCTTGTTTGCCCCAATGGCTTGTCGGGGAATGACAGTAACTTTGGGCAAGGTTTTGGGAACGTTTAGCATATTATTACGAAATATATTGAGGCCACTATAACCTGTCCTCCACGCTGCCTCATACAGTCTGGTCATTTCGACAGATAAATTGTGTGAACCAAGGTATTTCCTACTAAATGCTGTTTCCTGAGCGGAGAACATCCTACCCCAATACGTTGCAATATAAAGGAATATAATTATTTGTTCATCTGGACCGTCGAGAAAGCTAACCACATTACCTCGACACAGAGACATCGTTTTACTAATGAAAGACTTTTCTGAAGACATGCACGCTCAATGGTAGTTCAAAGGAGTTATCCTTTGCTTTTAGCTCTTTCTTTTCTTCGCATAATAAAAAATGCATGCATATGCTCTTTCTATAATTAGCATGCTTATAAGTTAAAACAGCTAGCACGCAGCCCCCCTAATTAAAAAAAAGGAAAGCAATCACTTCCTTCTTACCTAAGTGTTGTTTTATAACCTCTTCCAAAAATATCCTTATTCTTTCTGTTGAGTAAAGGAAGTTTGCAGATTCTCTCTTAAGAAGCTCTCATGCATCAATTCAATAAATTAAATATGCGACTCATGGGAGGTTATTTTTCCTAAAACATTATTAACACATCTTAGAGGAGGATGTGGCATGATGACACATCACTCATTTCTTCTCTAAACTTATAAATGCCTAACAATTTACAATTGCCATGGAAGAAAAGTGTAGAACTTAATCATAAATTAAAATAAAAGCTCTAAAACATGTCTAATTGTTTTATAAGTTAAGTCCACCCAACAAAATACTAAAGAACACTTTTAAACCTAATGAAAATAAATAACTATTACTAGCTAGTACTAAGAACCTTCATCCAAGCAAAATAATTTAAAAATAAGAAAAATAGAAATTTCATCAATCATGTTTCAAAAAGTTCACACAACATAAAACAAAAATATTTGAAATTATTTTAACATATCCTACTAAAATCTAAAACTATAAAAAGTCAAGTAATTGAATTGGGTTTAGTGTTTCTTCCTTCACTCTAAACGACAATAATTCCTACAAAATAGGCACCCTAGTATTATTTACAAAATATTAACGTCTAATAGTTACTTTTTTAACTACTATTAGAATCAATTTTATAACCAACTTCTAACAATAACTTCATTTATTTGAAAACTTCAATCCTAAATTATAGCCTCAAAAATATTCAATAGAATAGAATTTTTACATTAAAGCATGTTGGGTTAAAGAATATTGTTTCACTCTGATTGAGATCCCACAAGCAAGCTAGGAATAATTTATAATCAAAATTCATAATGAAACAATTTTTAGTTAGATTTAAACATATATTGGAAATTTTAATTAGATCAATCGATTGCTTGGATCAAGTTCAAGATGTTTCAACTATAGAAGTGATATGGTAGAGTGACTTAATATTGAGGTTACCAGGTGACCCCTACCCCAAGCCCAACAGTTGATGAAGGGTGATCCCCTTAATACCACAAACACATAACAGATATAGAGAAACAACAACAATATGCAAGAACAGAAAATTGGCTTCTTATTATCTCCACAAATGTGGAATTACAAACTTTCAGAATTACAACATGCAAAGCCACATGGGCATTCCCTTACAATATTATGTAGGACAAAGCCTCGAACTATTACCCAGATCTACTACCCAGAACTGTTCTGAACTGCCTAAGAAAATAATACAGCCTTCCTTATATAGGCAATTTTCCACCTCCTGGAAGGTTCCAGAATTTTAGCCAATAAGGCCGACCAAACTTAGAATTATTTTATTTTACATTTTATTACATCATAGTCGGCTCAAGATAACCTTTGAAACCCGAACAGAAATTTTGAAGAAAATTATTTTCCGCCATTTCGGGTGGCCCAACTTCCGAAGACCATAAGTCATCACCAGTTGACCCGATCGGCTATTATAACCCCATTTCGGAAATGCCATGAAGCGCTCTACAGGCTTGGCCCGCGCAAGCACTTGTCACCCAAATTTTCAACCTCATCCGGGGCCTCTAAAGCCTTCAAAAATGAGTTCAAAGTTTCTATACCCTACTGCCAATACCGAAAATCTTCAATATCTTCCAATATACACTTGATCTGGCAATGAAACTTTACTTGTAGACTTATATGACCAAAATGAACCTCCAAGAAAGAAATCAGATCATTCTGAGCACATACAAAAATTACCAAAAATAGTAACTTTTCATAAATAGCAGCTCTGCACAAAATAGCCCTTATTGAAAATAAAAACAAAAATATTTTTGGGTGATGCAAGATTGCTCTTACACCCAGGATGCTCCTGCATCAGACACCCGTGGTAATTTGAGAAGTGACCCTGTCACGATTCAGGTGTGCAGAGGAAAACCAATACGGCTAACCTCCTCCTTTGTCAGCCATGATGAATCTTCAACAGGTCATCCTTTCCACTTGACCAGATATTCTTCATATGTCCTGTTCCTTGTGCTTCTGCCAACATGACTGTCCAGTATATCTTTGATCTCCTTAGTGTCTGAACTAGTTGCTGGAATACTGCACTGTGCTGCTGTGATCTCATCTTCAACACCTCCTTCATGATACTCTGTCAAATCTGAAATGTTAAACACTGGTGAAATATTTAGCTCCGTAGGCAATTCTACCTCATATGCATTTCCTGAATCATGCTTCTTCAATATCTTACACGGTCCAGACTTTTTCATTTTCAGCTTGTTATATGTACCAACCGGAAATCGCTCCTTCCGCAAATGAACCATGACTTCATCTCCAACTTGAAATTCTTTATACCTCCTTTTCTCATCTACCTTAGCCTTATACTGTGCATTCATCTTGGTAATATGCTTCCTCACCTCCTCATGGATGTTCTTCAAGTGTTCTGCAAAATCCTCAGCTTCAGCACTACTTATTTCTCATTTATCTATCTTCCTCAATTCAGATGCATTTCTCAGACTACTTCCATATACAATCTGGAATGGTGATTTACCAGTGCTCCTGTTGACAGAATTATTGTATGCAAATTCTGCCTGTGGTAAAATCAAATCCCATCCTGTTGGCTTATCTCCAACCAAACATCTCAGCAAATTTCCCAAACTCCTATTCACCACCTCTGTCTATCCATCAGTCTGTGGATGATGTGATGAACTGAACTTCAAATCTGTCTTCAACTTCTTCCACAACGTACGCTAGAAATATCCAACAAACTTAGTGTCTCAATCTGAAACTATGGTCTTTGGCAAACCATGAAGTCTCACTACTTCTCTGAAAAACAATTCTGCTACATGAACAGCATCATTAGTCTTCTTGCAGGGAATGAAATGTGCCATCTTTGAAAATCTGTCAACCACCAAAAAAATTGAATCATGTCCCCACTGTGTCCTTGGTAAACCAAGAACAAAGTCCATACTGATATCCTCTCAAGGCTTCTCTGGTATAGTTAATGGCTGATACAACCTTGTATTCTGCTTCACTCCTTTTGCCATCTGACATACTCTGCAACTCTGTACAAACTTCTTCACATCTTGCTGCAACTGTGGCCAATAATAATTCTCACTAACCAGACCAAGGGTTTTATCATGACCAAAATGTCCAGCCAATCCTCCACTATGCTTCTCCTTGATGAGATTCTCCCTCATAGAACTTCATGGAATGCACAACTGATTCCCTCTGAATAGCATATCATCCTGGATGATGAAATCCAACCATTTTGTCCTGTCTAGAGTAACAGGTTCTGCATAAGCTTTCCAAGCTTCACCAAAATAAGGATCCTCTAGATATAAATTCTTGAGTTCCTTGAACCCAACCACTTCAATTTGCATTTCTGTCAGCAATAGTTGCCTTCTGCTAAGAGCATCTGCAACCCTATTAGACTTTTCACTCCTGTGTTTCAAAATAAATGTATAACTCTACAAAAACTCAACCCATTTCAAATGCCTTTGATTCAATTTTTCTTGACTATTCAAATATTGCAAAGCTTGATGATCAGTATACAAAACAAACTCCTTAGGAAGCAGATAATGTCTCCACTTCTTTAATGACTGAACTATAGCATAAAATTCCTGATCATAAATAGAATATTTCCTCTTGGCATCATTTAACTTCTCACTGAAATAAGCAGTAGGTTTACCTTCTTGGCTCATAAAAACTCCTATTGTAGTACCACTAGCATCACAATCTACTTGAAACACCTTATTAAAATCTGGAAGTGCTAAAATAGGTTGTTCTGTAACTTTTTGTTTCAACAACTGAAAACTATTTTCCGCCCCATTAGTCCACTTAAACGCTTTTCTATCCCCTCTCATTATTTCAATCAAGGGTCCACAAATACTGCTAAAGTTTCTGATAAACTTTCTGTAAAAGCTAGCTAGACCATGAAAAGATCTTACCTCAGTAGCATTCCTTGGAGTAGGCCATTCAAGGATAGCCTGTACCTTCTCTGGGTCCATTTTTAGACCTTCTACTGAGACTACGAATCCCAAATACACTAACTCTTTCTTTACAAAACTGCACTTCTTCAAATTAATCAACAATTTCTCTTCTCTCAACTTCTCAAATACCATACGAATATGCATCATATGCTCCTCCAATGTCTTACTAAAGATCAAAATATCATCTAGGTAAATAATGACAAACTTACCCAGAAATTTTTTCAGAACCTCGTTCATGAGCCGCATGAAAGTGCTCGGTGCATTGGTTAGCCCAAAAGGCATGACTAACCACTCATATAGTCCTTCCTTTTTCTTGAAGGTAGTCTTCCATTCATCTGCTTCTCTGATCTGAATCTAGTGATATCCACTCTTCAGATCTATCTTTGAGAAATACACAGCTCCACTCAAACAATCCATAATATCATCTATTCGTGGCAATGGAAACCTGTACTTGATTGTAATCTTCTTTATTGCCCTAGAATCTGTACACATCCTCCATTCTCCATTCTTCTTTGGTGCTAATACCACTGGTACTAGACAGGGACTCAGACTCTCACAGATCAATCCTTTCTGTAGCAGTTCATGTAATTGTCTGTTCAACTCCTCACTTTCTGCAGGTGTCATTCTGTGTGCTGCCTTATTCGGTAAACTCACTCCTGGGATCAAGTCCATCTGATGACTGATCTTTCTGACTGGTGGTAATCCATCAGGCACGTTATCAGATACAATATCCTGAAACTCATTCAACAAATCTGCAACTTCTACAGGAACATCTTCTACTTCCTCTTTACCGGCTTTTGGAATTAAAGCAAAACATACATGCTCATGCCTTATACCATCTAGGAAATTTCTTCCATCAACAAAAGTTATCCTTGCATTACCACATACCTTTTCTTCAGTCTCCTTCAATGGTTTTAGCTTATGTCGCACTCCATCCTTTGTCAGGGAATAGGTATTCGCATGACCATCATGTACAGCACATCTGTCAAACTGCCATGGTCTACCCAACAACATATGACATGCATCCATAGATATGATATCACACAATACCTCATCTTGGTATCTGCCAATCTTGAACTTCACTAGGCATTGTTCATTGACCATGACCTTGTGGTCATCCTGTACCCAGGCAATCTGATATGGATGTGGGTGTTTCTGTCTCTTGAGCTTCAACTTTGTCACCATCTCTTCTGACACCAAATTGTCAGTGCTTCCACTATCAATGATCACATCACAACATTTACCTTCACACTTGGACCTAGTGCAAAACAGGCTCCTTCTTTGCTCAGGTTCATTCTCACCACTCAACAGGACTCTTCTGTTAATCAACGTTTCTCCTCTTTCAGCATCTTCAGAATTTGATGATCTAGCATCTTCATCTACATGTGCAACTCTGGCCTGACCTTCATTTCTCCTATCTGTTCTGCCTTGGCGCTGAGGACATTCAAATGCCCTATGACCTTCTTCTCCACAGTGAAAACATGTTCCACAGAAGCCTCCTCTTCCAGATCCTTGTCCTCTTCCTCTTCCTCTCTGATCTCTATTACTCTGATCCTAGAAATGATTGGAATTATTTCCTCTCTGATTGTGATTGCTACTGGCCTCATCCTTCTTTTTCAGATCTTCATTTCGGCCACCATATGACTGTCTGCCAGATCTTCCACCATGACCTCTTCCATTTTGTCTGCTCTCAACCTTCTTGTTCAGCTTTTCCTCTACTTTTAGGACAAACTGGTATGCCTCTTCAATACTGTTCATTCGAACCAGATTCAGCTCCTCCTGAATGCTTGGCCTTAACCCATTAAGGTATCGGGCAAATTTCTCCTTATCAGCTTCTGCATGGCCTGTTCTGATGAGAAGTCGGTAGAACTCCTCTGTATACTCCTGAACAGATCTTCCTTCTTGCTTCAAACTCTGCATTTTCTTCAGTAGGTCAAGCTCATAATCAACAGGAATGAATTGTCACTTCAATTTATCCACCATCCGATCCCATCTTGTGATTTTATCTTTCCCTCTTCTATTTCACTCTAATTGAATTTCTTGCCACCAGATCTTCACATGACCTTTCAATCTGGCTTTCGCAAATTTGACCCTATCAAGATCGGCAACATCTTCGTACTCAAAATATTCCTAACATTCATTGATCCAGTCGATCAATTCCTCTGGGTTAAGATTTCCAGAAAATGTAGGAACCTCAATCTTAGGTCTTTTCCCAATCTTGGAAATCGCCCAAAAAAGTCTTTCTTCCTCCTGGTTCACAATTTCAGCTTCTCCTTCTTGATATTCTTCTTCGGCTTCATCCTCGCTTTCATCTCTGACATTAAGATTCATTCCTCTATGAATCTCTTCTTGTAATGCTCGCACTTGTCCTCTGCAGCTCTCTAACCTCAGGTGTTACAAAAACTAGCTCTTCCGCCATGTTCCCTTCGTGGAGGCATTTTCATGATGCGCGCTGAAACCCTAGCCACGGTCCTGGTGCAAACTGCCTCACATTCGGTGATCTGTTTACACACTCAAGAACTCCTGCTCTGATACCACTTGATGAAGCGTGATCCGCTTAATACCACAAACACATAACAGATATAGAGAAAGAACAACAATATGCAAGAATAGAAAATTGGCTTCTTATTATCTCCACAAATGTGGAATTACAAACTTTCAGAATTACAATATGCAAAGCCACATGGACATTCCTTTACAATATTCTGTAGGACAAAGCCTCGAACTATTACCCAGATCTACTACCCAGAACTGTTCTGAACTGCCTAAGACAATAATACAGCCTTCCTTATATAGGCAATTTTTTCACCACCTGGAAGGTTCCAGAATTTTAGCCAATAAGGCCGACCAAACTTAGAATTATTTTATTTTACATTTTATTACATCATAGTTGGCTCAAGATAACCTTTGAAACCCGAACATAAATTTTGAAGAAAATTATTTTTTGCCATTTCGGGTGGCCCAACTTCCGAAGACCATAAGTCATCACCAGTTGACCCGATCGGCTATTATAACCCCATTTCAAAAATGCCACGAAGCGCTCTACAGGCTTGACCCATGCAAGCACCCGTCACCTAAATTTTTGACCTCATCTGGGGCCTCTAAAGCCTTCAAAACTGAGTTCAAAGTTTTTGTACCTTGCTGCCAATACTGAAAATCTTCAATATCTTCCAATATACACTTGATCTGGCAATGAAATTTTACTGGAAGACTTGTATGACCAAAATGAACCTCCAAGAAAGAAATCAGATCATTTTGAGCACATACAAAAATTACCAAAAATCGTAACTTTTCATAAATAGCAGCTCTGCACAAAATAGCCCTTATTGAAAATAAAAACAAAAATATTTTTGGGTGATGCAAGATTGCTCTTACACCCAGGGTGCTCCTGCATCAATAGTACACATATAGTCCCTTATTAGCTTCATGTGGCCTATGCCGAATATAGAGGGTTGGTGTACCTAGAGTTGTGTGTTATCCCTATTTTTTCTTGGTCTAGTCACTTCTATCTTACATTCAATGATTGAACATCCCTATGCATTTGTTCACTATGATAGATGTCATGAGGAACATTCACAACAAGGTTCCTAGAAATTCCATCCTTCGTAAACCCGATAGAAACCCCTTTTGTCCCATTTTGGCCCCATGGGACCTCGAGTCATATACCATTAGGTGGTGTTCCTAGAATGTGACCTCATCATTATTTTTGTACTTGTGAACCCCCATTTCTACTATCATAGGTTGTTACCATAATAAAAATGAAAAACATAGTATTTTACGCAATAAATCTTATATTAAAATATTAAAATATTCCCCAATTGATTAGTGTAATCCATATGAAATCAAAGGTATCAAGATCATTTGTACATATTTTTGGATAGATATCTATGCATTCATAAATAATCACATATTAATATTATATTCCGTAATTACATAAATAACTCAATAGAGAAACAATCATCAATAGATTCATTATGGAATGTATATGTCAGACAACATTCATATGAAGGATTTTAGATTATAAAAATAAACTACTATATGTCTTTCTTATTACCATATACCTCTTCTTTGCAATGTAATCACTTTACATCCCCAATAATCATATCTTTAACTAATTGTTGACTTTTCAAATCACACCCTTCATAATATAAGTCTCTTAGAGGATAAAATAGCCTTCTTTAATTACTATGTTTTATTATATGTAATCATCGCCCTTTTGTTTCTCATCACAACATATAATGAATATTAATTATTTAAATATATTAGTAAATTTATTTGTACATAATTTAACTATAATTAAACTGAGTCAATATTTGTTTGGTGATGTTGCACCTTTGCTTAATGTAGTTAACATTTTTTACTCCTTTAATAGGTTATTTTAATTTTGTCAACCAAGTTTGGAGTGATCTAACCATATATTTAAACTAAGTAAATATTTGTTCGATGATGTTGCTCCTCTTCTTAATGTAGTTAACATTTTTTACTCCTTTAACAAGTTCTTTTATTTTTTCCAACCAAGTTGGGAGTGATCTAACCATATATTAAATACAATCTATTGTATGACGCAATTCGGTCAAGATGAAAAATTATTGAAATTTTGAGATTTTGAAATCTTACCCATAGAGGAATATGATCAAAGGATTTAGTGGTTGGATTTGAGACTAAGGTACTACATTCAAAAACAAATATGTGTTTACTATACTAGCTATACAGATAATCAAATATGGTTTTCTTCCTATCTTGCTCACTAATAAAAGTCATTACGAAAAAATCCTTATGATCTAGAATAGATCTAAAAATCTCTATCAAAATGTAGGCCCACACCTCTAATATTGATTTGAAAAAACCCACTAAGAGTAAGATAAATGACCATAAATTTGTCCATCAAAACCATTCTCGATGATGAATTCAATTTTTTTTTTCCATGCCAAAAAATCTAAGGGCAAAACACACCAATAATTTTTTTTTAAATAACACACACATGCGCAAGCGCGCGCACACACACACGCATGAGTGCATGTACACACACACACACACACATGAGTGGCCGCAAGAAGTTGAGTCCCCACTTTTGGGAAAAAAGTGGAAGTATTTTCCCTATTTTCCCAAATTTCCTATCAATTAACATCTAAATTTGAGCTACTTAGAGATTGAATCTAAAAATATTTACATGGTATAAATTCCTTTTTAGTAGGAATGTTTAAAAACCACTTTTTTCAAAATTTTTGTTTCAGGACCATACCATACTCGTGTATGACCACCATATTTTAACCTAAATACCTAATTTTTTGCAAATCCTTTTAGGGAAGTATACCTAAGTCACCAAAGATTGATGAGCATATTTTTTACTTATTTTTTATTGAATTTTTTTATAAAATTATTTTTTAATTAACTATAAAGTACATTTTCAAAACCTCTGGTGTGCAACCACCATAATTTGATGAAAATTTTATATTAATCTTCAAGAGAATTGTATGTAGATTGATGTCAAATGATTTATTTTCTTAAAAACCTAAAATAAAATTAAATTAAAGTTTTAGTTAAACACACTATTTTACATTTAGGTACCACTTTTAATTTATAAATAATGAAGAGATAGTAAAAATAATTATATCACTATAAAATTTATATTTTTGAAATCACGACAGTGAGAACTCTAATGGGGTGTCCTTTCATCAAAGAATACGATTAGGAACACCCTCAAAACATATTGACAAAGTCAAAATCTGGTATTCTAGTGCCTTAACCAAATTTTTGGAGGTCAAGGCGTAAGGTTGGTTCTACAAAAACCTATTGTAAAATGAAATTTGAGTAAGATGTGTGTTTCTCGCTCATGTCTTCAGAAATGGGTGCCCCACATTTAAAATTTAAAAAAATGGGCACTCATTTCTTAAAATAAAAAAATCAGTGTCTAAAAATCCATTTTTAGTCATATTTTTATATAATAAAAAAATTTAAAATGGGTACTCATTTTTTAAATTTTTGATCGGTCGTCCGAACATAAATAGGGTGCCCATTTCTAGTGGTATTTTCTATTTCCACAAGACTTCCACACACACACACACACACACACACACATATATATATATATATATATAGAATGTACATATATCTATACATGTACATATATGTGTGTGTGTGTATATATATATATATATATATATATATATATATGTGTGTGTGTGTGTGTGTGTGTGTGTGTGTGTACATATATATATGTATACATATATATATGTGTGTATACATATATATATTTATATATATATATATGTATATATATATATATATGTATATATATATATATATATATATATATATATATAATATATATATATATATATATATATATATATATATATATATATATATATATATATATGTATGTATATGTATATATGTCTATATATATATATATGTATGTATATGTATATATGTATGTATATATATATATATGTATGTATATGTATATATGTATGTATATATATATATATATGATGAAGGGTGCTCCCCTTAATACCACAAAACACATAACAGACATAGAGAAAACAACAACAATAATATGCAAGAACCGAAAATTGGCTTCTTATTATCTCCACAAATGTGGAATTACAAATTTTTAGAATTACAACATGCAAAGCCACATGGGCATTCCCTTACAATATTCTGTAGGGACAAAAGCCTCGAATCAATACCCAGATCTACTACCCAAAACTATTCTGAACTACTTAAGACAATAATACAGCCTTCCTTATATAAGCAATTCCCCACCGCCTGGGAAGGTTCCAGAATTTTAGCCAATAAGGCCGACCAAACTTAGAATTATTTTATTTTACATTTCATTACATCATAGTCAGCTTAAGAGAACCTTTGAAACCCGAACATAAATTTTGAAAAAAATTATTTTCCGCCTTTTCAGGTGGCCCAACTTTCGAAGACCATAAGTCATCACCAGTTGACCCGATCAGCTATTACAACCCCATTTCAGAAATGTCACGAAGCACTCTACAGGCTTGACCCGTGCAAGCACCCGTCACCCAAATTTTTGACCTCATCCGGGGCCTCTAAAGCCTTCAAAATTGAGTTCAAAGTTTCTATACCCTGCTGCCAATACCGAAAATCTTCAATATCTTCCAATATACACTTGGTCTGGCAATGAAACTTTACTGGCAGACTTATATAACCAAAATGAACCTCCAACAAAGAAATCAGATCATTCTGAGCACATACAAAAAAATTACCAAAAAATAGTAACTTTTCATAAATAGCAGCTCTGCACAAAATAGCCCCTTATTGAATACAAAAACAAAAATATTTTTGGGTGATGCAAGATTGCTCTTACACCCCAGGATGCTATTGCATCAGACACCCGGGGTAATTTGAGAAGTGACCCTGTCACGACTCAGGTGTGCAGAAGAAAACCAAGATGGCTAACCTCCTCCTTTGTCAGCCATGATGAATCTTCAACAGGTCATCCTTTCCACTTGACCAGATATTCTTCATATGTCCTGTTCCTTGTGCTTCTGCCAACATGACTGTCCAGTATATCTTCGATCTCCTTAGTGTCTGAAACTAGTTGCTGGAATACTCCACTGTGCTGCTGTGATCTCATCTTCAACACCTCCTTCATGATACTCTGTCAGATCTGAAATGTTAAACACTGGTGAAAATATTTAGCTCAGTAGGCAATTCTACCTCATATGCATTTCCTGAATCATGTTTCTTCAGTATCCTACATGGTCCAAACTTCTTCATTTTCAGCTTGATATATGTACCAACTGGAAACTGCTCCTTCCGCAAATGAACCATGACTTCATCACCAACCTGAAATTCTTTATACCTCCTTTTCTCATCTACCTTAGCCTTATACTATGCGTTCATCTTGGTAATATGCTTCCTCACCTCCCCATGGATGTTCTTCAAGTGTTCTGCAAAATCCTCAGCTTCAGCACTACTTA
>BSBK01004711.1:0-285000 GCA_027943335.1 Chamaecyparis obtusa
ATTATAAAAAATATGTGTCACATTCGGGCATGAGTCTACTACTTATATCTAGAATCTTGGGAAAATATATCATCATTTGATTGTGATTAAGGTGGTCAGACATACACGTACTCTTTATCTTTTCCCTGAAATTTTTGTACTACTGCATTGAAATCTAAAATTTTGAACAATTAGATTAAAAAAATTTCAAACAAGGATTTGTAGTATAGAAACTACATTCAATTTCCTACAGATTCTATTCTTACAACTTTTTCACATAAGGTTCATAAGATGTTCAACATTTTACGCCAAGTTGACTAACCCTGATTTTCTAATTTTTCTTTGCCACTTAAGGCCATAGTTTGGTATACCATGATCCTGCACATACTCAAGAAAGAGAAATAAATATTGAATCCCTTCATTGATGTTTTTGTGGTTGGCAAATTAAGGAATGTAAAAAGAAGCAAACCAAGATGCCTTATGCTCTTTTGTACTTTAAAACAATTAAAGAATAATATATTCAAATATAAAAAGTAGTAGGTAGAAGATCCTGAGTTATAAATATGTTTCCAACCCAAAGCACCCCATAGGAAAATTTATGTTGTGAGGTTGGTAAATTAAAGAATACTAAAAAAAGAAAGCACACCATATAAGCCTTGTGCTCTTTTGTGCTTTAAAAGAATTAAATAATAATATATTCGAATATAAAAAGTACTAGGTAGAAGATCCCCAATAATAAATATATTTCCAACCCAAAGCAACCCATAAATTTTTTTTTAATAAAGCATTGAATATGAGGCATTTGTAGAGATAATTATGGACATACCATTGAACTAAGGTAGAGGTCTAGTATGTTCAATGGAGAGGATATTGATATTGTTAATATCACCAAGAGAATGGAAGAGATGCTTTAGGTGGTGAAATACGTAAATATATAAATGGATGATTTCAAAGAAGATTGTAATACAAACCCTAACCCTAGAAATGATGAAAGTAATGAAGAATAAGAAGTTAACCTTGATGAGAAATTGGAAGTGAAGAGGAAGACAAGGAAGAAATAGTGTTGAAATAAATATCAAGTATTGGTAATATAAGTAGAGTAGACATTCCCAACTACCCTGAAAGTTGAAAGTGTAAAATTTTGATAGGTTGGATAATTTATTTAGACCACTTTGAGCATGAAAATATTTATTATATATATAGAGTGAAATTTTCTAAGACTAAGTTGAAAGACCATGTTTTTATTTGGTGGAAAAAATTCAAACTCCAAATAAATGGCAGAGACAAACTCTGAATTGGGAGATGCAGGGATAAAATAGTGAAGAAAATGAAATCTAAGTCCATTCTTACAAATTACCAACTAAAGTTGCTAAAATAATTTTGCAACTCAAAATGAAGAGATATGTTTATGAAGGACTATGTTGAGGATTACTACAATCTAACAATTTATTGGGTCATCATAGTGAGGGATCAAAGAATGTGGAAAGAAACATGAATGTCTTGCAATGATCAATTTAAAAAGATTTTTTAATATGTTAAACATCTAGATAATAAATGGCCCTAACCACAAAAATAAACTAACTCAAGTATTCATAGACAATAAGAATTAAAAAAGAGGTAGATAATAGAGATTCCAAGAGCATATGTCACACTATATTGATAGGAGACTATACACATAAAAATTTAAGAGTAAAAGCTCATGTCACAATCAAGTGATGTTATAATTCTCACCACAATAATAGAGATGGCATAAATTGATACCATAATGAAAGAAATGATGTTTATTATAGAGGTGGAGGAAGATATAATGTTATGTGATACCCTTTAGAGGAACATTTTAAAGATGTGAGAAGAGGTGCACCAATCATTTGAGTGCAACTATGGTAAAAGAAACCCTAGCAAGAAAGTGATATTTATACACAGTTATGATGTAATTGATAAATTGTATAGCTTTGAAGATTATCCATAAAAAGGTTAGTCACTAACACAAGAAAATCTCTGTGGAAATATGACTATGAGGATGAACCAATAGAGAGTGAAAGCTTTTTCAAAAAATATGTAAATATTAAGGTAAGTGTTGTAAGGTTTTCATAAATATTGGTAACACAAAAAACTCGGTATTAGAGGAGATAGTCACCAAGTTAAATTAAAATTCTATAACATCACAAATCCTATAGGATTTATTTATTGCAAAATAACACAAGGTGTTAGTAAAGGAATAATGGTGGGTTAAATTTAAGATAGGCAGATACCATGATGAAGTTTTATATGACAAAATTCTAATAGACACATATTATTTTATAATATGGATGCCATTGAAATTTTACATATAAGTGTTATACATGATGGAAGGGAAAATACTTATAGTCTCGTAATGAACGGTGAGAGACACCAATTGATAATGCCAAAAGAAGAGGAGGATGTTTTTGTGAAAAATGTCAATATTTTTTTTGGTGGATAGAAGGGAGTTTTTGGATGTCTTGAGGCATTAGAATATATATTTTGTATTAATCCCCAAGGTGCATGGAAACATATGCACAATAGGCACCATCATAAATGCATACAAGGTATTGTTAGTGTAGGCACCCAAAATTGTCCTTATATAATTAATTAAATATTTTTAGTTTTTTGAATGAGGTAACAACAGGTTTTGAAGGGACCCCGAAACCCTTTACAAAGCTGTTTAGATACAATAGTCAAGTCAAAATGAAAGACCAGACTCCCCAAATACCTTATCAAAAAGACACTGTGAAGGAAAGCAATCCAACAAAAAACACTCCAATCTGCTGTAAAAGATAACCCAGAGGAGAACAACAGCAAAAGAAAGTGAACTAGCCTTTTGAACCCTTCTTATGGGATCAAAGATTCATGTCAAAGGAAGAGGAGGATCTCTTAGGATGTTTACCTTTAACTATGATTCACCCTTCTTCAACTCTAGCAGCATCATCCTGCTAGCACAACGAGTTCAAAACTGAAGAACCAGCACCTAGCAGAGATTTAACTGCCAGGGAAGCCTCCAGCAAAGGACTAGCATTAGCCACAACCAATGGACTAACTAACAGAGGATCATCAACAACAGAACCAACTAGTGCTAAAACATGAGCATGGACAATAGGATCAACACCCTCAAATCTGCTAGTAGGGCCCCCAATTCCATCCAACAAAAAAGGGGTTGGAATAGAACCAACACGAGGGCAATCAGCTTCATCCAACATAGAAGTTGGAGCAGATTCAACGGGAGGGTGAGAAGGGGAAAAACCAACCACCAAAAGAGACTCAAAAGAAGCAACAAAGCACGAACCATCCACCACCATAGAAGAAATCGGGTCACCTAAATCAGGAATCATCCTCCTTCCCTGGCTAAGAGGAATTCTTCTTGACATTATAATGCTCAGTAGAAGCTCCCTTCCACCAGGAGGGAGCATTTTTTTTTCTTGGTATCCAACCCACAATGAACATAAATATGACCAGTATTAAATCATTTACGACATCTAAAAGGAATACCTTCATAGTCGAGTTGTTGGATACAAGATTCCACAGAAGATACTATCCTAATTTTATTTGGAAGACCCTATGAAATCTCAAGATCAACCAAAAGATAGGCCACAGTGGAATGATAAATATTAAATGAATCATGATCCAACATTAAAAAATCCCCCAAACTCTCACCCACTTCCTCCAGAACAGAATCTAGCCATAGATGAAGAGGGAGATTAGGAAGCCTAAGCCAATTAGGGATTTTACTGAAGACTTCAGGGGAAGGATTAAAATCAAGGTGTCAGGGCTTAATCATAAGCATAAATTTTTCCTTCTCCTAGCTAAAAAAATGATCACATAAAATATTAGTTCTATCCTCAGCCTTATCAAACTTAGCTATGAAAAACCATTTTGCCATAGGAAAGATATGGATAGTATCAGACAAGATTGGTTCCCATTCCTAGGATACCCAATCATGCAGTTGAGGAAGGCTAGGCTAGAAGCCCCGAAAGCATCATATCAAACCACGAGCCTTGAAAGTGTCGGTGTTGTTCACCAAACCCCCTTCACCCTCAGAAGATAGCTTAAAAGAAAGGGGGTTGTACACAAGAACTAGGGCAACAAGAGACATTGAGCCAATAGCACCAACATCAACCTTAAGACCTTTCCCACCACCAGTCATAGAGACTACCTTGGAAAAGGACACCGCCCCATGAAGCTTCCTACCAGAAGCCCTGGGAGGATTCTCAACAAAAGATTGAGGAGAGGTTGGGGGAGAAGTAGGAGAAATAACACCTTCAACCCCAAGGGTAGCAAAGGGGATCGATGACAAAGAGGCATCACCAGATATGACACCCAACTTGGACTTCAAACCTCCAAGATCCCCAGTAGAGGCAGAGGTAGATGACTTGAAATAGGTACCCGATGAAGCAACAATAATCAGATTCGAAGAGGGCAGAGCAGAGAAAGCACTCATCTCCATGGAACCCTAAAATGCCCTCTTCTCTAACCTAGACTACAGCACAAGCACGGGAAAAGCCAAAGCATCTGCGTTTGAATAACTTGGGCGGGAGTGCGGCCTTCCACGCACAGCCATATTGAATTTTTTTCTAGCAAAAGCATTGTTAAATTTAATTAAATATTTTTAGTTATTTATTATTTAATCAAGATTTCTCTTAGTTAAATAGATATTTATTTATTATCCTTTCCTCTATTATTTAAATAAATATTTGTATTTATTCATTTTATTAGTTAAAAAGAGTTCAAGTGGACATCAAGAGAAAATATGAGCTTTAAGTTGATAAAGAAGACAATGATTAAATAACTAGTGTTAGCATTGCTCAAAACTCCTTATATATAAATAAGGAGTATTAGCAACTCTACTTCAAATATATTTCTTTAATCAAATATTTTCACAATTCTACAACCTGGACCGAACTCCATCATTTTTTCTTTTTGACTATTTTTATTTTATATCTTTCCTTCTTGAGATATAATATCACTTCTTTAGGAAATGATAATTTTGATAAGAAGAGGAAATATGTATAGTATTATTTTTTTAAGATTGTAACAAATATAGTAAATTATATTTTGTTGCTCCATTGAATTGTTGTGGTTTTTTCTTGGTGACATGGTTGGATAATTCATTATTAGACCCTTTGACCATGGTTGCGTCAAATTAATTTAATTAAGTAGAGATAATAGTTGTACTTTGTTAGAATATGTAATCTTTACTTGGCTTAGGTTTCTTTATTTGTATTTAGTTTGGGATATTCTTTTAGAATCTGTACATGTAATTTGTCCTCTTGTACATGTGAGAGGATAAGTCATTTATTTTATTTTCCTTTATTAAGGAATATTAGTTTATCCTTCTTACGAGGATGGTGACACATTACACACACATGTTATGAATGGTGGTGTTCATACATATGAGAGTTACTTTTTAAGTCCTCTCCTCATCTTTATTAAATAGATGATTCTCTTCTCATTCTTCATTTTTTGATATCATTTTAATGAACACCTTTCTCTCCTTCTCTCTCTCTCTTTCTTTTTAGGCTTTGCCTTCATTCATAATACATAAGGGATTTTTCTTTTCTTTTCCTCTTTTAAAAGCTCTTGTGTCTCCTCCTCAAGCTTTGGGTGATTGCTCTCAAGTTTTTCTCTACTTTGGTAACATTACTTCAATCAACATACTTAGATTTCTTTTTATTTTTCTCTCTCTTTTATTTCCTTTCATACTAATCCTTGTTTAAGTTGAAGTTGATGAAGGTTGTCATTGTTCTTTTTGAAGCTCGCCCTTCTTAGATGCACTCTTTGAGAGAGGAAGTAGAAGTTTGTTCTCTAACTTGCTATTTCGCTAACCTCTTGTCCTGCATTGTTGGATTTCTTTGTTTTGGAATACTTGCTACCAAAACTAGTTCATTCTTAAGTAACATCTCCTTTCTTGCAGGTTAATTTATTCTTAAATAGCATCTCCTTTTTGTAGATTAATTCATGTTCAATTTAATTATTTTTTAGTTCAAATCATTTTTCTCTCTAATTTGTTTGTAGTTTTTTTTTTAAATAAAATTTAATCTCAGTTCATAACATATTTCAATATTTGTATTTTATCTAATCTAATCCTTATTTCAAATCCTTTTTATTATTGATCACTTCTTTTTCTTCTATTGTCGCATTTCATTCTCACATTAATTATTCCAAACATGTGTTGCTTAGTTTTTTTTTTAAATTGCCTATTTCAAGAAAGCTTTTCTTGAGGATTTGTAACGTCTCTTTCATCTTAAAATGCTACTAATAGTGTGTTTTTGACCCGCATATTCATATTGGTCTGTGTGTTGTTTTTAACTGTTAACATTTTTTTCCCTGGAAGACTTCTCTTTGCATCTTCTTGTCATATGTGTGTTTTACCTTTGCTCATAATGTCTTCTTTGTTCATTGTAATGTTGCTACTAATAAAGTCTCAAAGCCTGCTTCAACCAATCCTGAAGCTAACCAAGATAGATGGATGGCTCAAAATGAGGAAACACTTGGTTTAATTGGTATTTCAATTATTCATGATTTGTATGTTCAAGTTGGTCATTGTACTAAAGCCTACGAAGCTTGGTAAATTTTAAAAACAATATATGATACTCAAAATGAATCCCAAAAAATTCAGCTTCAAGATCAAATTGAAGACCTCAGGTATACAGATTTTAAAACCATGGATGACTTCCTATTAAATTTTGATTATTTGAATAGTAATTTAAAAGGTTTAGGAGTGCAACTTGCAGATCTTTGTTTGATTCATATTACTCTTAAAAAATTGTCTTCCTAGGCAATTTTAGTAGTTTTTTACTAATATTCATGTTCAGCTTGCCATTCCTAGTTTAGCTACTCAATTAACTTATGATATTTTTTGTCATTTATTATGTCAAGAGGAAACTAAATTTGTTCAATTTGCTACCTTTAAAAGTAGGGAACATGCTTTATGTCTAAAAATTAAAATCATAATAATAATTTTAGATTAAATAATCATAATCATAATCATAATAATCATTATTCTACTAATAAATTTCAATCATGGCTCAAGGAAGGGGACCGAAACATGAAATTTTGTCACAATAGTGTCAAAGCTAGAAGGAATTTAAATAAGATTTCCAAAATCAAAGATAGAAATGGAAATATAATAGAGGATCCTAAAGAAATTGCAAATTCAGCAGTCTCTTTCTTTGAAAACTCTCTGAATAACTTTGGGAGTGTGGATATGTTGGACTAGGCCAAGCTTTTAAGAAACATCCCTCGTATAATAACCTCGCTTCAGAATAACTTCCTAAATGCCGCATTTACGAAAGATGAAATTCTCAAGGTTCTAAAAGAAATGAAACCAGATAAATCCCCTGGTCCTGATGGATTCCCAACATTTTTCTTTCAAAAGTGTTGGTCATTTATGGGCAAGGAAATTACCGATGCTCTAGAGGGAATGAGAAACTCAGGACATATTCTTAAAGAGCTGAATAACACATTCATTGCTCTTATTCCCAAAAAGGTCAATGCAGAGAACTTTAACGAGTACATACCTATCTCCCTATGCAACACTTTGTATAAAATATTCTCAAAAGCTTTGGCAGGCAGAATGAAACAACTTCTCCCATTAATTATATCTGAAGAACAAACTGGATTTGTCCCTAATAGGTCAATTCTGGATGGAGTGATTATTGCTCATGAGGCTATACATTCAGTAACAAATAATAAGGATCTGAATATGTTGATTAAGTTAGACATTAGTAAGGCTTTTGATAAAGTGGACTGGAGATTTTTGTGTAAATGTATGGAAGCTTTTGGATTCTCAAAACAATGGATCAATATGATTTTTGAATGCATCTCCACCCCTCACTTCTCAATCATGGTGAATGCGTCCCCTGAAGGCTTTTTTAAATGTTCTCAAGGTTTGAGGCAGGGTGATCCGTTATCACCTTTTTTGTACATTATTATGGCAGAAGCTTTGGGGAGAGCAATTAAGAAACTTCAAGAAGAAGATAAGGTAAAAGGAATCAAGATTACTTTGGGAGTCGAGGCAACTACTCATCAACAATATGTTGATGATAATCTCCTTTTTGGAAAGGCACTTTTAGAAGAAGCTCAAGCTTTCAAAGAAATCTTAAGTACTTATGCTAATGCTTCTGGACAGTGTATAAATGAGGAAAAATCAGAAATATTTTTCATCAATACTGAAGAGAGATGAAAGAATAAGATTAAACAAATACTAAACTTCAAAGAAGGATTCTTTCCGTGTAAATATTTAGGTTTACCTCTGGATAAGGGGGTCAAATCAAATCACCTATGGGAAAATACAATTCAAAATATCTCCAAGAAACTAGATCAATGGAAAGGAAAATGGTTATCAAATGCAGGAAGGGCAGTTATGATCAGGTCAATCCTCTCTGCCGTTCCTATTTATCAGATGATGAGCATGAAAATCCCGACAGGTATCAATAAGGAGATAGCATGAAAATTAAGAAGATTTTTTTGGCAAGGGTCAGAGGAAAAATCAAAACTAGATTTAATTGCATGGAATAAGATTTGTAAGCCAAAAGAAGAAGGAGGTCTGGGAATTAAAGACCTTACGCTACAAAACAAGGTCTTGGGGGCGAAATTAGTATGGAGAATGATTAAAAATCCAAAGGCAAAATGGGTTAAAATTCTAAGATATAAATACTTACTAGGAGAAGATGAGGAAAGTGTATGTCGTTCTGATAACTATCTGATGGGCTCACGCATATGGAACTTCATAAAAGAGTGTAAAGATATAGTACTAGAGTCCCTTTCTTGGGATGTGAAAAGCGGGGATAAGGCTTTATTCTAGGATGACTCATGGGGTGGAAAACCTGCCCTTAGGGAAATTCTTGGGAATGATCAGCTAATTGAACTGATCAAACAAAGTAAGGGTGAGAGGGTTAAAGACTATTTTTCACAAATTAATAATAGTGTGGGAAGTAGCTGGGCATGGAATTCTCTAGAAGAATTCAGACTTCCCCTCCATTTCCAAGTAAAACTAAACAAAGCTTTACAAGAACAGAACTTTAATCCACATTCTGGGGAGGACATAATCATATGGGCTGCCTCAAAGAGTGGTGTATATAATTTGAAAGAAGGTATCAAAGTTATTTCAGGGATAGATAACCCTTCCACCGGTCTTCCCATTGATCTATGTTGGAACAGAAACTGTCTTCCTAAGGCAGGTCTATTCTCATGGGCTGCACTACAGAAAAGGATTCTCAATGCTGAATGGTTTGAAAAAATAGGGTACCATGGTCCTTCCAGATGTGCCCTATGTGAGAAGGAAAGTGAAATGATTAATCATATTTTGTTAAATTGTGAGTTTGCTAATAAATGTTGGCTTTGGGTACTGGAGAAATTAGATCTGAAGACTGCTCTTCAAAATGATATCACAGAAGTATTTAATTCTTGGCAAAGGTTATGTAAAGAGGACTTATATAGTAAAATGAGATACATAATCCCATCTCTTTTAATATGGGAATTATGGAAGGAAAGAAACCGTAGAATTTTTCAAGATAAAAAGATGAACATTGAGAGATTTTTGAACAAATTAGAGGCAAATATAGTAGAAATTACAAATAATAGAAATATGCTGGGACAATCTAGGATGGAATTCTCATTAGAAGACAACAACCAGAGGAAAAAGTGGTATGGTTTGAAAGTTCCACCCTGGATTGGTCCTAGCATTGACAATAAATCCTTATTAAGGGAAAACTGTAAATGGAAACCACCGGAGCAAGGGTGGATTAAGTTGAACTTTGATGGGGCAGCCAGGGGAAACCCAGGGGTGGCGGGAATTGGAATATGTCTACATAATGTGGAAGGAAAGCTATTAGGAAGGATAGCAAAACCTATAGGAATAAAGACAAACAATGAAGCTAAAATAGAAGCTATAAGAATAGGTTTGGCATGGTGCAAAAAATGGAAGCTTAAAAGAATAGTGATTGAAGGAGACTCATCTATAATAATAAATGCAATAAGATAAGGTAGAACACCGAATTGGAAACTAAATAGTGCTATAGAACAAATAATGGAAACTCTTGAAGATATAGGAGATTATACAGTGAATCACATCTATCGGGAGGGCAATACAGACGCAAATAAATTAGCTAACCTAGGAGCCAATGGGCAAGAAATCAAAGAAATTGATGTATGTGTGAGAGAAGTACACGGAAGGTGAAGAAAAGTGATTTCATAATAGGAAATCAAGTATAGCGGTAAATGATTATATTCGAATTTAAAGGTAAACAAGTGCAAATACATTTGTGAGTATAATATAAATTACAGATATATAGACATATATATAAATAGCATATATACATAGATTAAGGTGTCATCCAGTCCTTTAATTTATGCTCAAAAATTTCCTCAAAATTTAGCTATGAATATAGAAGAAGCAAATCTAATAAGATCAAAAGCTTAATTCTTGTGATCTTGAAGATGAGGGAAGATAGTTCTACTTCACAATAGTACACACACATACTCATGAGGACCAATCTCTCTAGATAAAGATCATGCTCAGGTATGAATCACTTGCGAATGACTCCATCTCCAAAAAATGGTGCAACAGTGCTCACAGGTTATTTAAGTCGGAAGAATTGTAAGAAATTAAGCTTTCACCTACTAATCCTAGTTTAGCTTGATTTTGCTCCATCTGACCCTCTTGAAGCCATCACTAAGGAAGCCAGAGATTTAGAGTTAGCCTTAAATTCCCTGAGTACTATGCTCCAGCAGCAATAATTTACCCTAAAAAGAAACAAAATCCCCCCTTTCTCATCTGCATATCTATTGGCATTTGGATTTCTTTTTAGCCAATATAAAAACTAGGAATATGAACACCCTCATAGGATATTGCCTTGTCAAAGTCCCCCACACCACCATCATTCTGAGCCAGAATGATGACTTGGCCTTCAGGAATCTGTGACAAAACAAACATTTTGGCATCTCACAGCACTAAAGGTTATCATTTTTCAGTAAGAAGTAAAAGTAGATGTCTTTAAAACATCAGTAGGTGCAATTTGAGATTGCTTGTGAATATGTTAGGTGTTGGAAATATTCAAGAATTAACCAAGTTACTGAGAGGGGAGGGGTGAATCAATAACTTCAAATTTTTTTTTCAATATCAGATGTATTAACATATAGTTCACTTTATCCTTTTGCATATAGAAAGCATGAAACTTAAAAGCATTCACAACAATGACACATAGATTTGGTTACCCAGAAACTTTCCAAAAGAAAGTAAAACTGGGGTGGGGATGAAACCCACAAAGCTTTAATACTACAGTATAAAGTTGGTTGGTTAAGGCTTACATTGATCACTTCTGATGATCTGCCCTACTAGGAGCAATAAGGATTGCTAAATCCACCTTGTTAAAGGATTTTTACAAACTTACAAAAGAAGTATGTACTCGGTAAAGAGATTTTACAAAAGACTGTTAAGTCTACCTGGTTAGAGGATTTTAGTACTGATTCACTGGTTAAAATGAAACAGTATATCTCTTACTTTGCAACTAGATTGCTGAATGAGATTCATTGATGTACTGATCACCTTCTGTGATGAATTTGTCTCTGCTGCTCCTTATGTATAGTAGCCCTTTGTAATTCACTAGTTTCTGCCTTTTTATCTCCCCTTTTTATTCCACATTCATACTACTTGGTATTTGTACAACATTGTTTATATACAAGTCTAAACAATTAATTACAATTACAAAGTCGGCTTAACATAAGTGCTACTAAGTCAGCCCAAGTATGATTACATGATTTCTGCAAACTAACTCGGTGACTTTTTGATACTCGACGTCCACTGCATTACTCGGCATCGTCATGCACTCGATAGAAGTGAAGGCTTGGTTCATACTAACCACTCGGTAAGTTTTGAACTCGATAAATATTTGTGACTCGGTAGACATAATGTTACTCGATTTACACTGTCCTGCTTGGTTTGCACTGTCCTGCTCGGTTTGCACTGTTCTGCTCAGTTTGCACTGTTATGCTCGGTTTGCACTGTCCTGCTCGGTTTGCACTGTCCTGCTCGGTTTGCACTCAGGATGCAAATAAGTGTTGTCACTAGTGGCAATCCTACTTAATGCCAACATTAGGTTATCTGGAATTTGGAATAATTGAATAGTTAGCAGTGTGTCACTAAGCTTCTACCTGTTAATTACTATGGGTGCCTTGCTGAATAAAACTACCTCTATAAAGTATAGTCACCAAAGATTTGAGAGTAGCTAAATAAATACATATGTTAGTAACTTCTCAATATGAATATCTAATGTTTAGTACTTTTTATGCAATATAAGATGAATATGAATAAGGTGAATATGAAATAATTTAGAATTATTTATAACCGTGTGGTGAGCAGAGTTGGTGTAGTAGATTCTTATCTTGTAGGAACAAAAAAGTGTGTATTCATATGAATATAAATTGAAGCTGATGTTATAACAACAATAATCAGTCTATGATGAAAATGAATATGTAAAAAAGTGGTAATGGTTTTGATTGCAATATGGCTACTAACACAAATGTCAATACTTGTAGCATCATAGTATAGTTAACTCTTTACTTGGACTGGCACATTGAATTAATATAGGCAGAATCATAAAAATTTAGCTAGAAGAATAGAGGTGGTGGGATGCTATCCTATTTTGCAGGTTTACAGGGAAAGTATAACAGCTCATAAAAACAGAAACAAACACCAGAAGGCTTGAAAACACATTAATGTGAGGGCAAGACATAAAAGGCAATGGCAAGAGAAAGCAATGGCATGACCACACAAAAGGACAGCTGAAAGAAAAACAAGATACATTATTTACAAAAGATAAGGAATTAGAATACGAGACATTGATAAGTATTTATGTATTGTAAAAGATGGGTATGCCCATCAGCTCGATATATAAGAGCGATGTAATCAAAGTTTAATAAAAGCCATGTTCTGAATCATGGACGTATGCCTCCATTAACTTGTATTAGAAAGGGAATGCCCTTCTCGTCTCCATCAAAGGGAGTTTGTAAACCTACGCTTGTAGGAATTCTATACTTGCTAATATTTTATGGACTCATGTCTCGGGCCAGACTGGAGGTTTTCTTCCCTGTTCTTTCCTACCATTGCCCGCATGAATGGAAGAAAAAATATAAATTTATTGAAAATTAATATAATAAAATCAAGGCCTCGGCCGTTTACTGATCAAAAAATAATAATAATAATAATAATAAATTTCAATCTAAATTCTATAATAATAATTCCAATAATACTCATAATAATTTTAGGTAAGGATAGCCATGTGACTAATAATTTTTTTAAGAAACAAAATGGTAAAAAGCCCCCCATGTGTTGAAATATAGCCTTCATGGTGTGTAGTGTAAAAATGACCACACTTCTATGAACCATTACTTGCAAGGTTGCTCAACAATGAGGCCTCACAAAGCGGCTCATAGCTCTCTATGCATGGAGTTGCAAAGGACTTATGAGTTTTGCTCTCAGCTAGAGCTACAAGAATGTGACCTTGCTAGTCAACCATGCAATGAGAGATTCAAGTGAAGACAAGGGCAAGAGTGCCAATGTCCCCAAGAATCTAAATGGAAATGGAATGCAAATGCAACTAGTATGAATGTGCAAGACTAATCTATCAAATGAAGTGCAAACTAAGCTATGAAAAGAAGTACAATAGATTTCAAGCCCCTAATTAAGCTATGTGAGATCTATTCTATTGCATAAAAGGAAATCTAATCTATGAATGCCATTATCATGCAACTAAGAAAGCAAATATGCAACTAAATGATGAAAGCAACAAGTCTTCAATGTCTTCAAACTCCAAATGCACCTAAAACCTGCAGCATAACATTAGCATAAAAATATGGATATGCAAATGAAGGAGAGGGCTCTCCTTTTATAAGAAATGAGGTGAAATGGACCATTGAGATTAAGAGGCAAAAAGTCTTAATCGGCGGTGGAGCTTGAAAGAGGAGCAATCCATGTGCACAAGTATCCTCCAATGAGAGTGAAGTGTTGACTTTTGAGCCTCATGTGAGACAAAAGTTCTTTTTTCCTTTTTTATAAAATATGAATAATGCTTTATTTGTGCAACTTAGGATAAGAGGAAAGTGGGGCTTTTTATTTAATTGAAAGGGGAGGAAATATTCCTTTTAATTAAATAAAGACTTGGGATAAATGGTTAGCCCAAAGAAAAAAATCTAATATATGATCGAAATTAGGATTTGATCAAGAGATTGATATTGTTGAAAATATTGATTAATGATAAAAATGATTCAGGATTGATAAATCAAATAAATGGGGCCCAAAGTCTAGGCGACCATTTTTGGGTGCATACATTTGCCCCTCTTTGACTAATGTGTGATCGATTTGGGAACACATGTAGTCAAAGAATGAAGTTGAAATGTGAGATCGATCTGGGATCACAAAACAACTCAGAGGTCGATTCGGGATCACATCTGGACAAACATAAACAAAAGCTTAGACCAACACCGTCGCTGCTAGGTGCAAATCAAGCTTTAGACAAAACTATCACCGTCGCTGCTAGGCAATAATCAATGTCTAAAAATGGGAGATAAGAATCTCAAATTTTGAGCAAAAGCTCACAAAAGATGTCTGAATCAGGAAAATCAAGAGAATTAGGGATGAGAATCCCATAAATACTGCCCCCTCGGAATTGAAATCAAAATCAAGTAGAGGAGAGACAGAAAATTGATAAGGTTGATCAAATCATAATCGAATGTAAGGGTCAAATAGGTTAACCATTAGGCAATAGAACATGCCCCAGCCTGACTGGAAAGATGCAGTCAACGTGAGAAATGAGGGAATGGAATGAATATGAATGAAAGACTAGAAGTTGGAAGACATGAAAAGGAAGGAATGACGATGCCCCAACAAAGATTAAAAGATTAGGCCTCAAAAGATCAGCCAACTGCGCAGAAGGGGGGGAAGATTTTGAAACACGATTTTGACTATCAAGATGACCTCAAATTTTGATTTCAAGTCCGAAAATGGATCCAGGACGTCGAAATTAGCTAGGGGTGCAATTTTTGCGCAATTCTGAGGTGTTTTGAAAATGAGGTCAAAAAGTCAAAAGACTATAAAAAGGGTCAAAATGTCATTTTCAAAAATCATGTCTTTTAACGATTTGAGAATTTCAGAGCTTTAGAGAGAGAAAATGGCCTAGCAAGCAGGAGTTCCCGTCCATAGGCATCGATTCGAGTGCACCCAGTTGCACAACCGGCCACCACACTATCCTGCCCCGGTATGTTTTCGAAAAACTCAAGCTTTTTGGTCATTTTTAGCATTTAATAGCTTTTTTAGCACGTTTTTTTTAAATTTTAAATTTCAAAAAAAATTTCTTAGGCGAAATATCGCGCGATACTTTAGAAGTATCGCGCGCTTTGGGGAGAAGTATCACGCGATACTTCGCGTGCCCCAAAAGTATCGCGCGACCTTAGACACCAATATCGCATGATACTGGGTGAAGTATCGCACGATACTGGGTGAAGTATCACGCGATATAAAGTTTATCACCCCACTATAGGGAGAAGTATCGCGCGATACTTCTCCAGAAAAAAATATCGCCCAGCAAAAAATATTGATTTTTAATGCATTTTTGAGCAAAAATGACATGGGTCTAGACAATGTTACATTTTTAAGATGTTTTATACTGAGTTTTTGGATATCCATCATGATATGTGCTAACAACGGGCTTGGTTTTGGCTTGCAGGAGGTTTTTCCGGCGCTCATCATCAGAGCGCCGAAGGTGACAGGATTACGGTGTGTCCGAGATCTGGATGATCCGGGCAATGCCGACCTCAGGGCGATGAGATTCTGGTATCTGTTGAGGTACCCATATATCCGAGCAGACCATGGGTTGTTGACTGCGTTGGCCGAGAGATGGCACAGCGAGCACAACACCTTCCACCTTCCTACAGGTGAGGCATCCATCACACTGGAGGATGTCTATAGGATCCTCCGAGTTCCATGCCACGGAGAGCCTGTAAGTATAATCATGTTTTTGAGATAGTCATGTAAAATGTAATGTTTCCAAATGATGAAAACTAACATGATTTATGTGTTGTCACAGGTATACTATGATCAGGATGCCACTGAGGGGTGTCGATTGATTCAGGAGATGTTTCAGGATGTGACTATCCTGGACAGGCATGTCAGCTGGGAGCGACTGCTTGATGATTTTGGCAGAGATTATCCGGTGCCATGCATTGTGGCCTCTATCATTTCACAGATCCTGATGACTGATCACAGTCAGAAGGGATTCCCGCTTGGATGGGGCAGGTTATTGGTAGACTTGGTAGGCAGGCCCCGACGGATGGCATGGGGGCCTGTGATCCTGGCAGAGATGTATCATGAGCTGCACGAGATTGTCTATAGGGACGGTCGGACATGGGCATGCGGTGCCATATTGGCACAGGTATGGGCATGGGAGCACATCGTTGTGGTGCGCCCCAGGGTTCAGCCGAGGGAGAGGAGGTACCCCTACATCTATAGGTACATCGGGTTTATATCACATGCCCATTCTGGGGATGTGACCTATTATCAGCGGATTTTGGATGAGATAGCCTCATTCACATGGAGGCCATACAGGGAGGTTGAGGTTTGGGGGGATGCAACGGATGAGTTGAGCTACATGCTGTGCAGTCAGCCACTGGTAGGTCGATATGCAGAGATCGTAGAGAGATTCTGCATCACTCGGGTGTGGCGGTAGTTTGGGAGGCAGCAGCGAGTCTCGATAGAGACTACTACATATGCCAGGGCTAGGGATGAGGAGGGGCATGGGTGGCTACCCATGCTGGATTATCAGCAGGCTGTCACAGAGACAGCAGCTATCAGGAGTGAACCTTGGGATTATTTTCCAGATGTGGCAGACGCAGGGGCTGATGGAGCCTATAGAGCAGAGCGGCGGAGGGTACCATTCCCTCGGTTTATAGTACCAGATGCACAGGTGCCAGCACCGGGAGGAGACAGAGGAGACGGAGGGGACGGAGGGGAGGGAGGAGGGGAGGGAGGGGATGGAGGAGATTGCAGGAGGGGGAGAGGGAGGATGGAGAGAGGAGAGGGGTCGAGATCAGGTGGCCAGAAATGGTCATGGGGATAGCGGTCAGCGACACCTGAGGAGGAGGTGAGACCAACTCGCCGGCAGGCAGAGGTATAGCAGGAGTAGCCTGCGGGGGGGAGGACCTGAGAGCCCAGATACAGGCTCAGGAGGCAGAGATATAGCAGCTGCGGACCACTATAGCCGTGAGAGATCAGCAGCTCTTGGATCTGAGGGTAGAGTGGGATCAGCAGATAGTTGATCTCAGAGCAGAGATAGCACGCCGTGAGGCGATGGCACAGGTCGAGGCACTAGAGCTCCGACGAGAGTCAGCGAGAGCTGCCTATTATCATGGGTTATATCTGCAGGCCGTCCCAGAGGGTGAGAGAGCACCATCATACTCTCAGCGGGCAGGGGTATCAGATGTGGTACTCGATAGGAGAGCTATGCCTCCTCCACCACCACGAGCTCCTCACGAGGGTGGTAGCGAGTCTTAGGGTTAGGTCTTAGATGTTTTAGACATATTTTGAGACTATTGATCTAGATTTTGGGATCTCATATTGTATTGTATATCATAACATTATATATGAGATTACTGGATGTTCGATGTATCATGTGTATTTGTCTCACTTGTGATGGATGTATCAGTTTATGTATATTGTCTTGTCATTTTGGTCAAAGTGCTTATGTATGTGCTTATGTATGTTCTCTCTCATAGATGTATGTTTAATTCTCATATGTATGATATAGACTTATGTTTCTTGAAAATGATAGTTTTGATATAGATATGATGATGTGATTAACCCCTTGTGATGAACAGGAACAAGTTCGAGATGAAAAAGACAAGAAGCGAAAGACATGATCGAGAAGAAGAAAAGGTGAGCGCAGTCGACTGACAGGTCCACATAGGATGAAAAGGAGAGCTCTCTCCATATGCAAAAAAAATGCAAGACTAGACTATCATGAACCTAAAAATGCAAGCTACGATGAAAATGGTTGACTTGCAAGGTCACAACGCTTATAGACATCTAATTATCATCATCAAGCGTTATTGGTAGCGTCGGAAGATCATACAATGCACACTAGCGTAACTATGTGGATATGAATATGATCTTTATCAGATAGAGATGTGGGAATCTCACCTAGGCATCAAAGACATATAGGGTCAAGATGACTAATACAGTAAGATTACCTAAGTTTGATATGGCAAGATTATGCTTGTATCAAGACACATGAAAGTCAGGATAGCTAAAAGCATGCACTCGCAAAACAGTCAAGGATAATACCTTGTCAATCCATAGTGTCAAGTAGGACCAGCATAAATGCTCATGACAGTTAGGATCAACAAAATATACCCACAAGCAGATAAAGAAAGAAAACATGTTCTCATTCCCTCAGTCTTCTAGCAATGCATCATCGAAAACTTCTCAGGCAGAGACCACTCATCAAAGAAATCCTCATAGACAGCACACAAAGAAAATAAAGTCATCATATCGTCAGCGAGTTAATTGTTTAAGTGCATGTGTGTTGGTCATAGAGTCAAATTCTGAGTATCATATCTGCAAATGAGAAATATCACGTCATACGAGACTGTTTAGGTAAGACACCTGATAAGTGTTAAGAAACACTCGACGCAAGGGTAGTGTTGAAAAACACTATTTGGGGTGGTGTTGAAAAACACCTGTAAATGCCCCGAGAGACAAACGTTTCTACAAGACCAGTGCTAACGGTCATGCCCCCTAGACAAAGACAAAGACCAATTCCAGACTAGGCCAAATAAGGTCAAGGCATGATGGAAAAATGGCTAAGTGTCGAGGACGCATGTGAAGAAATAGGAGTGCAAAGGCCTTAAGTAGCGCCTGTTTCCAGGTTTTCACCACTTGGATTCTTTTTTATTTTTTAATTTTTTTTGGATTTTTGCTACCAAGGCGCCTATTGCTAGGTTTTCACCAAGGCACTTTTTCTTTTTCTTTTTGAATTTTTGAATTTTTTGAATTTTTTTGTATTTTTTCAAGACTTTTTATGCTTTTTAGGATTTTTTTCAGCATCATATATCAATTTTTTTGGTATTTTTTTCAGGATCAATAAGATATGTACAAAGGATGCCCCCAGACAGAACGGGCATCAAGGATAGAACTTCTTGAGGTGCACAATGTTGATGGGATCAGGGAGCTGTTCTCCATCAGGATCTGACAGTAAATACGCACCAGTACCAAAAGCAGCTGTGATGACATATGGTCCAAGCCAGTTAGGTTCAAACTTTCCCTTTTGCTCTCTATTTTGTTGGTTCTTAGGGTTCTCTCGCAAAACAAGATCACCTATTTGAAATTCTCTAGGGCGAACCTTCTTGTTGAATGTCTTGGACATACGCTTCTGATACACTCTCATATGATCAAAGGAAGCCTTACGCTTCTCATCTAGAAGTTCTAGTTCCTGTAACCTCATGGCGCGGTAATCCTCATCTGTAATCAAACCTTTGAGTGAGACTCTAAGGGATGGTATCTCGACTTCTAAAGGCAATATTGCTTCAGCGCCATAGGTGAGAGAGAAAGGAGTGGCTCCTGTAGGTGTGCGAATGCTTGTTCTGTAAGCCCATAGTGCCGGATTGATTTGTAAGTGCCAATCCCTACCATTCTTGTGCACTGTTCTATGAAGAATCTTAAGAATGGTTTTGTTATAAGCTTCTACCTATCTATTTCCCTGTGGAAAATAGATGGAGGACCAATGTTGCTTGATTTTAAACTTTTTGCATAGGTGCTTTAGGTCCTTATTCTTAAATTGACCTCCATTATCAGTAATGATCTCAGAAGGCACTCCAAATCGGCAAATGATATGATTCAAGATGAACAAAGAAATGGTCCTTCCTAAAGCAACAGAAAGTGGTACAGCCTCCACCCATTTTGTGAAGTAGTCAGTGGCAGTAATAATGAACTTGTGTCCACCTGATGAGTTGGGATGAATCTGCCCAACCAGATCAAAGGCCTAGCGCTGAAATGGCCAATGAGAAACAGAAGGAATCAGCTCCCTACCTGGAGCATGAATCAGGTTGCCGTGTTTCTGACATTTTTCACATGACTTAGCAAAGGTGACTGCGTCCATCTGCATTGTGGGCCAATAATATCCCGCCCTAAGCAACCTTCGGGCCATGGCAAGACATTTAGAATGTCCACCACAAATGCCCTCGTGGATGTCAGCTAACGCTTGGTTGGATTCCTCCTTTTCCAAGCACCTAAGGAGTGTCCCATCTAAACCCCTCCTATATAAATCACCAGAGATGAGGGTGTGGCGAGAAGCGTTACGAATGAGGTTTCGGCGTTCGAAGCGGGTGAATGTGTCAGGGATGATGCCATCACGAAGATATGAATAGATAGCACCATATCGGGAAGACTTGTGTGTGATAATGGCACAAATGACACGGCTTTCAGACGAGTCAAAGATGGGATGGTGTAGCTCTTCCACCAGGAATTCAAATCTGGATTCATGTGTCTCCAACTGAAGAAGTGAAGCTAATGTGGCCATGGCGTCTGCAGCTTTGTTCTCTGTCCTAGGGATTTGTTGAAACGTCACAAAGGTGAAATAGCATCTCAAAGAATCAACCATCTTTTTATAGGGTATCAATTTGTCATCCTTGGTTTGATACGCTTCATTGACTTGGTTGATGATTAACTGGGAATCCCCAAAGACATGTAATTCTGTGATGTTCCATTCTATAGCCATTCTCAAGCCATTAGTTAAAGCTTCATATTCTGCAATATTATTGGTACATGGGAATAATAGTTTGTAAGACTTCAGAATGTTGTACCCATGTGGAGAAACAAATAACACTCCAGCACCTGATCCATTTTGCATGTGGGAGCCATCAAAGAACATTGTCCAAGTGTGAGTAGTGGTATATAGGATGTGTTCATCTGGGAATTCCACTTGGACTGGCATACTATCCTGGATTGGAAAATCAGCTAATTGGTCGGCAATAGCTTGCCCTTTTATTGCCTTCCTTTCAACGTACTCTATGTCGAATTCAGTGAGGACCATCATCCATTTAGCAAGTCTACCCTTCAGGGCAACCTTACTAAGCAAGTATTTAAGGGGATCAATTTTGGCAACCAAATGTATGGTATGAGCGAGCATGCAGTGGCGCAACTTTTGAGAAGCAAACACCACCGCGAGACAATACTTCTCAATATTATTGTAATTGATCTCATAAGAGACTAGAGTACGGCTGATATAGTAGATGGCCCGTTCTTTCCCAGTATCATCTGTTTGAGCCAATAATGCCCCCAGGGAAGTGTCTGTAGCTGAAATATATAGGATCAATGGTTTCCCTGGAATAGGAGGCATTAGGATCGGAGGATTGGCCAAGTATTGTTTGATCTGATCTAGGCTCTTTTGACAATCCTCGTTCCAAACACAAGAAGCACCCTTATGCAATGTCTTGTTGAAGGGTTGCGCTCTATCTGCAAGCTGAGAAATAAACCTCCTAATTGATTGAAGACGTCCTTGAAGACTTCTCATTTGGCTGATATTTTGAGGAGGTGGCATATCTAGGATTGCTTGGACCTTTTCGGGGTCAACCTCGATACCTTTTGCTGATATTATGAATCCTAAAAGTTTGCCTGAGGTGACGCCAAATGCGCACTTCTTTGGATTCAATCTGACTTGAAATTATTCCATACGATCTAGAATTACTTCCAGATCATTGAGGTGTGTGTCCCCTTTTCTTGATTTTGCCAGGGTATCATCCACATAATCTTCCATATTTTTGTGCATCATATCATGAAAGATAGTCGTCATAGCTCTTTGGTAGGTTGCTCCTGCATTCTTTAACCCGAATGGCATGACGTTCCAGAAGTAGGTTCCCCATGCACATGTGAATGCTATTTTATCTTGGTCTTCAGGAGCTATTTTGATTTGATTATACCCCGAGAAACCATCCATTAGGGAATATATGTCATAGCCCGCTGTCATGTCCACTATCATGTCAATGTTTGGAAGTGGAAAATCATCCTTTGGGCAGGCTTTGTTTAGATCTCTGAAATCTGTGCAGACACGAATGGACCCATCATGTTTGGAGACCGGTACTATGTTTGAGATCCATTCTGCATAATCGATGGCTCTAATAAATCCAGCTCTCAAAAGTTTTTCTAATTCTCCTTTGACGAGTAGAGCTACATGTGGATGCATTTTTCTTAATCTCTGTTTTACTGGCTTGACTCCTGGAGCTATAGATAAGTGATGCATTATGAGATTTGTGTCAAGCCCTGGCATGTCTGAGTAGGTCCATGAAAAATTAATTTTCTTTTTCTGTAAAAACTGTACATATGCCTTGGTCTCTTCCTCTGATAAAGACTGAGCAAGATGGACTATCTGAGGATTTTCTTCTATGTTTAAATTGACCGGCTTTGTTGGTTCAATCAATATTGATGATCTATCCTGGAAATAACTCGGCAAGTTATTAAGTACCCCATCCTTAGGTGCCTCAAAGAGGTTTTCACCTTCAAATGCGTCTTTTCTTTTTACTATTTTTGGTTCTGACACCGCCACAAAGTGGTTTTCGCCATCAGACCTATTTTTCTTTTTTTCTTTTGTTTTGAGACTGAGGTACTTAATATCAGGCTCTGTCATGCTGGTTGTTGGTTCACTAGTGGAAGAAGCCACAGGTTTGAGAGCATTCAGATAGCAAGCAATTTCGTAATCATTGTGAAATGTGAGGAATGTGGGGTCTTGGTGACGCTGAGACCAGTCAATCAGGTCAAAGTGAACAAGGGGTAAGTCAATGGTGGGTTCGATGTTGTTAATGCGAAAGGTGTCATCTCTGGTGACCATATAATCGGAGTTCATCAAGTCTTCTCCTAAGATACCTGAATTAGGACTCATCCTATCAAACGAAGCATCGTCTACTAAGGCGATTTGAGGAGGGCAATCCTCTAGTCTGACACTAGGGTCGTTAGTCGCATCGGGTTGGGTACTATAGGCATGGATAATATCCACGTCTAGATCAATTGTTGCATCTGAAAGAGAATCCCATTCATATTCATGGGAGTCTATCTCTGAGTCATCATTTAGGCCTCGTGATGTAGAAGCCTCAAGGTTAGGAAGGGTTTCCCCCTCTCTAGTGCTAGTATTGGTACTATCCATCGCAGCTAGGACAGTAACACTTCCCTTTGTCGATCTAGCAGTCACACAGTCACTATCCGTCGCAGCTGGGATAGTAGGACTATTAAGCATCAAATCTGTGGAATCTCCCCAAAGGAGATTCGTTGAGGGCACCCAATCATCAGACACATCTTGTTGGTTGGCGAGATCAGGCGTATAATCTACATCACTGTCACTGTCAGTCGCAGCTGGGACAGGGACACCTTTCTTCTTCTTATTCTCAAAACCTAAGCCGACCGTGGACTTATTCTTTCGTCCAAAAAGAGCGTGATCAAGAGGCTCGGCTTTAGCATCTAGCCTATGACTAAGGGGACCATATCCCGGATATCCCATATTTTAAACCAGTGTATACCCTTTCCCATAAGTTTCAGATGAAGGAGCAAAATTCTCGTTATGTTTGTATTTCTCCTCGTGATATATCCAGTCCCTTACAGCAACTTCCTCTTTCTCTTCTTGAATGGGGACCGAAGACTCGACAAATTTCCCAAATAACATCATTGTTGATGATGAAGGCTTCACATTTGGTGATGGTCTCCCATAAGACCTAGGAGAGATTGGCATATTTGTAAAAGAATCAATCTTATAATCTCCCATCCCAAGGTCCATGGTCTTGAATTTCTGCTTGCATTGTTCAAGTGAACTGCTAGGATTGTCAGCTTCCCTATTCAAAGGTACATGTAATCCCACAGAAATGTTATTAACTAATAGAGCACTGTCTCCAGGGATGCAAATTTCTACACCGTTATGGGGAAACTTAACACACTGGTGATATGTTGATGGGACTGCCTGCATTTCGTGAATCCATGGCCTACCTAGCAAAATGTTGTAGGCTAGAGGTCCAACATCAACAATTTGGAATAATATATCTTTTTCTACGGGACCAATGCGAATAGGCAAAACAGCCAATCCCTTAGAACTTCTTTCTGCCTCGTCATATGCTTTGATTGTGATATTTTTCTTTGTGTCAATGACATTCTCAGAATACCCTAGAGCTAGCAGAAAACTCAAGGTACAAATATTGAGCCCCGCACCCCCATCTATCAGCACACGCCTAACACGGGTTTTATGAATCATGACTTCGATGTGTAAGGCCAAATTATGTGGGTGAATAATGGATTTGTCATCTTCTTCTGAGAAGGTGAGGTAATGAGGGCTAGCCAAATGGTTGACCATATTTTGGAATTGGTCAATATCTAAGTTATTAGGGACATTGGCTGCTCGCAAAGCATCCTCAAGGACGCGCTTGTGCTTAGGAGATAATTCCAAAAGCTCAAAAATGGATATCTGAGCGGGTGTACGTTGTAGCTGGTCAATAAGATTATAATTGGAATCAGGACTAACGGCAGATTTGAGAGGAGCACCTTTGGACACGGGCTGTTTAGACTTGCTAGTGCTAGGACCTTTGATGATAATGGGTGCTTGGGCCTGACCCCTAGTGATAGCATTGAGGGACTGGGGTATTCCTTGTGAGTGAGGACCTCTTATCACCACAGCGGGTCTTTCATTAGTCATAGGAGTTGAGTCCACATTATGTCCATAAGGATCTTTCTTTCTCACCATGTTGATGTTATCGTCAGCCACTTCAAGCATGTTAATCACATTGTCAGCATGTGTGTATGTATAGTTAATGGCCGCCTTGCCATTCTTACTGCTAGAATTCTCTCCTTTTTCATATTTAGGCAAGGGCTCTTTAAAGGCTTTATGGTCTACATTAGTGGTTAACCCATCCACTTGTAATTGTCCTTTCTCAATAAGGTCTTGGACAAGATGTTTGAGTTTAAAACAATTTTCTATGTCGTGTCCAATCCCATTATGGAAAATGCAAAAAGCCTTAGCATCCCACCAATGAGGTAAAGGATCCGGTATTCGATGTTTTGTAGGATCCTGTGGGTGCGCCAAATTATGAGCAACTAGTGTCTTGAAAACATCTGCATAAGATTCTCCCAATTTAGTAAATTGTCTTTTCTTCGTTTTAGATCTCTTTTGATACTTAGGTTTTTCTTGTGGCGTTGAAGATGTTTGCAACTTCATAGCTTGAACTGCATGAGAGAGGTTAAGAACTCCTTCATTTTTGACCTGAGATGAATCAACAACTCCGTCGTTGACCACTTGCTTGTTTTTGTTCCAATAGGAGTTCTTTTTGTCCTTGTTACCATTAGTATTGGTATTTTGGCTATTGTTGTTATTTGTTGGTTTAGCCAAAATTCCTTGTTCTTTTAGGACATCCTCAATGCGACATGCCACCTCTACCATAGTATCAAAGGAATTAAATGGGATTTTCTTGACTTCATATTTGAGTTCGGGTATTAGATTGTTCACAATGATGTCAATTCTCTCTTCTTCAGGGATTGTCCTTGGGTATTTCGAACACAATCGCCTCCATCGTTGTAAAAAGGTGACAAAAGATTCCCCTTGATTTTGTTTAAGTTTACACAAATCAAGCATGGTGACCGACCTAGATAAATTGTAAGCGAAATGTTGAACAAATCTTTGGACAAGTTCTTTAAATGTCTTTACTGGAGGGGAAAGGTTGGTAAACCACTCCATGGCTTGATCTTTTAAACTCCTTGGGAATAATCTCAGCAAGTAGGAGTCTTCATGGTGAAAGGAAAAGCTCATTATGTAGAATTGCCGAACATGGTCGTGAGGGTCACCAGTGCCATCATATTTGTCGTATGTTGGGAATTCAACTTTCTTAGGAAATTCTACCATCACCACACTTTTTTCAATGGGGTTAGGACATATGGAGTCCAAATGAAATGTGCTCTTGGGAGCCTTCATCCTGTCTATATCCTTTTGCATTTGTAAGATCACCTCATCAGTTGAAGGATTCTGTTTCTTGATCTTTTGGTGAACATCAAAATTATATGGAACTTTAGCGCCTTTGTTGATAAGACTTTCCAAGAATTAGTCTTTGTTTTGTTCCACATATTGCTCCACATAGGCTGAAAGGATGGTTCTTGTTGCATAGTCATGAAGTCCATATGATCAAATTTAGCATAACTGCCTCCATGTTGTGAGCCATGATGTGCTCGTTGGGAGGGTTGCTTTGAATGTCTATGAGATGACTGTCTCTTATGATGGTCATATCTTGAAGTCCTTCTTCCTCTAGGACTTGGGGATCGTGAGGGTGTCTTTGATCTTCTTCGAGGGCTAGGGGAAGGGGTAGATGGGGGCGAGTTGGTCCCACTATTGGCTCCCCTCCCGTTAAATCGGCTTTGGAGTTGTTGTGCATAGAGTCTATCTTCTTCTTCTTGGGCCACTCTTTTCTGTATATCCAACAATGCACGTTCCTCTTCCTCTAGTTGTCAGAATTTTTCCTTTTTAGCAGCCTGTTCATCTAAGTAGGCTTGCTTCTCTCTCTCAATGCTTCTCAATCTTGTATTTGCATATCGAGAGGTGTCTTTAAGTGGGGAGGTTTGTCTTGAATGCCTTATTGCATTAGCTGCGTTGATATGGTGATCACTAGATTCGTTGTTCTGGTCTTCGTGTTGTGACCCTAAATCTGAGTGAGCTTGCTTATGCTGTCTTTCAGCTCGTTGATGAGCATCAAAATACCTCACGTTGTTAGGAGGTGACCCAGGTGGACTGGCATGAGAAGAACCACCATACTCTCTTCTGTGTCGTTGGAAGATATCCTCAAGAGTTTGATTCATGGCTTCTCTTTGTTGTCGGGTGAAAGTGTAACTCATGTCCATACTTGATGAAAGTGGTGCAAAAGAGGTGCTCACTTCACTAGGATTAGCTCCCGAATTAAAACAAACCTCGGATTCACTCTTAGGAGATTGGTCAAAAAGGGGTCTTTTTCCCTTAGGTTGTCGACGAGTCTTGACGGGTTGTAACTGGCTAAAGGCAACAGGGGGTCGCTTCCCTTGGTTAACTTGGTACCTTGTCGTAACTGACATGAAAGAGAGATATTCTCAATGATAAGGTGACCTTTCAAAGTGTCAACGTCAAACTAAAATAATCGAAGTCCTCTATTGTCCAAAGAGAAATGAAAAGAAAAAGAGGGCTTTACCAACACTGTCAAAGAGGTGCTTCAAATCAAAGGGTGACTACCCTTGCACTTTTGAATCAGGAGGTTGGACTAGGCCAAAAGATAATTGAAATTGAGATGAAAATGAAAGCGATTTGGACAATAAGAGAACTAAAATTTTCCCAGAATATAGCTAACAATTTTAAAGATGAACCTTGGCACCAAGAATGGCTTTCTAACTTGACAATTATTCCAAAGTGACTTTGTAAATCAAATGATGCTATCCCGGAGGACTAAAAACTAGAAATTTGGAGTCAAGACAGATCTCAACGTCAGGGTGAGAAGCCTGCTCTAAGACTTAGCCTAATTGACAGCAACTGAAACTGACCAAAATTTAAGCACGGCAAAAATAAACCAGGCGATATACTCCAGGCTACTGGGGCGATAAACCTATACCCGTGCGATACTTCGCCCTAAGCCAGGCGATACTTCTTAATACTGGCGGGCGATATACTCCAGGCAGGCCGGGCGATAGTCCGTCAGGGGTGAACTATCGCGCGATATTTCTCTTCAAAGGGGGCGATATTTCTAGCATGCGCGAAGTATCACGCGATACTTCGCCTTACAGGGCGCGATACTGTTGCAGAATTATTTAACTCTTGACCAGAATTGTGTGAATTTTGCATTTTTGGGTCTGTTTGGTCAAAATTTCCAATCTGAGGGTTGATGTTTTTGATTTCAGTCTCAATATCAGCAGAATTTCAGCAGGTTTGCAAACAGCAAGGGATCAAACATGGTCTCAAACACTTGAAACAAGGGCAAAAGCAACCTTGCCAAGACAAACACTTATGATATCAAAATTGAAACAACACCCTATGAATGCTACCGATTGTTTGTATGTAAGAACGTTTGCACTGGTATCACACAATCGAAAAACACTTCAAGCAAATCTATCCTAGAAAGTCAAGGCTCAATACTTACCAACTTAGCCCACAACTTGATGCCCCCTCGCCTCACACCAAGTGGTTACCCACAAGAGATGTTGGCTTTGTCATGGAAATGTCAAATGACACAACCAAAGGGACACATATGGTGAGTATCTTAAGGTGATCCGGGTAAACCACTTGGATCAATCTTTGCACTAAGAAGATAAGCGGCTAAAAGAGGGTGGCTTCTATCTAATGGTTCTTAATAAGAATTTCCGTTCACAACACCCCTCTTGCTCCTCATAAAGGACTAGGACCTTGCAGCCTCAAGAGTACCTTAAGCATTCTTGTTCAATGTTTTCTCCATGGTCGCAATCCCATGAGCTACTCACATCAAACGAAGACAAGTGTTATGTCTATCAAGGTTTTTGGTGTCCTTGATAGCCTTGAGATTATAGTGAGTTGGAATCACTTGCCACCAAGGAAAATGATGACAAGGTTGTCCCCACTTGAGTTGTTCCTCTTGATTGCTCAAGAGCAGGCCCGCTAAAGGATTCTAACAACTAAACAAAAAGTGGATCAACTCTTGAGGTTCAAGGTTTTTGGTTCACCAAGAGGGTGAAGAGCATACTCCCCTATCTCAAGAATCTCTCCCAAACACACCAAGCAAAGTTCATTTACCCTCTTGTTTTCAAAATTCAAAGATGGGTCAAGATTTTCTGGTTCACCAAAATGGTGAAGAGCATACTTCTCCTACCACCCAAGAATTCCTTCAACAAGATCTTAAGTGCCTAATAAATGAAACAACTAGTTTTTGCCACACTTAAAAAGGAAAGCAAATAAACAAGCAAGATTTTTTATTTTTTTTTATTTTTATGCTTGGGCAGCCCTGCAAAAATTGTTAGTAGCCCTCTTTGACATCCATTTTTAGCAATTTTCAAGCAAAGGAGAGCACCTACAAACACAACTTGTTAGACCCACAATGTTAGCAAAATCAAAATCCAAATGTAAATGTGCAATAATCTGATAGATTTAAGCTAAAAGATGCAGGTTAGACCTATCTGGACAAAGAAAAACAAAACAGCAAGCTAAAATGATCAGATTCAGACAAGAAAATTGAAAACGCAAGTCTCTGCCAGATCAGGCGATATTTCTCAGACTTCAACAGTATCGCGCGATACAGTTTCCTATAGTCGGGCGATACTTCTCAGTCACGCGATATTTCTCAGTCGCGCGATATTTCTCAGTCGCGCGATACTTCGCACAATGCCAGGCGATACTTCGCCTGATGTCAGGCGACAGAAGTCAATATAGTCGTGCGATACTTTTTCCGCCTGAACTATTGCGCCAAGACAGAAAGTATATCGCGCGATACTTCTGAGAAGTGTCGCGCGATAATCTGAGACAGAAAACCAGAAAACATAGATTTTTCTAAAAATTAATCCGAAAATGATGAAAAATGCATCAAATGAAAGGACAAAGCTATCTACTCTGCCCCACGGTGGGCGCCAAAAATGTGTAGTGTAAAAATGACCACACTTCTATGAACCATTACTTGCAAGGTTTCTCAACAATGAGGCCTCACAAAGCGGCTCATAGCTCTCTATGCATGGAGTTGCAAAGGACTTATGAGTTTTGCTCTCAGCTAGAGCTACAAGAATGTGACCTTGCTAGTCAACCATGCAATGAGAGATTCAAGTGAAGACAAGGGCAAGAGTGCCAATGTCCCCAAGAATCTAAATGGAAATGGAATGCAAATGCAACTAGTATGAATGTGCAAGACTAATCTATCAAATGAAGTGCAAACTAAGCTATGAAAAGAAGTACAATAGATTTCAAGCCCCTAATTAAGCTATGTGAGATCTATTCTATTGCATAAAAGAAAATCTAATCTATGAATGCCATTATCATGCAACTAAGAAAGCAAATATGCAACTAAATGATGAAAGCAACAAGTCTTCAATGTCTTCAAACTCCAAATGCACCTAAAACCTGCAGCATAACATTAGCATAAAAACATGGATATGCAAATGAAGGAGAGGGCTCTCCTTTTATAAGAAATGAGGTGAAATGGACTATTGAGATTAAGAGGCAAAAAGTCTTAATCGGCGGTGGAGCTTGAAAGAGGAGCAATCCATGTGCACAAGTATCCTCCAATGAGAGTGAAGTGTTGACTTTTGAGCCTCATGTGAGACAAAAGTGCTTTTTTCCTTTTTTATAAAATATGAATAATGCTTTATTTGTGCAACTTAGGATAAGAGGAAAGTGGGGCTTTTTATTTAATTGAAAGGGGAGGAAATATTCATTTTAATTAAATAAAGACTTAGGATAAATGGTTAGCCCAAGGATAAAAATCCAATATATGATCAAAATTAGGATTTGATCAAGAGATTGATATTGTTGAAAATATTGATTAATGATCAAAATGATTCAGGATTGATAAATCAAATAAATGGGGCCCAAAGTCTAGGCGACCATTTTTGGGTGCATACACATGGTATTCGATGAATGATAGTTTGGTTGCTCTCTCTCTCTCTCTATATATATATACATACATACATACATACATACATATATACATATATATATATATATGTATATATATATATATATATATATATATATATGTATATATATATATATATATATATGTATATATATATATATATGTATATATATATATATATATGTATATATATATATATATATATATATATGTATATATATATATATATATATATATATATATATCTATATATGTATATATATGTATATATATATATATATGTATATATATATATACACACACACACATATATATATATATATGTATGTATATATATATATATATATATATATATATATGTGTGTGTGTGTGTGTATATATATATATATACATACATATATATATATATATACACCTACATACATACATACATACATACATATATATATATACACATATATACATACATACATATATATCTATATATGTATGTGTGTGTGTGTGTGTGTATATATATGTATGTATGTATGTATGTATGTATGTATGTATATGTGTGTGTGTGTGTATCTATATGTGTGTGTGTGTGTAAATCGATGTCATGATATAGGAAACACGCAAGATATTTACACAGACCTGTAATGCAAAGTATTATCTACTATGTGATGTCTATTGTGCGACTGTGATGTTATCACAGTCAGTATGATGCCTATCATGTGACTATGATTACATCACAGTGGCATGATAGCATTGTGTGCACTGTCTTGTATAAATCATAAAGCACAATAAACACGATCTGTAACATGCGAATAGTTACTAACGATGGGTTGTGTTAACCATAACAAATCATACCATTTGGAACAGTCACCTCACATAGGGGCATGTCCCTATGTGGCAACTGTCACGTATGGACATGTCCCTACGTGGTAACTGTCACGTATGGACATGTCCCTATGTGGAACCTATCACGTATGGACATGTGTCTACGTGGACAACTTTCTTGATATATATAGACCATTCGATTGTATTTGTAGAATAATCAATCACAGCGGCATAGTTCTCCATATACATCAAAGATAGTAATATTGTGTTCATCTCTAATCGATCAAATTTCACTACATGGTATTAGAGCCAGCATATTAGAGATAAAATAAAAAGAAATAAATTACTACATTATTTAACAGCATCTTGAGAGAAAGATAAGTGAGCAGTTCGTACCTACAGAGATTATATAATACCGTACAACTGTTAAATACCAGAAATATACAAAATGGTTATTGGAATCGGAATGGAGGATAGACTTGAAGGAGCATCTAACTTCATGTCATGGAAGATAAGAATCATATCACTCCTACAAGAACTAGAGTTAGATTCGTATATAGAAGAAGACAAGAAAATGCCTGAAGATGAGGCAGAGATCACAACCTGGAAAAGACGTAATAACAAAGTAAGGAAAATACTCATTGACTCTACCAAAGATGCTATTCTCTCAAGTATAGCCAGACTAACAAATGCACATGAGATATTCAAAACCATCACGAGTACGAGTTGTTTTCAAATTTCAAAAAAAAAAATTTAAATAGATAAAAAAATTTAAGCTTTCAAATTAAATTTTAAATGTTGTTTAATTAAAACAAAAAAATATAATTTTAAACCTATTTTTTATCACAACTTTTAAGGTTCAAGATAAATTTTTGAGTTCTTTTAACAAAGGGTATTTATATTTTCATTTAATAAAAATTAAACTCAGTTAAGTTAGCAGGGTTTTTTTGTTACCCTAAATTATTGTAATTATGTCTATCTTGATTGCAAAGTTTAAATTAAATAATTATAACTATCACTCATGGAAAACATATATTTCATTTTTTTTTTGGTTCAAACACCTTTTGGATGTTTCTACTAATAAAGTCTCAAAGCCCGCTTCAACCACTCCTAACGTTGACCAAGATAGATGGATGGCTCAAAATGAGGAAACACTTAGTTTAATTGGTATTTCAATTATTCATGATTTGTATATTCAAGTTGGTCATTGTACTAAAGCCTATGAAGCTTGGTAAATTTTAAAAATAATGTATGATAGTCCAAATGAATCCCAAAAAATTTAGCTTCAAGATCAAATTGAAGACCTCAAGTATACAGATTTTAAAACCATGGATGACTTCCTATTAAAGTTTGATTCTTTGAATAGTAATTTAAAAGCTTTAGGAGTGCAAATTGCAGATCTTCGTTTGATTCATATTATTCTTAAAAAATTGTCTTCCTAGGCAATTTTAGTAGTTTAGTACTAATATTCATGTTCAGCTTGCCATTCCTAGCTTAGCTATTCAATTAACTTATGATATTTTTTGTCATTTATTACGTCAAGAGGAAACTAAATTTGTTCAATTTTGTACCCTTAAAAGTAGGGAACATGCTTTATGTCTAAAAATTAAAATCATAATAATAATTTTAGATTCAATAATCATAATAATCATTATTCTAATAATAAATTTAATTCTAAATTCTATAATAATAATTCCAATAATACTCAAAAAAAAATCTTCTATGAGGCCCAATTGTTCCTATAATGGTAAGGATAGTCATGTGACTAATAATTGTTTTAAGAAACAAAATGGTAAAAAGCCCACGAACCCAAATAATCAAAATAATCAACAACATAATCTACTTTCCATTCCTACACTCTCTATTCCTGATGATGGATCATAGAGTGTGATCTGAAACGTTGATGCTAAAAAACTCACACAATTGAATCCAGAAACTAATAGCGCATCATAATGGATTGTGAAAATCTGATTTTGTTAACATAAACCTAATTATAAGAAAGGTAATAATACTAGTAATTCATCTCGTCGTACATTTACTTGTAGTTACAATGTTTCAAAGCCTCTTGAATGGGTTATTTATTCTAGTGCATCTCAACATGTTACTTCTCATAAAGAATTTTTTTATTCTATGCATCCTGATACTTCAAATATTCCTATTCAACTTGCTAACAAGTATACAAGTATAAAGTAGAAGCTATTGGTGATGTCAATGTTCCTAATGATAAATTACATGATGTTCTTTATGTTCTTGAATTAAAATCAAATTCTATTTTTGTTTTTCATCTTTGCCAAGATTATAAGATTGAATTCTATAAGGATATGTGTTATATCATTGATCCAAAGCATAACCACATTATTACCAATGCTAAAATGGACAATGATAACTTATTCAAATTTTATGAGTTTTCTCATTCAAAGTATTCCTTGCTTACTACCATTGATTTTAATGTTTGGCATGAAAGACTTGGCCACATAAATTCTAATAATATTGCTTTGATGCAAAAATCAAATATGGTAGATGGATTGCCTAACATTGTTCCTTCTAAAATTATATACATAGGATGCATGAATGGTAAGATGCATAGGGAGTCATTTCCTCATGGTCAAGCTTGGAGGGAAAATCATAAATTGCACCTTGTTCATAGTTGAGCTTTTGGGACCCATGGAGAATAACTCCAACAAAGGATAAGGGTATGCACTTGCATTTGTTGATGATTTTTCTAAGAGAACTTGGATATATTTTCTTCATAGTAAGGATCAAGTTCTTGATGTTTTTTATTGAATTTCATATGTTTGTTGAAAGGCAGTCTAATTTTAAGATTAAAATACTTAGAACTGATAATCGTAAGGAATATGTTTTTGATTAAGGTATAAACAAGTTTTGAAGGGACCCTAAAACCCCTTACAAATTAGAGAGAATAAATATATTCAACAAAATCCCCAAAATAGAAAGTTGCCAACAAACACAAGGAAGAATCCCAAGACAAGCTAGAGGAGCAACACAAATCAAGACCAAAAGAAACTAGAAAAAGCCCAATCTTCCCAAAGGGAATGAAACCAAGATCCCACATCCAGAACAAAACAAGGAAAAATTAGGATTTTCTTGTACCCCCCTTCTTCTGGGAGCGCAGAGTCATATCAAATTGAGGAAGGGAATTTTTATGATGTTTTCCAACAACTGGGGTCCACCCCTCCTCCACCATAGAAGCCTTCTCCTACCAGCCTTGACGATCTGACCCTAAAAAAGAAGCAGAAGAGGAGCTAGCCACAATGAAACCAGCAAGTGAATTCTGGATAGAACCACCAAATGGACATGCCTCCTTTCAAAGGAGAAACACCAAGTCTAGAATTAACAACAATAGTAGAAAGTCCAACAAAATTAGAACCAGTAGCCTGCACAGCAGAATTAGAAGACACATTTACCAACACAGATTTGGAATTTAAGCCAGCAGTGGCAATAGGGTTACCAAGGAAAATTACCAGTAGGCCCAACAGGAACAAGGAATATGTTAATAATGCATTTAACTATTATTTGAAATCTTGTGGTATTAGACATGAGCTTACCATTCCCTATACACCTCAACAAAATGGTGTAGCAAAAAGGAAGCATATAACCATCATTGAAATGGCTAGATGTTTATTGAATGCTAAGATTATGGATTATAAATTTTGGGTTGAAGTTATGGCTTGTGCTACATATCTCATCAATAGGACTCCTACTAAAGCTCTCAAGGATATGACTCGCAAAGAGGTTGGTCTGATAGGAAGCCCAATCTTAAACATTTAAGGATTTTTGGTTTAATTGCTTATGCTCATAAACCTAAACAAAAGAGGCATAAATATATTATACTCTAAATCTTCTCCTTCTATATTTGTTGGTTATGATGAACATTCCAAAGCTTATAGATTTTATAATCCTATTAATAACAAAACTAAAGTTGTTAGAGATGTTTGTATTGTTGAAAATGGTATTCATGATTGTTATAAAGTGTAGGATAATGGATTTTTTGAAAGTAAATTTTTAGTTGTGGAGGACGAACCTCCTTCTCTCAACCCTACTCCTAATGCATATGTTTCTAAAAGTGATAATGATGATGAGCATGATAATTCTACTCCTAATGATTCTTCCCCTGGTGATGATTCTATTATTTCTAAAAGGATGCCTAAATGGCTTAAAACTTTGATTCAAAAAAGTGATGATTATTTAGCTAGAATAGATAAATATAAATCTAGAAGGAAAAAATATTGTAATTATGCTTTGATGTCTAAAGTTGTGACTACTCATTATCCTAAATCCTTCTAGAAAGCTAAATCTCGACCACATTGGGAGAAAGCTATGCAAGAGGAATATGATACTATGATTCCTAATCAAACTTGGAAGTTAGTTCCTCTCCCTCAAGCTAAAAATCTTATTTGTTGCAAATGGTTATATAAAACTAAATTCAATGCCAATAATGATGTTACCAATTTTAAAGCTAGATTAGTTGCTAGAGGTTTTACTCAAATTTAAGGCTTAGATTATAATGAAACTTTTTCCCATGTTGCTAAAATGTTAAACTTGTTATTTCTTTAAAATCTCATATGAATTGGCATATTCATCAAATGGATATTAAAAGTGCTTTTCTAAAGGATGATTTACATAAGGAAATTCATGTCTCGACCTCCTAGGTTTGTTAAGAAAGGTAGTGAAAAGTTAGTTTGCAAGTTAAAGAAATCAATTTATGGTTTGAAATAATCTCCTAGAGAATAGTATTCTAAGATAAATTCACTCTTTATTTCTGAAGATTTTCTTAGAAGCAAAAATGATCCAAATTTACGTATTAAGCATAGTGAAGATGATATTCAGATTATTAAATTATATATACATTAATGATTTGACAATAACTTCAAGCTCCAATCATTTAATTTTAGAAACTAAGTTTCAACTCAATCAAAAGTTTCAAATGACTGATTTAGGATTTTTACATTATGTTTTGGGAATGTAAATTTGGCAAACAACTAATGGCATTTTTCTACCTCGAAGTAAATATGCTCAAGATCTTGTAGACATGTTTAAAATGAATGATGCTAATCATGTTTCTACTCCTTGTGAATTAGAAATAAATTTAATGCTTGATATGAAAACTTCTTCAGTTGATGCTACTTTATATAGACAACTAGTTGGAATTTTAAATTATTTAACTCTTACTAGACTAGATATTGCTTATAGTGTGGGTTTAATTTCTAGATTTATGTCTAAACCTCAACAAATTCAGTTTAAAATTGCAAAAATAATTTTGAGATATATTAAATAAACTCTTAATGTTGGTTTAGTTTATGATGCAAATTGTGATTTAATTTTAAAAGAATTTATTGATTCAGTTCTGGAGGGAGATCCCAATGATGGGAAATATACATGTGGATATTATTTCTTTGTTGGTTTGAGTGTCATTTATTGGAATAGTAAGAAATAATATTCTACCTCTCTTTGTTCCATAGACGTTGAATATAAAGGATGCACTAATGCCTCTAAAAAATCCTTATGACTTAGAAGATTGTTTGAAGATTTGGGGCCACCTTAAAAAGATCCAACACCTTTGTATTGTGACAATAAAAGTGCCATTTCCTTGGCTAATAATCCTACCTTCCATGCAAGAACCAAACATATTTATCTCCAACACCACTTTATTAGAGAAAAAATTAAAGACAAGCAAGTTTCACTTTTGTATTGCAAGGGCGAAGATCAGTTTGTTGATATTTTAATAAAGCCCCTTTGTAAAGAAAAGTTCCAATTTCATTGTAAAAATATTGACTTGCAACTCACTGAAGGGTTTGATGTAAACTTCCCAAGTAAAGCTTAAGGGGGGTGTTAGAATAGTTAATCTTTACTTTTCTTAGGTTTCTTTATTTGTATTTAGTTTGGGATATTCCTTTGGGATCCCTACATGTAATTTATCCTCTTGTACATGTGCAATGACAAGTCATTTCTTGTATTTTCCTTCATTGAGGAATATTAGTTTATCCTCCTTATGAGAATGGTGACACATTGCACAGACATGTTGTGAAAGGTGGCATTCATAGATATGGGACTTACTTTTTAACTCCCATAACTCCCTTTATCTTTCCATAGACTAACAAGTTTTTAAAAGAAATTCATTAAAAATTTATGATTTTTGAGGTTTGATAATAGGGACAATGAGGGAAGCTAAAAAGAATTCAAGTGGACGTCAAGAGAAAATATGAGCTTTAATTTGATAAAGAAGACAATGATTATATAGATAGTGTTAGCATTACTCAAAGATCCTTATATATAAATAAGGAGTTTATTTCAATATAAGGAGTATTAGCAACTCTACTTCACATGTATTTCTTTAATTAAATATTTTCACAACTCTAGAAGGACCAAACTTCATCATTTTCATCTTTTTGAATATCCCTATTTTATATCTTTCCTTCTTGAGATATAATATCACTTCCTTAGAAAATGAGAATTTTGACAAGAAGAATAAATATGCATTGTAAATTATTTTTATGATTCTAACAAATATAGTAATTTTTTTTATAAATGGATAAGCCAAACAAGGAGGCCGACCCTTACAAAACCACAACACAAAGAAAGGGGTGTTGGAAAGAAACAAGCCCACAACGGCTAAACAAAAACAACAACAAAAAATGTTGTCAAAGAAAAACAAAGAGAACAACTAGCACTAAGGCTAGAAGCATTCCACAAGAGTGGGAAGGCCCAACTCAACCCGCAAATGGAGAAGACCGTGAGTTTTAGAAATAATTCCTCCTATGTCATTGAACAATTGTTCAGGGGATGATATCCTTTGGGTCCATGATGAAAGAAACTTCATTAGAGTAGCTCTCAGCACAACAGATAGAGTCTTGGGAAGGTAGAACATTAGTGGCAGAATCATGTAGTTGAGAAGAAGAAGAAGCAAAAGGTGAGAAATGGTCTACAAGGCCAGAGGGGGCTGCAACAATAGTAGCAAGGGCATCACCCATATTTTTAGTAGGAGCATGCTCCATTGAATTATTGTGATTTTATTTTGGTTACATGGTTGGATAATTCATTATTAGACCCTTTGACCATGGTTGCATCAAATTAATTTAATTAATTAGAGATAATAGTCGTACTTGATGAGCCCACACTACTACATTTGGGGCCAAATTTTGATAGAAACTTCCAATGGATAATTTTTTTTTATGCATTTGGTGTTTTTTTTGTAATAGTCCCCGATGGTATCGGTATTCTAATGGGTTTTAAATAGACCATCAAAATTCTGACAGTTTCGGGGTATAGATGAAAAAAAAAAGTGAAATAGCCAAATCATTTTTATTTCGATTGCAGAGAAAATGAGCAGGAGAAAACAAGCGGGTGAAAGTTGAGTGCGAGAGAAGGTATGTGATTTCTTCATCTTTGATTGGCATCATATTCGACCACAAATTTCAAATGCATTGCATTTTATTTGATCATGAATGCTCACTGAAATTACTACATTCTACTGGTGTCGTGTCCTAGCCCATGCTTTATCTCCATTATTTGATGTTATTGGTGCTTGTGCTCAAGGATATCAATTCACTATTTTAAAATGTTTGGATTCATGTTTGTTAATATTACTGGCATGACCATTGTATATTGCTGAGATACTCACTGAAATGACCGCATTCTACTAGTGCCATGCCCTAGCCCGTGCTTTATCTCCATTATTTGATGTTATTGGTGCTTGTGCTCAAGGATATTGATTCACTATTTTGAAATGTTTGGATTCACGTTTATTGATATTACTGGTACGACCATTGTATATTGTTGAGATGCTCTCTGAAATGACTGCATTCTACTAGTTTCATGCCCTAGCCCATGCTTTATCTCCATTATTTGATGTTATTGGTTCTTGTGCTCAAGGATATCGATTCACTATTTTGAAGTGTTGACTGTGGTTATCAAAAGGACAGCCCGTGAGCTTCTAGCTAGGCCCATTTGTATTGATAGCTTTGGGCATCAAATGTATTGTATCATTGATAGTTGAGACTTTGTTAAAAGGAAATAGGACAAAAAATGATTTTGATTTATTTTCTCTATTTTGATCCCTAAGTGGTTGCCACCATGATTTTTATTTTGAGTGCAATTTTGATCAATAGAAAACATGATTCGTACCTTATGAATTGGTTTTTGAGGTGCGTAATCTTCATCAATCTCCTCAGAAGTAGACCCCTCCTCACTGCTACTGCTTTCTTATTTAACAATTGGTTTGGAAAAATGTATTTAACACAAGAAAAATTACAAAACTAAACCAATGGCATGTTTACAACAAAGAAATAGAATGATAATAATATGCTGAAAATTCTATTCTATTTAATACACACCAAAGGACCAGTCCCAATAATTCTTAAACATACTTTATCTAATATGATGAATTGTTAATAAAGGTCTAATTTTGTAGACTGCTAGCACGAAGGAAGATTTGACCTAGCCAAATCTTCCTTGTATCACACAAAAAACTGTGTGATAACTATGTCTACTCCAACCTTAATTATTTAAGAATTCATCATATGAGATAAAGTATGTTTAAGAATTGTTGGGGGTTCTATTACACCTTTGTTGTAAACATGCCATTGGTTCAGTTTTGTAAAACAAAAATTTTGTGTTAAATGCATTTAAATGGAAGATTAAGCATAGTAATAATATGCTTAATCTATTAGTAATTGGCAGATTAAATGCAAATAACACCTTTATCAGTTTAGCATGCTATTATAAGATACTAAAGAAGACTTTTTATTTGTCAGATAAATCTTCATTGTCCCCCACAATGAAGACAATGAAGATTGACCTCCTGCCCCACAACAAAGAACATTGTAATAAAACCTTTTAATCCTAGTGACAAGAAAATAGAAGCATTCTAACTCATTTGTAAAGAAAATAAGCTTTCTATAAAATGAAAGGTTCAACCTAATTAATACTAGCACTTGCACTCAAAGGATAGTGATCTGGCTGAAAGACTTAAGAGAGACTTCGACCCAAGAGCTTCATCATCAAGCTCTACAACCTCTTGTAGCTATCTTCGTAGCAACAAGAGTCATTGGATACATCAAATTTCTCAGAAGTTTGTACTTAGTTTGTAGGTTGACTTTGTACAAAGTAGATTGTAATTGAAAATTTAAAAACTATTTGCATCTAGTCAAATTCATGCACTATGCAATATGCATTGTGCAACGCAATGAAATCAGCAATGTGTATAGAAATGACAAAAACTATATTCCACAATTCTTGGGCTAAACTCTAAATTTATTTTCTTTTTATATCTCTATGCTATTGAGACCACTTCCATTTTATTAAACACAATTTTTTCCAATTAAAAATCTCAATTAGAATAAGATATAATATAGTGTTAGAATAAACTTTGTACAAAGACATGTAATGCTTATGTTAATGATCAAACACACATATGGATTCACTGTTCTATTCACTATTCCACGGGATAGTGGATTACCAGAGTTGCAGAGAATTTAATCTTTTATTGATATTCCTCTTCTTTGTTTCATACATCTTGATGCAGAGCCCTCTACTATCACCTTAAGGAGACCAACTCAACTCGAGGATTCAACAAGTAACTTGGAATCCACTCAAGGAATTAGCCTCAACTCAAGGATTAAGTAGAGTTCCCTAACTTTGTTAATCACTTTCACAACCCTACTACACAAGTTCACTTCCTCATTTCTTGGCAATTCCTCCTAGCACCATCTCCATCCTAGGCCACCTAGTGCCTCCACCATGTCAAAACCTCAACTAGGCTTTTCACCCTGATCCTAACATCAAGTATCATCTCATCATGGTCTATTCACCATGTTTCAACACCCCATTCACTCTAATCTATTCAACTTACACCATTCTTCTTCTACAACCCTTCCAGGCCTGTCTTGCTTGCAGTTATTAGTCAAATGCAAATATTTTGTCAAGTTGAAAGGGCAAGAAATCAATTTGGTGTTTTCAATTTATGTTAAAAGTTGATTTGGTAAAATCCTTAGAAAACACACTACATGTTCTAAAATGTAAAGGAGTTGAATGTTAAATGTAAGATATATATCTCATCCATGGTAATCAAAAGAAAGGACATGAAACTAAGGATATTTACCAATCCAAAAAAATAAGCGAATAGAAAACATGATTGGTACCTTATGAATTGGTTTTTGAGGTGCGTGCAATCTTCATCAATCTCCTCAGAAGTAGACACCTCCTCACTGCTACTGCTTTCTTGTTTAACAATTGGTTTGGAAAAATGCATTTAACACAAAAAAAATTACAAAACTGAACCAATGGCATGTTTACAAAAAAGAAATAGAATGATAATAATATGCTGAAAATTCTATTATGTTTAATACACGCAAAAGGACCAGTCCCAACAATTCTTAAACATACTTTATCTGATATGATGAATTTTTAATAAAGGTCTAAGTATGTAGACTGCTAGCATGAAGGAAGATTTGACCTAGCCAAATCTTCCTTGTACCACACAAAAAACTGTGTGATAACTATGTCTACTACAACCTTAATTGTTTAAGAATTCATCATATCAGATAAAGTATGTTTAAGAATTGTTGGGACTGGTCCTTTGGCATGTAGCATATTATTATCATTCTATTTCTTTATTGTAAACATGTCATTGGTTCAGTTTTTTAAAAAAAATTATGTTAAATGCATTTAAAATAAAGGTCTAATTCTATAGACTGCTAGCACGAAGGAAGATTTGACCTAGCAGTCTGCAAAATTAGACCTCTATCTGTAGCTTTGTCTAATTCTGTAGACTGCTAGGTGTGCTGTAATTTAGAGATTTGTCTAACAAATAGCAAGTCTTCTTTAGTATCTTATAATAACATGCTAAACTGATAAAGGTGTTATCTACATTTAATTTTCCAATTACTAATAGATTAAGCATATTATTACTATGCTTAATATTCCATTTAAATGCATTTAACACAAAAAACAAATTTACAAAACTGAACCAATGCCATGTTCTTCATGTGGTACAAGGAAGATTTGGCTATCAAATCTTCCTTCGTGAAAGCTAAGCACGAGAGAAGGTATGTGATTTCTTCTTCTTTGATTGGTATCTTTGACAAGCAATGTCTTTCGAGCCTCTGGCATCATATTCGATCACAAATTTCAAATGCATTGCATTTTATTTGATCATGAATGCTCACTGAAATGACCGCATGCTACTAGTATCGTGTGATGAACTACAACTGATTTAGAACCTGAATGAAGAATCTATAATTTAAGATTACTGAGGAGTTGATGATTAGATATGCAAGATGATTAAATCAGTATTATATTGTCATCGATGTCAACTAGCTTGACAATACTTATCTTGTAAGTTACTATACCGACACATCTAAAGAAAGGTGAAAGAGATGAAGAATAGAAATATCTACATGAGGAAGATGTATATGACAGATGAGGATAAGGAATACACTGAGTAACTTGTTGATGAGTCTATGACTTGATGAAATTGATTGTATTATGTTGCATTCATCTATGATGAAGAATAGAGCTAAAAGACACAAAGCAGTGTTGTCGGTAAATAAAGCATTTCAGTATACACCGACAAAATGTAGTGTATACCGAGCACAATGTTAACCGAGCTTGTGTTCACCGACGCATTTCTTTGTTAATCAAGAAAAATAGAAAGGAATTAAATCATCAGTTTAGTCGATAAAGTGATGAGCTGTAAAGTGTATGAAATCAAGGTAACAAATAAGGTTTGTTATGAAGATCGACGGCTAACATAAATCAAAAGGGATCTAATGGAGTAGATTAAAATGTGTTACTGACACATTAGCCAAGGAAGCTTAAAGCTAAAAAATCTATGAATATGATTAAGCAAAAAAAACTAATGGAGGAAAAGAAAATGATTTACTTGTCTATATAAGAGACATTGGTTTCATTATTGAAACATAGCCAGAAGAAGAAGATACTACATAATTATCGCGTAAAGAAGTTTTCATGCATTCTGATCATACTGGTTAATAAGAACCAAGCTGCAGAATAATTACTGAGCTACATAGAGTAATTACCGACGGATAGTAAGTCAATATAGTATTGAATCTGAAGTGTTATATTGATCAGAAATATTTGAATGAGTTGAACATTGATTTGTAAACTACAATTGAAGTTGTTTCAAGGTAGATCATCTACTATTACATATTTAACCATTGTACACAGTCAAATCTCTTAACCAAGTGGACTATGAAAGTCTTTTGATGTTTCATTCATAGAGTGAACATTGTTATCCTGTCAGCCCCAAAGTGACTGTTGGTTGGATGATAACTTCTGGTCTAAAATACTCTAACAAGGTCACACCTAACAGTGTGTTTGTAACCTTTAATAGGGTTGGGTCTTCACCGACCTCACTTCAGAAGAGTGAACAATTTTGGGTTGCCGGTCCTAGGTGGTTTTGCCCTTCACAGGGTTTCCACATTAAATCTCTTGTGTTATGTGTTGATTGTGATATTTTTTTGTTATCATACTTTGCATATTACATGTTAGATTTAATCGGTAACTATTATAAAGTTTAGACTGACAATCAGTAAAAACACAGACAGTGAAAGTATTATATATTTATCGAGTAGCAGAAGTGGTAGAATTGTTTTGGATTATACATTTTGACTTGTGGGACACTGGATAACTGATTCACCCCCCTCTCAATTATTCTAACAATTGGTATCAGAGCTATGGTTGCTTAGAACAGAGTTTTAAGGACTCCTGCAAAAAGGTCTCAAGATGTATAAAAGGGAAGTGCCAAAGTTGAACAAAGATAACTTCACAGCATGGCAAAGCCAGATGAAGTTGCACATATCTGGAATTGGGAATTCTACACTAGAACTGATGGAGAATGGCTACATTGAACCAAAACCTGGTCCCTTAACTCTTGATCAACTGAAGGATAGGCATGAACACAATATTACTATGATGTAACTTGTTGTTGTCTGTACTAATGCCGAATTTGAAGACATCAAGGATTGTGATACAGCTAAGAAGATGTGGGACAAGCTGACTCTAATATACAGTGGAGATGCGAATGTTAAGAGAGTCAGAGTAGAAAGCCTAAGAGGTCGATTTGATGATATGAAGATGAAAGAAGGTGAAAAAATTATGCAATATACAAACAGACTAAAAGAGGTAGTACATACTATTAGAGCATCTAGTGGAGTTATTGACGATGAAACAGTAATAAGAAAGGTTCTCATAACTTTGCTGCCAGTTTATGCGATCAGGATCTCTGCAATTAATGAAACAAGGGCTACATCCAACCTCACCCTTGACACTTTCATCAGTAAGCTTACAACCTTTGAATTGAATAACTTTGACAACAGTGTTGTACCTTCTATTGAATCCACTTTCATGTCTTCTTTGAAGATTAGTAAGTCTAGTAGCAGGAATGATAAGAATAATGATTGTGATAGTAATATCGATGATGAACTTGATGAGCTTGAAGCTCTTATGGCCAGAAGATTTCCCAAAGGTAAGGGAAGGTATAGAGGCAAGTTACCTTTAGCATGTTTTAATTGTAAAGAAGTTGGCCACATCGCTACTAGATGTCTGAATAAGAATGATGATGATAGATCCAAAGACCGATCTGAAGGAAGCTATGGGAGAAGAGTCAACAGAGGCTACCAACACAACAACAGAGACAACTGAGATAGCTATGACAAAGGGAAAAAGGTATGTTACATAGCCGAAGAATTTGAATCTGAATCTGACACTGATGATGATGTAGAAGTAGTATTTTTTGCTATGAAAGATGATTCAGAGGAAGAAGAGAAACATGAAGAAACAACACTGATCTCTAAAGTAAGAAGAAATGATACATGGATCGTAGATAGTGGTTGTACACATCATATGACTGGTGATATAGAGAAATTTGATCTGCTTGATGAATATGATGGTGGATCTATTAGAATGGGAAATGATGCACCTTGTATGGTGAGAGGTAAAGGTTCACTGATGATTAATGATAGAATAAAATGTGAGAATGCATACTGGGTAGATGGAATGAACTACAATTTGTTAAGTGTGGCACAGCTGAATAACTCAAGCCACTAACTTGCTTCTGAGAGCAGAAAGGTAAGAATCTATGATGATGGAGGAAGACTTGTTGGAACCGGTACACAATCCAGAGGTAATCTATTTTATCTTGATATTGATCAGTCTTCTTGTTTATTAATGAAAGATGAAGATGCATGGTTGTGGCATAAGAGGTTATGTCATGTGAATTTTGATAACATGATCAAGATTAGTAAGAAGAAAAGAGTTAAAGGGTTACCTAACTTGTCAAAATTGGATCATGCTATGTGCCATGAATGTCAGAAAGGTAAGATGAGTAAGTCCATTTTTAAAAGCAAAGACTACTCAACAAAGAAGATACTTGAGTTGGTTCATACCAACCTATGTGGTCCTATGAGAAATCAGAGCTATTATGGTGATAGATATTTTATTCTTTTTGTTGATGACTAGACTAGACTGATGAATGTTATGTTCCTAAAAGAGAAATATGAAGCTTTTAAGATGTTTAAATGGTATAAGGCGAAGGTAGAAAAAGAGACTAGAAAAGAAATTAAATGCTTAAGATCTGATAGAGGAGGTGAATTTATCTCTGATGAATTTACTAATTTCTATAATGAGAATGGTATTAAGAGACATGTCTCTATACCAAGAACACCTCAGTAGAATGGGATTGCTGAAAGAAGGAACAAGTCAATCATTGACTATGCTAGAACACTAATGCTGCAAAAGAATATTTCTCAGACACATTGGAGGGAAGCTGTCAGCACAGCTGTATATGTGCTTAACCGAGTACAATTGAAGAAGGACACCAACTGGACACCTTATGAGCTATGGTTTGGACACAAACCTACTATAAGTTATTTCAAGATTTTTGGAAGCAAATGTTTTATTCTGAAAGATGAGAGAAATGGGAAATTTGATTCTAAAAGTGATGAAGGAATATTCTTAGGATATTCTACTAAGAGTAAAGCATACAAATGTCTGAATAAGGTTACAAATAAGATGATTGAAAGTACTAATGTTCGTGTTGATGAGTTTGATGACAAGAACACAGAAGAAAGAAAGGAACTGGAAGACTATGGTAGATTCACTTACATTCAACTTCCTGACTATCTACCAAAGTCACAACTTGTGGTAACCGGTCAGCAGGAAACTAACCCTGAAGAACAGGAAAGGGAAACCGACGAACAAGATGGTGCTACTGAGCAAGCACATGAACCTAAACAGGATGAACAAGAAAGAAGAAACTGAGTACTGGCTAGTTTTTTCAGAAGACATCATTCTGAGACACAAATTATTGGAAACAGACAAGTTGGAATGCAGACAAGAAGCAAAACAAGACAAGGTACATGTCTAGTCTATGAATTTGAACCAAAGAATGTGAAAGTTGCATTAGAAAATGAAGAATGGGTTAATGCAATGGAGGAAATAGAACAAATAGAGAAAAACAAAACTTGGTCCTTAGTACCCCAACCTAAAGATAAGAATGTTATCGATACTAAATGGATATTCAGAAACAAACTGAATGAAAATGGTGAAGTGACAAGAAATAAGGTGAGATTGGTATGCAAGGGATATGCACAGGAAGAAGGCATTGATTATGGTGAGACATTTGCACCTGTTGCTAGATTGGAAGGAGTTAGAATGCTACTTGCATATGCTGCACACAAGAAATTTAAGGTTTATCAAATGGATGTGAAGTCAGCATTTCTAAATGGTATACTTGAAGAAGAGGTCTACATAGAACAACCTGAAGGATTCGTTGATTCAAAAAATAGAAACATGGTATGTAGATTACACAAAGCTTTATATGGTTTGAAGCAAGCACCGAGAGCATGGTATGAAAGACTGCATACTTACTTGTTAAGTATTGGATTTGTAAGAACTAGTGAGAACAACAATTTGTGCATGAAAGGTGATACTGATGACACTATTATTATTGCTAAAAATTTTGTTGCTGATATTATTTTTGGAGGTCAAGATCATGTATGTAAATCTCTTGCTGATGACATGAGGAATGAGTTTTAAATGTCTATGTTTGGAGAGATTAAATTCTTTCTTGGATTACAAGTGATTCAATAGAGTGATGGGATATTCATCACATAGTCCAAGTACATAAAGGAAGTCTTGAAGACATTTGGCATGGATGATGCTAAACCTGTGGGAACACTGATGGCTACTGGAAGTAAATTAACAAAGGAAGATGAAGCTATAGAGGTAAACCAGACACTTTACCGATCCATGATTGGTAAGCTCTTGTATGTAGTTCACAAGAGACCAAATATAGCACATGTTGTGGGAATTGTTACTAGATATTCTGCTAATCCTAGAGAATCACACATGATTGCTACTAAAAGGATCTTAAGATATCTAAAAAAGACAGATGATTGTGGATTATGGTATCCTAAGGAAGGTAAGTTTGAGTTGAAGGTTTATACCGATGTTGATTGGGCTGGAAATGTGGATGACAAAAAAAGTACCACCGGAGGAGCATTTTCTTTAGTGAAAGACTTGTAACCTAGACAAGTAAAAAGCAGGCTTGTATTTCTTAGTCTACAGCTGAAGCAGAGTATGTTGTTGTTGCTACTAATTGCTCAAACATTTCATATATCAAGAAAGTATTGGAAGGAATGAATGAGCTAATCACTGACCCGGTGATTATATACTGTGACAACAAAAGTGGTATTAATATTTCAAAGAATCTAGTGATGCACTCTAAGACAAAGCATTAATCAATTAAGTATCACTACTTAAGAGAACAAGTGCAAGAGAAGCAAGTGAAGTTAGAATTTGTTACATCTAAAGAACAACTTGCAGACATTTTTACAAAGCCTCTACCGAAGGACACATTTGAATATTTGAGGAGTAGACTTGGGGTCCATCCCCTGTCTATCAGTCACTAATGTGATATGGATGTTGCATCAACCTAATCTTATCAGAAGATCATTCATGTTGATGCAGCATAGTTCACACTTTGGATATTGTTTAAGGTTTTGATTAAGTTTGAAGAACTGAAACAGATTGGGATATTAGTATACTAAGATACAAAGGAAGTAATGGACAATAGAGAGTTACTTAGCTATTACAGAGCTGATTGTTTATTTGTTTCTTTGGCATTGTTGTCAAAGGGAGAGATAAATAATATGAAAAGGAAAAGGAGAATAATATGAAAAGGAAAAGGAGATATGCACCGATGAGAACTATCAAAGGGAGAGATAAATAATCTGAAAGGAACCTGAGAACTGAAAAGGTTATATCTACAGAATGACAAAGTTGTATTTTATAATGTTGTTGAGTAACGTAGTGATTAAACATATTAATGTTGTATGAGAGCTTAGCAAAGTATTTGATCACAAAGTTTTAGAATACATGTTTGGTATGTGTATGGTATATTTCATATTACTTGAGTTGCCATCAATGCCAAAGGGAGAGATTGATGAACTACAACTAATTTAGAACCTGAATGAAGAATCTATAATTTAAGATTACTAAGGAGTTGATGATTAGATATGCAAGATGATTAAATCAGTATTATGTTGTCATTGATGTCAACTAGCTTGACAATACTTATCTTGTAAGTTACTATACCGACACATCTGAAGAAAGGTGAAAGAGATGAAGAATAGAAATATCTACATGAGGAAGATGTATATGACAGATGAGGATAAGGAATACACTGAGTAACTTGTTGATGAGTCTATGACTTGATGAAATTGACTGTATTATATTGCATTCATCTATGATGAAGAATAGAGCTGAAAGACACAAAGTAGTGTTGTCAGTAAATAAAGCATTTCAGTATACATCGACGAAATGTAGTCTATACCAAGCGCAAGGTTAACCGAGCTTGTGTTCACCAATGCATTTCTTTGTTAACCGAGAAAAATAGAAAGGAATTAAATGATCAGTTTAGTCGATAAAGTGATGAGCTGTAAAGTGTATGAAATTGAGGTAACAGATAAGGTTTGTTATGAAGATCGACGGCTAACATAAATCAAAAGGGATCTAATGGAGCAGATTGAAACGTGTTACTAACACATCAGCCAAGGAAGCTTAAAACGGAAAAATCTGATGGAGGAAAAGAAAATGATTTACTTGTCTATATAAGAGACATTGGTTTCGTTATTGAAACACAATCAGAAGAAGAAGATACTGTAGAATTATCGCATGAAGAAGTTTTCATGCATTCTGATCATACTGGTTAATAAGAACCAAGCTGCAGAACAATTACCGAGCTACATAGAGTAATTACCAATGAATAGTAAGTCAATATAGTATTGAATTTGAAGTGTTATATTGATCAGAAATATTTGAATGAGCTGAACATTGATTTGTAAACTGCAATTGAAGTTGTTTCAAGGCAAATCATCTACTGTTACATATTTAACCATTGTACACAATCAAATCTCTTAACCGAGTGGACTATGAAAGTCTTTTGATGTTTCATTCATAGAGTGAACATTGTTATCCTGTCAACCCCAGAGTGACTGCTGGTTGGATGATAACTTCTGGTCTAAAATCCTCTAACAAGGTCACACCTAACAGTGTGTTTGTAACCTTTAACAGGGTTGGGTCTTCACCAACCTCACTTCAGAAGAGTGAACAATTTTGGGTTGTTGGTCCCAGGTGGTTTTTCCCTTCACAGGGTTTCCATGTTAAATCTCTTGTGTTATGTGTTGACTGTGATATTTTTTTGTTATCATACTTTGCATATTACATGTTAGATTTAATCGATAACTATTATAAAGTTTAGACTGACAATCGGTAAAAACACAAACAGTGAAAGTATTATATGTTTACCGAGTAGCAGAAGTGGTAGAATTGTTTTGGATTATACATTTTGACTTGTGGGACACTGGATAACTAATTCACCCCCCTCTCAGTTATTCTAGCATCATGCCCTAGCTTGTGCTTTATCTCCATTATTTGATGTTATTGGTGCTTGTGCTCAAGGATATCGATTCATTATTTTGAAATGTTTGGATTCACGTTTGTTGATATTACTGGCATGACCATTGTATATTAGACCTTTATTAACAATTCATCATATCAGATAAATTATGTTTAAGAATTTTTGGGACTAGTCCTTTGGCATCCTGGATTTAATTTTATTTTGTATGTGAAATTTTGGGAGTTGCATGAGAAGTTTTAGTGTCTAAACACTCAACTAATCCCTCTAACCGATTAGGAGTGGTTGGGGAAGTTGAGAAGAAAGTTTTCAAACATTCATATTCACTTATTGAATGCTTTGGAGACTACTAGTTTGACTGTCCATGCGTTACCAATGACTAAGATTTATTAAAGGATACAAAACCCTTCATTTTGGGTTATTGTGTGTGGATTCAAATGTAGGTTTGATTTGGTTAATGTTTAGAAGATATCAATAAAGTATTTAAAGATAATCTTACATGTTTGGAGAGGTTTGAGAGACACTTATCATGACTGTACCCTCACAAATAGTAGCATAGACTAGTTTTACTAAGTTTTCTTTCTCTATTTTGAGGTTTCCTTTCTCTGTCGCAAGGGTACAGTCAGAGGGTTCATTGAAAAAATGATAATTTTAATGGTTACTATGAATATGAATGATTTGATATAGCATATTGCTCATTTTACTTGAAGTTTGGAATAGCTTGTGCAAGGGTGAAAGTACTTTTGATCATTTTGGTCGTGATTGTTCCTCTACACAATCAGGAAATGTAACTGTCTAATGATTATATGTAATCTTGAATGGATTAAATGATTTATTCTTGTTAGAAGTGAATGGAAGGAATAGTGTTGCTGTTAGGTTTTATTTATTATTGAGTTCAATGGTTTCCAAGATGTGTTGAGGAGTTGCTCCTTGTTTAATGTTAATTGTTCCTGCACAATCCACTCATACAACAGTGAAATGCTATGTGGAAGGGATGATTGATAGTGTTCCTTGAGGAAAGGGGGATTTTGAAAGACTTTTTATCATTGTATTATGTATCTCCAATATGTTTGGATGTAGGGCAGACCAGGAGAATGAAGGATCACTCACTGATTGCATGATAACCCAATTTTGAAGGGTCACTGGTTGAGGGGACAGTCAAGGTCTAGATGATTGGGTCATTAGAGGACCCTATTTCTTTGTATGAATGATCATGATATGGTCATAATATGGTGTTTGATCCATTAGAAGGACCTAGGAAGGTGTGGATGTGGATGTTTGGGAAAGCCCTAGGTTATTAGGCCTTAAAGGGAGGGTTTTGTGAATGAAACCTTAAAACTTGTTGATGGTTCTTACTGATGCAGTCAAGGATGGTGGATCCAATGAAGGACAGTCCAAACCTTGTAGCCAATAGAATTAAACAGTAGAATACTCAACAATGCAACACAAAGTAATTGTTTAACACTAATTTTCATTAACATGCCTGGTTGTAAGGCCTTCCGGGTTAGGTCCAATTACAATCAGAAAAAAAACAATTCTACAAGATCTACAAACAGATCCAATATAGTCTCAGCTAGTTCAGTTCTGAAGACAATCAGAAGCTGATGGAAACCCTAAGGCGGATCTAAACTTGAGCTCACAAGCCTCCAAAAAATCCCCTTGTTCCCAATTATGCAAACCCCTTACTCTGCTACAAACAACTATCAGATATCAATCTGATCTGCAAGATCATGCAAGAACTTTTCCACAACTTTGCCAACTTCAACTTTCAGAACCTTAGATCTGATTCACTAAGTCTTCTCAGTCATGAACTTCTATTATCCCCTAATGATCTACCCAAAACATCTACCCAAACATCCTATAAATACTAATCATCAGCCACAAGTCAGCTGGATGAAACCCTTAACTCCCCCAAAAAAATAATTAAATGCCATACAAGTAAGCTTACAAATGTATACAAACATTTAATTCAGCATGTCAGCCTATAACAATAGCTACCAACAATAAATGCACCAAATCAGCTCAACAAATCACATAGAACTCCAGTTGATAAGCCAGAACTACTGAGCGACAGTGAATTCAACGAGCACACCAGGCATCGTCGAGCACCAGTGTCGACCGAGCACCACAGGCATGACCGAGTAACACTTTCACCAAGTGCCAGAGACTACCGAGTTCCTTCAATGATCGAGCTTCCTTCAATGACCAAGGCTACAATCGAGTAACACCAGCCAAAATACTAACACCCCATGTAGTTTAACTGAGGACAAAGAGTGCCCTGCCTTAACCTTGGATGCCCCTACATTAGACACCCTAGGTTCCAAAAGATGTTCATATGTGAGAAGAACATCTTTCAGGATTCAGCACATAAATCCCGAACTGGTTCTTCACATACAAGTCCTCCACCTTTTCTGCTTGCAAATTCTTCCACTTCAGTTTCCTCTGTCTCTTCAAGTCTTTTCTTGTCAACATACAGATCAATTCTCCATATTGATCATTCATTTTCTCTAGATCCACAATCTCCACTCGGCTACCAATACTCAGGCTTCTCCTACCAAGCGTTGTATCCATCAAAGGCATCAGTTAAAACTTCATGTCATCCTTGTCAACAGTAAACACATTTCGGACACAGTCATAAATAGCTCTACAATCATATTGCCAAGGTCTACCAAGCAATATAGCACAACTATTCATCTTCATAATGTCACATAACACAAGATCCTTGTACTGGCCAATCTGAACATCAATGAAGCATTGTTCTCTAACTTCCAAAGCATGAACATCTTGTAACCAGCCAAGCCTATAAGGACAAGGATGCTTCATTCTATTTAAACCAAGTTCCTGAACTAGGTCCTTAGCAACAAGGTTATCAGTACTACCACTATCAACAATAACATCACAGAGTTTACCTCTAGTCTTGCATCGGGTCCTAAACAAGTTACTCCTCTGACAAGTTTCCTCCTTTGTACCAAGCAATGTTTGTCGAAGCAACAACTTCTCTGATTCAGGTTCATTCTGAATGTTCTCATTCATCACAGCAGTTCATCGATCAACCTTCTTCTGTGTACACTCAAAAGACTGGTGTCCTTCCTCTCCATAGTTATAGCAAGTACCCTTAAAGATAACTCTATCTGTCTTCTTCTTTGGATCCACAGGTTTCTATTCATTTTCTGCATTAGTCGGTTTATCCTTCATCAAGTGATCAATATTTTCCTTCCCTCGGGAGTTACTAGGTTGTTTCCTCTTCAACTTATCTTCTGCCTTCAAAGCATACTGATAAGCATCTTCAACAGAATCAATCTTCATCATACCAAGCTCATCTTGAATATTGAATCTCAAACCATTCACATACCGAGCTACCTTTTCCTTATCGAGCTCTTGGTGTCCAGACCGAATAGTAAGTTTGTAGAACTCCTCGGTATAATCTTCAACAGACAAATCCTTCTATTTCAGATTCTACAACTTCTTAAACAAGTCAAGCTCATAGTCAAAAGGAATGAACTTAGCTTTCAACTTAGTCACCATCAACCTCCACCGATTGATCTTTGTTTCACCTTCATCTTCTCAGTCTCTTTGTAGTTCTTTCTACCAAAGAGCAGCATGTCCTTTCAACCTTGTTTGTGCTAATCTCACCCAAAGAGGATCTTCAATTTCTTCCAACTCAAAGAAATCTTCAAGTTCACCAATCTAATAAATCAAATTGTTAGGTTTCAAAGTACCAGAGAAAGTAGAAACTTCCATTCGGTAACCACTACTAAACTGAGCTCCAGATCTATGCAACCGAGTAGTTCTGTCTTCACCAGATCTATTCCTCTAGTCATCACCACTAGATCCAACAGTTTCAAATTCTTCAGCAGCTTCTTCATAGTCATCTTTAGTACCAACACTTTGAGGTACACCAGCAATAGCTCTCATGATCTCAGTGACAATGTCATTCTTCATCAATTCTATCTCAGATCTGACATCTGATCTAACTTTATTAGAAATCTTTGATTCCTAGCATCACAAAGATCTACAATAGCTCTAGGTTCCAATCTTCTCGGAGGCATCCTTAAAGATAAGAGAAACCCTCTGCAACAAACCCTCACCGACCACCTTGTGACAATCTCCAAGTTGTGTACAAGTCAGATCTCAACATGCCACCTTGAACAAATAACTAGGGCAAGATCCACAAGTTTAGTGGTCTAGATCTACACTCCAGATTATGCATAATCTCTGCTCCAACAGGATCAACTTCACAAGATCCACCTTCCTAGGTTAACCTTCAAGATCAACTATCAGCTCCAACAGGAACAAAACTTCAGCTCTGATACCACTTGATGCAGTCAAAGGATGGTGGATCCAATTAAGGACAGTCCAAACCTTGCAGCCAACAAAATTACATAGTGGAATACTCAACAATACAACACAAAGTAATTGTTTAACATTGATTTTCATTAACATGCCCGATTGTAAGGCCTTCCAGGTTAGGGCCAATTACAATCAGAAAAAAAAACAATTCTACAAGATCTACAAACAAATCCAATACAATCTTAGCTAGTTTAGTTATGAAGACAATCAGAAGCTGATGGAAACCCTAAGGCAAATCTAAACTTGAGCTCGCAAGCCTCCAAGCAATCCCCTTGTTCCCAAGTATGCAAACCCCTATCTCTGCTACAAACAACTATCGGATATCAATCTGATCTACAAGATCATGCAAGAACTTTTCCACAACTTTGCCAACTTCAGCTTTTAGAACCTCAGATCTGATTCACTAAGTCTTCTCAGTCATTAACTTCTCTGATCCCCTAACGATCTACCCAAAACATCTACCCAAACATCCTATAAATACTAATCATTGGCCACAAGTCGGATGGATGAAACCCTTAACTCCCCAAAATAAATAATAAATGCCATATAAGTCAACTTACAAATGTATACAAACATTTAATTCAGCATGTCAGCCTATAACAATAGCTACCAACAATAAATGTGCCAAGTCGGCTCAACAAATCACATAGAACTCCAGTCGATAAGCCAGAACTATCGAGCGATAGTGAATTCACCGAGCATGCCAAGCATCGCCAAGCACTAGTGTCAACCAAGCACCGTAGGCATGACCGAGTAACACTTTCACCGAGCGCCAGAGACTACCAAGTTCCTTCAATGATCGAGCTTCCTTCAATGACCGAGGCCGTCAGTCAAGGCTACAATCGAGTAACACCGGCCAAAACACCCCATGCAGTTTCACCGAGGACAAAGAGTGCCCTGCCTTAACCTTGGATGCCCCTACATCACTTACAATTGTGAAAATCCTTGGTTTGGGATGGTGTAGGAACTCTGTATATGGTGGAGAAGTTCTGGTTGGGTAAGGAGTTAGTGGTTGCTTTGGAAAGTCCCACTTGATGTTCTATAATTCTATTTACTAACTTATCTCATTCTTCTTCCAACTTAGTTTAATACATAACTTTTTTCTCCAGAAAGTCTCTAAATGACTGATCCTCATTTGTTGTTTGTAACTTTTCTCTAGCTAGCTCCAAAGGTAAGGACTCTTGAGCACCAATACCATAGACCAGTTCAAAGGGAGCCATACCAATTGATTTTTTAGGAGTTATGTCTACCTATAAAGCTTCATACAGATTCTTATGCCAATCTCTAGCATTATCATGTACCAACATCTTCATCATGGCAATTAGGTTCTTGTTACTTGATTTCGCTTGCCCATTACCTTGCGAAAAATAATCTAATGAATGTGCTAGGGTGATACTATTTTCGTAATAGAACATTACCATTTATTTAGAAGAAAAATATGTTTCATTATTTGTAATTATCTTCAATGGAACTCCACAGAAACCAAGATGTAATCTTTCAGAAAATCACAAATTACCTGGGAATTAGCCTTCTTTGTAGGAATCGCTTCCACCTATTTAATGAAGTAATCTTCTTTTTTAATATGTATGTATGTCCAGTGCCAGAGAGAGGACTTAATGGCCTTATGAAATCTATCCCCCATTTTTTAAAAGGTTCATCTACTACTACTGGCCTCAGTGGGAGAGTTGCCAATTGTGCCTTGCCAATAAACAATTTACATTTCTCACAATTCCTAACATAAGAGTATGCATCTTTAAACATACCAGGCCAATAAAAGCAATTTTAGAGAATCTTGAATGATGTAACTATAGAAGAGAAATGGCCCCCACATGCTTCTTCATGAAATATTTTTAGGATTTTTTGTTGTTGATTTGTATCCACATATCTCAAAACTGTGCCATCTAGGCCTCTCTTATATAGAGTGGTTTGAGATATTACATACTTTTCTGATTTAAACCTTAAATTTCTCTTCTCCTTGGGTGAAAGGTGTTCTTGAAAATCACCATATGTCAAATAATAAACTATATCAGAGAACCATGAATCTTGCAAGCTTACCAATAGTCCCTAGGGTAATCCTTCTATTGTTTCTTCTTGATTAGGTACATTTTCTACCATCAACTTGCATAAACCACGACCTCTCACCAATTTAGTAGGTTTAATGCTCAAATCATACTCTTGAATTTTGGCTACCCATGTTGCCTGCTTGTTGATCCCAACCTCTTGTTACGTCAATATACTTTTTACTAATGAATCTAGTACATAGACCACTAAATGTGAATGTAGAATGTAATATCTAAACTACTTGACAACCTTGTCAACCACAAAGGCTTGTTTTTCAATAAGTCAGTATTTAAGCTTGTGATTCTTAAGTGGAATGCTCATAAAGGATATAAGAGCTTCAACTCTAGATTAATTATATGCATCAATATACCAGATAACATGTGTTCGGATGTGTAGCAGTAGATGACAAAATCTTTTCTAAAATCTAGGTTGACTAGAGTGGGTGCATATGATGTAGCATTTTTTATATCATTAAAATCCTTCTTACCTTATTCGTTCCATTTGAAAATTTGGTTTTCACTCATCGTCTCTACTATATGCTTGGTTATCTCTAATAAGTTGGGTACAAAAGTCCTTAGGAAGTCGACTTGACCAAAGAATGGCTTAACTCCACTCCGGCTTGAGGTAGGAACACTTGTGAAGTCCCTCATAACATGAGTGATTGCAAGTCCACCTAGGGCCTCTGCAACAAGTTGTCAACTTCGACAACATTAGACCCATAATACCTTTATATCATTGATATAACCTTTTTAGAGTCATTTGGCATTGTGGGAAATAGTTCATTTGTGGCTTCTTTGTTAATTGAGCCTATTAGGCCTAGTTGGGAAACATGAATCAATAATTTTAAGGTGTGATGTTCCAAAACACATAGTCTTAGTTTTGACATATGTTATACAAATTGAAAAAGGGTATTCAAATATGTAATTAGTTTTCTGATTCATTTGGAATGTTTTTTAGAAAACCATGAAAAATAGTCATTGTTGTACTACTTCATCGAACATATCATGTATATAATCTTGCTCTGCCACCTAAGAAACTATAGAATGGGGGGGGGGGGGGGGGGGGGGGGCGCCCGGCCCTGTTGTCCTCCCACCCACAAAGATTGGGGTTTGAAGGCCTAGAATGGACAAATTGAGTTTTGGAGTAAAAAGACCATAGTGTGAGTGCATGGTGAATGAAGATAGGACAAAAAATAGGTGTTAAGGTCCTTGGAGGGTTTGGAATCACCATTTGAAGAGGTGATCAAGAATTTGGTTGATGGAACCAATTGGCAAGCTTAAACAAGCATGAACCAAGAACTTGTTTGATTTTTCTTGGGAAGCTAATTGCTTAGCTCTCATCTACTTCATTTATTATGAAGCTAATTGCTGAAGGATCCAAGCCCATGATAGAAAGATATCTTCCCATTCTATTGTGGATAGGTGTTTCATAAAACATACATACCTATTGCACGTGCATTCTCGACTCAGAGTGGGAAAATCTTATATTGGAGCAAGGGAGAGAAGCCAAACACATAAAGAACATGCACATAAACACAACAATTGAGAAAGATAAATGTAGGCATCATGCTCACAATTGTTTGGAGACACAACATAATTGAATGCTATACCCAGACGATGCAACACAACCACTACTCCTCCAATTCTAAGTTGACACTGCGGGATCCAAAAACCATATATAGATAAGGAATAAATTTAGAGAGCAGAGGAGGGCCATAATGACCAAAATAATATAGGTTCCCTATATTATTTTGGTTGTTATTGCCCTCCTCCTATGCTCTCCAAATTTATTCCTTATCTCTGGTTTTTGGATCCCGCAGTGTCAACTTAGAATTGGAGGAGTAGTGGTTGTGTTGCATCATCTGGGAATAGCATTCAATTATGTTGTGACTCCAAACAATTGTGACCATGATTCCTACATTTATGTTTCTTAGCTATTGTGTCAGGACCCCTTATGACCCTTTATGACCCTTTACGATCCCTAAGAATACATCTTAGAGGTCTTAAAGTGTTGTAAAGGGTCATAAGAGGCTCCTAGGAGGGGCCAGATGAGCTTCCACCTTCATGTGGTTGGCCCTATTAAGTAGAGAATGTTAAACTATTCTCGAAACAAAGAGAAGCTCAATATTTTAAGGTCTCGGTCCATGGAGATGCTAAAAAAATGATGGGAATCAATGGAGAGTTTTTAGATACTGAGAACATGTATATGCAGTGGAGGCTAGAAGGGATTTTTGTGGATGATGATTCAGTAACCTACGTCTATAAAACCTTCACAAAAATCCCTTTTTTTGCCTCCACTCATACCTCTTCTCAGAATCTAGAAACTTTCGATACTATTTCTCATCCATGCACGAAATGTGCTAGTGATCGTATAAAATTACTTTTGCGAGATTGGGATCAATTATGAGAAGGTAAACAACAAGATAATATTATTGTATCTTTCATTTCTTTTATCCATTCATATTTTCCTCCTTCTCTTATATTGGATATTGTGCAGTGTATATAAAGGCAAGGCGGTGATTATTCTTGACAATCGACAGGTATAAGTCTTCCAGGCCTTACCTAGTAGCTACGAGTAAAGATAACAAAGCTCAAGAGACTATCATAGTTGGTCTCTTTCTTCAGTCCATATTACTTACAAAATGTTTTACCTTTCATTAGCTCATCAAATGCGGGGATTTGAAAGAATTTAATAGTGATATTTTCATCACTAACATACATTATTTTAGTTTGACGCTGAACGAATTTATCTACTTCGTGCACTTGTAGACATCGAGCACAGCAATAAAGAAGCATCCCCTCCCATGGCTTGAGTAATGTAGGCCATGGGAGGAGTTGCTTTTTTATCAATGTGCTCGTAGTCTACAATTGTGCGGAGTCGATAAAATCGTTCAATGTCAACTTAAATAATATACATTATCATGAAAATATTCTATTAAATTCTTCAAACCCCGCATTTGATGAGCTAATGAAAGGTAAACCATTTTGTCAATAATATGGACCGAAGAAAGAGACCAACTAGGATGGTCTCTTGAGCTTTGTTATCTTTAGTGTGCCTATCCGTCGCTTTTTCGACACGCATGAGACTTTGTTTTACGGCAGTCATATACGTCTGACAGGTTATTCTATTGGACAATCACTACCTATCCGTCACCATTCTGACAGGTTAAACATCGAAGAGAACTCCTTTTCGACAAATATGTGTGACAGGACTGCTATACATCCGATAGTTTATCCTGTCTGAAAGTCATTGCCTATGTGTCGCCATTCCAACAGTTGTTTGTCGAAGTTCTGATAGATACATTGTATGAAAGCCCATAGTAAAGTTACTATTTATGTGGCCTGGTCCGATGGGAAATGATGTCGGAATACCAACGATTATCACTTTCATCGTAATTTCCAACGCAAAAATGCCGACAGAAACATCTGTCAAAATATCGACAAATAGACGTGGCAAATCCGACACATGGCCGTCGGAATATGGCCTCAAATGTACTAGTGCCACTGTGAAATCTAAATGTCATCAATCAAGGATGAGGAAAATGTGGTATCTAATGGTCATTAACCAATAATTTATAGGATATATGTGGAACCTTATTACCTTTAATTAATTTTGATCATAAAAACTAGTAGAATAGCTACAATAGAGTATGAAACTAATATTTCTATGTGTGTGATCATTAGTGTGACACACTTCTATGAACCATTAAACTTGAGAAGATCCATGGAAGCGAAGATCTCAAGAAGCAGCTCATAGCTTCCTAGTTGAAGCGAGTTTAATCCTTCTCATGATGCTCATAAAATTGGCATATAGGATTAGTGACTTGACTACTCCAAAATGGAAGATTCAAATCTAAGAAATGAAGCTAAGAATGCAAGAATGCAAGCTAGAAATGAGAGATTAAGCTAAGAATGAATGCAAGCAACTAGTAATCTGGAATGAGAATGCAAGAGCTAAATCTATGAAGTAATGCAAGAAAGAAACTAGATTAACATTGCAAGATTAAGCTAGAAATGAAGCTAAGCTAAGAATTCAAATGACTAGATTAGTCTAAGATAGAAAGAGACCTAGAATGCAAAATGACAAGAATGCAAGATTAAGGATTGGGACACTAAAAATTATCAAGATTGTCGACTTAGAATGCAAGAGAATTGGGCTTCAACAATGATCAAGATGGAACCCTTGAGCTAAGGAAGAGCTTCCTTTTAAAGGAATTTCCTCAAGAATGAAGGATGGATATTAAGAGGCAAAAGAATAAGTGGATAAGATGAAGAGGCAAAAAAAGATGCAAGGTTAGGTAGAGATGAGTGGTGAGGATTAAGAGGTAAAAGATAAATGTTAGGTAGAATAAAACAAAATAGAATTTGAAAGCACAAATCCCTTTTAATTTTTGATTAATCAAGATTAAGTATGCACACATGTGAATGTGTTATTGTAATAAAAGTGTAAAAACTTTATATTAAAAGCAATGTTATAGAAATTAAATAAATATGAAAGCTCTGGAAATAAGACCATAGTATAAGCTTGATATAAGATTTTTTATTTAATTATGCAAAGGGGATTTTAAGGGTTAATCTGCATAATGATGCTTAGCAAAGAGACGATTTGATCAAAAGGGAGGCTCAAGTTCTACTAGACCAATTTTAGGTGATTACACTATGTCTATATTTTAACTACCAACTTAAGGAAAATACTTCAAAATAACATTTGACAAGATTGTGTGCTTTATGAGTCAACCTAGATCAACTACCTATGCAAGAAAGAAAGTAAAACTACTAAAATCAATTAACAACATAGATGAACAATAAAAATATGAATAAACATACAACACATCTACATGTAGAAATCCAATTCGTCTTCATCCTTTTTGTACTTCTTAATGGTTTTTTATCAAGGATATAAGTGGTTTCAAGAAAAATTATATATTGCATCTTTCAATATATTCAATGTCTCCTTTAAATTAAAAAATTTATCTATTCAAGAGTTATTCCACTATAGTTTTTTTCTTCCCTCAGATAATCTCACAATCAACCCAATAATCTTCCAAATAAAGGATGTGTATATAGTTTGATCATATAATTCCTTATTTAATCTATTTATTTCAATAGCTGGCATTTTTTCATAGAAGAACAAATTAAATCTTATTTCATTCTTATGGCCCCTACAATATTCCTACATATATAGTGTGTAATATCGATATATAAATGGGATACTATTTGATGTCTCATTGACAAGAAGTGGTGAGCATCAATCAACTATTAGAGAAATTTAAAGAGCACCAATTTATAATAAACATGTTTCAAAAGCCTCTAAGTATAATGTTCAAATCCACTGATGTATACGAAGACCAAAAACTCCAAAATGAAGTGCTAATCTTTGCAACCAAACACAAATTTATCTTACAAGTAAACTTACAAGCAATTTTATTCACAACACCAAAATTTCTCATTTCATAAGATTTCAAAGAAATAATATATGGATTTCAAAATATCTCTATTCCAAAATGAAGTGCTAATCTTCACAACCAAACACAGCTTTATCAAGCAATTTTATTCACACCGCCAAAATTTCTCATTTCATAAGATTTCATAGAACAAATATATAGATTTCAAAATATCTCTCTTTACAATCTCCAAAATGTTTATATAAAACACTAAATAAAAATATGCAACTATTAATTGAAAAAATGCCTTCATTTTTCTCTAACAGAGGGCATTAAAATTCTTTCTTCCAATTTGCAAAAGAAAAATCTCCAAAAATAATACTAAGGTATTCTTAGGGCAATGCCCTATGCAATTGCTTAGCTTATTTTAGCTAATAGTCACTACTTAATTTTTTTAGGATTAATTTGTGGAGCTGGTGGCCCATGAACAAATATTTTAATATTAATCTTTCACATAAAATTTGGAGGGAAAAAATGGTGATGAATGAAAGCCATAAAACTTAGTGCCCAATAAAAGAGAAAAATAAATTTATGAAGACACCTATCACTTTTGCTTATTTCCACAATTTTAATTTTCTATGGGAACAGTGTAACTACTTAAATTTAAACAGAAAATAGACTTGAATAAGCCATATGGGAGCATGAGGTTATCTATGTCCCTATGTGGTCACTATACATGATTTATTCTTAAATTTAAGTGGTTGTAGTGTTCTCATGTAAATTTTTAACTAGGGAAAAAGGATAAATAGGCCACTAGCTCTACAAATTGCTACAAAAAATATTGAACAATAATTACTAATCAAAATAAACTTGAGAACTACATAGAAACCTACCCTTAAACTCCTCTCCATTCTGTTATTTACTTCATCTTACCATACCACCACCCAACTGCAATAATGATCCATCAAATTCACTTTTTAACTTACATTTTCCATGTCTTTTTATTCCCTCATGCCTTCTCTCCTACACGATATTCTCCATGACATTTTATTTGTTGTTTTTTTGTCTTGTATTCCTCTCACAATAATTCTCCTTCCTCTTTCTTATTACACTTCTCACAAATTAAAAGAGCATATTTTCTTTCTTTTAATTTTCAATGCCATCTCCAAAATTAGGAGGCCATTCCCATATTAAATGGAAGTTATCATTTTTAAAATATTTTCCACGTTAGAAACTTTTTCCTTTTGATCTCAAAAATTTTGTTTTTAATGATTCCTTGTCTTTGATTTACAGTTATAGTCTTTAAATAGTTGCAACTAAAATTAAAATGAATAGCTTCCCAAGAACTAAAGATTTGTTGACAAATTTGGAGAGATTTTACATTATGCAACTTTGTCAAGGAGGGAAAAATAGACTTTCACCATAGTTTTTAAGAGGCGTATCTTCACCTAAATGCTCTCTTGAACTCCCTTGCAAAACCATTTCATCTCAACTTTTTTAAAGCTAAGGATTTATGCCATAAACATTTTCCACATTAAGCAAAATTTGTCCATAAACATCGTGAACTAAGCAAGGTCTTCTCTCCATTCCAATTCCCCATGTCTATTGCATACTTGTGCCAATTTTGGTAAAGAATCAAACAAAGATCATGGGGCTTAAACAAGTCCACTATCTTATAACCTTGTATTTTTTATAACCTTATAACATCTCGGTGTATTTTTTATATAGAGTATATATTTGCTAGTAGCAATTGTGGCACATGTATCACATTAAATAAATTAATATGATTAGGGTTAGTATTTAGGGTTACAGTTTATATAATGGTTAGGGTTACCATTAAGGGTACAATTTATATCATGGTTAAGGTTAGCATTAGGGTTAAATTTTGGTTTAGATTTATTATTATGATTAGGGTTAGAGTTTAGTGTTACTTGGTTGGGTTTATGGTCATGGTTAGGAGTAGAATAATGGTTTAGGATTTTGATTATTGTTAGTTTAGGGTTTTGATCATGGTTAGGGTTAAAATTAATGTTAAGATTAGGATTACGATTAAGATTATGTTTAGGGTAAGGATTTACATTAAAGTTAGTACTATGGTGAGGGTTGGTGTTTTGATTAGGGTTAGGATTGGGGCTGAGAGTTTAGATTAACATTATCATCAAGGTCAGGGTTCACATCATTCTTAGTATTATAGTTTGAGATAGTGTTTTGATTAGGGTTAGGATAAGGGTTTAGGTTCATGCCATAGTTAGGGTTAGGGTTAGGGTTGTATTTAGGGTTTGGGTTATGATCGTGTTTAGGATTAGGATTATGATTAGGGTTAGGTTTTTTCATTTGGATTAGCATTTAAGATTAGGGTTAGGAACATGGTTTAGGTTAGGATTATGGTAAGGGTTTAGGGTTAGGATTATGGTAAGGGTTAAGGGTTACATCATGGCTATTATTATGGTTGAGAGTATGGTTTTGGTTAGGGATAGGATTAGGATTTAGGGTTAGAGATAAATGATTATCATTAGGATTATTAGGGTAAGAGTTTGCATTATGGTTGAAGGTTAGGGTTAGGGTAAGGGTTTTACATCATGTTTAGGGTAATGGTTTGTATTAGAGTTTAAGGTTAGGGTTTAGGGTTTAGAATTAGGATTATGGCTAGGGTGATAGTTAGGGTCATGGTTAGAGTAAAGGTTTTGATTGGGGTTAGGGTTAGGAGTTTAGGGATTACGGTTAGGATTAGGATTGGGGTTAACATTGGTCCTATGATTAGGATTATTGATGTGGTTAAGGTTTAGGGTTAGAGTTAGGATTGTGTTTGGTGAGCTAGCGTTTAGGATTATGGTTAAAATTTTGGTTAGGGCTAGGGTCAAGGATTATGGTTAGGGTTAGGTTTTGGGTTATGTTTTAGATTATGGTTAGAATTATGTTTCCATCATGGTTAGAGTTAGAATTATGGTTAAGGATAGTGTTTAGTGCAAGGATTAGCATGTTCATGTTAGGCTCGGGATTAGGGTTTAGGTTTAGGATTATGGTTAGGGTTCTAGGGTTTACATCATGGTTAAGGTTAGGGTTTTAGGTATGGTTAGTGTAAGGCCTATAATTATCATTAGGTTTAGGGATCAGGTTAGAAGTACAATCAGGGTAAGGGTTAAAATCATGGTTACACATAAGATTAAGGTTAGGGTTTAGATGACAGTTTAAATTAGGGTTTGGTTAGGGTTATATGTATGGTTACAATTAGGATTTAGGGTTGAGGTTATGATTTGAATTATGCTTGGGGTTAGGGTTAGGTTTAGGTTTTGGGTTAGTGATATAGTTAGGTTTAGGGTTATTCTTAGTTTAGGAAATAGTTAAGGTTAAGGTTTAGGTTAGGGTTAGAGTTAATATTATGAATTGGATTTAGGTTTAGGATTAGGATTGGGATTAGAATCTTGGGTTTGGTTTTAATGTTTGGATTTGGATTCAAGGTTAGGATTAGGATTAGGGTTTATGGTTGAAGGTTGAAGGTTAGGGTTATGGTTAAGGTAAGGGTTTATATCTTGAGAGTATTATTATTTAGTTAGGGTTTTATTATGATTAGGATCTAAGGTTTGGATTAGGGTTAAGATTACACTTAGGTTTAGGATTATGGTTAGAGTAACATTAAATTTTAAATCAATATATTATATGAGTCTTTATAATCATAAATTTTAGATTATTTGGAGTAATGTTATATTTTAGATCAATAAATTATATTAGTCTTGATAATCATAATTTTAGATTATATAAAATTTTGGGAAAAATAATATAGTAAAAGAGATCATAGAATAATATGAGAATGATCCTATTATGTTTGCCAACTATTTTACAGGATAAGTTAAAGTAAAATAAAATAAAATTTAATACTATTTCAAAAAAAATTACATTCTAATAGGTAATGATTTTATTACCACTTCCTAATTGTTTTACATAATAAAATAAAATAAGGAGATACTCTATAAAATGAAATTATGTTTTTAATATAAAAATCATTTTATTATCATGTCCAACTATTTTATAAGATAAAATAAGAAAACTTTCATTCCATATTCTTTTAAATAAATTTCTTTCTAATATGAAAAATATTTTATAATCACTTCCACCAATTTTATAAAAGAAGGAAACTTTCATTCTAGATTCTATTAAAAGAATTTACTTTCTAATATGAAAATTATTTTATTATCATGGCTCACTATTGTATATAATAAAATAAAGAAACTTTCTTCTATGTTCTATAAACAATAAAATAAGATTTCATATTATATTGAACAAATATATTTTCTAAATTATTTTATTATCACTTGCAACTTTTTTATAAGATAATCCAATGTTTTATAAAATTCAACCAATTTATTTTCTAATATGAAATTATTTTATTATAATCTCCTAATATTGCATCTAATAAAATAAGGAAACTTCCCTTCCATATTCTACTAAACAATAAATTAAGTAAAAAATCCATTTCATATTCTATTAAACAACTACACTTTCTAATATTTAAATTATTTTATTATCACTTCCAATTATTTTATTTTATTTCTTACAATATACAAGGCTCCTTCACTTCATCTATTTTTTGAGCAGCTCTGTGATTAGAAGGTAAATAAATGTTGTTTTCAGACTCAAAAGAACTATTAATGAACAATGTATATTCCCTTTTTCAATCCCATATAAAGACTAATAGGTATAAAATGCATTAATAATGGTGTTTGATCCTTTCATATATGTATCTATATATGTATAAAATTTATATATATAGATACATATATATTTTTTCTTGAGTTCATGCCTTATATTTTATTGATATGTATATTTGAGTCTTCTTGGGTTTTCTCTTTCCCTCTTAGGCGTATATATATATATATATATATATATATATATATATATATATATATATATATATATATATATATATGATTTCAGATGTATTTATGATTTTAGACATGTACATATATTCACAAATTATGGATGACTAGGTAATTAATTTTATTTTCCTTGAAAGCTAGGTTGGTATCCAAATCTAATATGGAGATTAGAACAGAGGCAGGTTAATACTTAAAATGCAAAATGCGTAAGTTACTAACATTGACAGGTTATTGAATCTTAATAAGAATGAATAACCAATACATAACGATTAGAGTCAACTCAAAGAGGTAATTACTCCTTATCCTTTTATTAAATTCTCTTATTAATATTCATCAGCGCTGTGAATTTAGATTTAAAAAATGTATTTTTTGATATTAGCTGATCCCTGGATATGGAGGTTTGTTTGTCTGGTTTTTAGGCAAGATTAACCAAGCAAGGCTCAAGTCCTAATCACGAAAAAGCAGGAAGATCAGAGATTTTGTCTTAATAGCATGACTGGCTTAATCATTGTTTAATAATCAATGTATAACCTTTAGAAATTGATTTTTTTTAAAAATCATATCTCGAGGAAACTCGAGACATGGGTATGCCCAAGAAGGAATGTACAAATCTTGATAAGTATCAAGCCGTGGGTATGCCTACGGAAACTATGTATTTAACAAATCTCGTCTTTGTACGAGTCATGGGTATGCCCATGTTATTTTTGTATATGGACAGGACCTTTGGTCCCAAGCAAGGCTGGAGGGTTTCTCAACCCCGCTTTTTCCTACCAACGCCTGCAGCGAGCAGGGTCACACTATAAAACAATTATTTATATTAATAAAAAAACTCTTTAGGGCTTCGGCCTTTTATCGATCCAAAAAAAAAAAAATTATTTTATTTAAAAATTATTTATCTTATAAAATAAAATAATGAAATCTTCTATCAATATTCTATTACCTATTATATTTTAAGAGGAAGAATCATTTGATGTAACATGATAGTGGAGGGAATGTCATTTTTTTAATTTTATTCTTTAAAAATTAAGAAAGAAAGATATAGTCATAAAAATTAGATAGGGGAATAACGATTTTTCATATTAGATAGTCATAAAAGAAGATTGTAGTGGAATGGGTGCTTTTAAAGGAGGAGATCAAGTGTTTTGAACAATCTGGCCGACGCAAGGCGCTTAGGTTTCTAATTGGTCATCCTCGCAAGCGTCGTTCTGCTATCCCACGTCGCAGGGGCCGAGTGGTGCGACTGGTCAAGGCTTAGCAATTTTTTTCGCAAAAGTTTTTTGGCTTATTTTGAATGGGTCTAGTTGTGTGTTTTGGCTATAATCGATGTAATGCCTTGTAACTACCGTAAATGGCTCCTTTTTGAAAGCCGGGGGTTTGTAGATGTTTTTGATTTCTAGATATCAGTGCTTTGTAAGGGTCTGTAAATATCGATCCTATATAATGTTTTTGGCTTTCGATTGGAAGGTCTGTACTGGAAGGACATTTAGCTATATTGTATATTTTCTATTTAATTAATAAAATATTATTATTACCGAACAAAAAAAAAAATTAGATAGGGGATAAAAAGATCACAAAAAATAGAATGATGCATACATTAAAAAGTTGAAAATTAGAGTTTCGTAAATGTCTATAATCTAGAATCTAATATGAAGAATGTACGCCTAAATTCTTCAGTTGAAAGGTCTAATTATTTTGAACTTATAATTGCTCATAAATTATAATCCATATTATCTTTTTCCATTTTATCTCTTTTAATCCATATTGTCTTTTCCATTTTATCCATGTAATATAATCCATCTTATCTTTTTCATTTTATCATCCTGACTGCAGAGAAAAAATGGGAGCTTTGGAACAGGATATGGACATTCAAAATATGGAGGAAAGATTGCAATTTGTTGGCCAGAATAATCCAAAGAAATATGGTCTACATGAGATGCAAAATGGAGTTGATGAGAAAGATTTAGATCCTTTTTAAGAAATTGTATTTGTTTGAGATGCATGCCAAAACCAAGCATAGGGAAGGCACACAACCATTTGGCAAAAATCCTCAAATAAATGGTTTTCAGAATCGCAATGGTTGCAAGGTATGCACAAAACAATTCAATTTGTTGTTTTCTCTTGCAAGCTACAAATGCAAGCAATAGGCGCATGAGTTGTTTGACAAAATGCCTCTAAGAGATGTGTTCTCTTGAAATGCATTAGTTGCAGAATATGCTCAAAATAAATTCAATGGGGCACGGTAGACATGCATGTAGTTAGATGATTGAGAAAAGAAAGCAGGGGCTTCAGAATCGCAATTAGTTACCACTATGAGATGCTTGAGCAAAGAAAGAAGCAAACTCTCTTTTTTGAATGGTGAGATCGTCGGTAGCATTTGGCTTTTAGAGCATAGGAAATTGCTTGCCTATTTCCCTAATTCGCTAAATCGGAGCAATAAAACTATCCACATCGCAGCTCTTCTTGGCCTTGTTCTACTCTAATTGTTTTGCATGCAAATCCACTACAAAACTGGAAACAATATGAAGCAAAAACTCAAATTATGGTTTGAGAATGGTTGAAGCGGACATTGATTCCATCTTTCTACTGCCACCCGTATTTATCTAAATTCTAAACGGTATTTACATGCAATGGAAATCGTTTCATCTTCCAGTCGTCGCCCATATTAGCTAACGTGTTTTTTAGGTTTTTTTGACATGCAATGGTGCCACCGTGGACGACTTTTTTCTTTTCTTTTCTTTTCTTTTTTGTTTTTTTCACAAAATGCGATGGCTATATTTTTGGAATTATGAATTGACAGTGGAATACGGAATGTTCTTTTTTTCTTACACCATTTTTTAGATGACCTCTTATAGAGGGGATTGATGTCACTGTAGGTTTACACCACTCGATGTAACAAGTGGAGCATTTGCCTTTAGCTTAATAATCAATAGTAATTATAATATTAAATATAATTTAATTAAGTATAATATTACAAATTTAATTACAATCAATAAAAAGGTGTTTAAATATAAGAACAAATTTCAAATTAATAATTTGGAATAATTATATAACATTAGAAATTTTATTTTATTTAAACAATATATCATTTGATTTAAAATTAGAATAATTATTTATAAATATAATAGATTTATTATATATTAGTAAGTACTATTATATATATATATATTTACAATAAGTACAAGATAGCTTTACAAATTTAAAAAAGAAATAAAAAATAAAAAATTGTGTAATTAAATTATTTTTTATATTTTTATTTTATTTTTAATTCTAATAATTTAAATTTTACTTTAATTTATATTTTGAATTTTTTTTTAAATAAATTAAACATTCAACTTTATATATATCTCAACTCTAGTATATATATATATATATATATATATATATATATATATATATATATATATATATATATATATAACTTCTACATTTTAATATAATATATAATCTATATATTATATGCCAACAAATATTATATTTTAAAAATGTTGTATACATTTTGTACTTTTTCAGATTTTAAGTTTTATAGTTGTATAATTAATATTTTTTTAAATTATTATACAAATAATTATTTTAATTTTCAATTAATGATATTTTATCTTGACAAAATAAGATTTTTATAATTTCACAAAATTGTTCTAATAAATACAATTCATTAATTTTAATTTTTACTTAAAAATAACATAACTTTATTTTTTAATTGAAAAAAATAACTTTATGTTTTCCATAAAAAGAAATAACATAACTTTATTTTTATTTTATTTTTAAACTTCTAGCATTTACTAGTTTCAATCCTAAACTTAGAAAAAAAAATTACAAAATCTAGGGGAAAGGACCCATCTCGTATGTTAGATTTCAATGATTTTTTTGATGTCTTTGTAAAGTTTCAACTTCTCGGTATTCACGAATCTCTCTTTAGACACCGTCGAACACAGAGTGATCAAAAAGTGGTCAGTGATCAAAAAGTGTTCATTTCAAAGTGCCACTTGATACTCGCTATGATCTTGCACCAATGGTTCTTCACTCAAAAATGTTAATATTTGTGGTCAAATGTCCTAGTAGTAGTTACCAAATGTCCCAATAGTAGTGCACAAATGGGCAAATTACCAGCCAAAAAAAAGCTAAAAAAGATGGGCTATTATCACATATGTGATGGCTATTAGTACACGTGTTTTTTTTTTCTATTAACTATAATATATTAAATTTGGAAATTACTAAGAGTTTACATCAGTATCAACTTTACAAAAAATTACATCATCCCATACATACGAAGGGAGTCAAAATTCATGTATCAAACAGTCTAACAAAAACCATTAGCGTAGCATATATATCAGTTACTGTTAACCCTCTCTACCTAGGAAACCAGGTTGTCCATGGCAGCTCATGATTTGCCCATTTGAGTCGCAAATTATCCTAGATGATGACATTATATGGATTTGAGAAGTAGGCCTCACAAGGAAGTGGAGGATGTTCTGACATAGGTGGCACATATAATGAGTCATTCCTAGGAGCTTGACTAATGGAGGTGTCAATTGCAATCTAATCATGTGGTCCTTGGTCCAACCATGCCAACACACTGCTACTACTCACCTACTCATCAACCATAGTCTCTGCAATGGTGGTGTTCCCCTAAGCAGTCCCACCTCCTACGTTGATCCCATGCACATCCCCAACTCCTGTACCTTGTTGATTCTCTAAATTCTTCTTCCAATCCTTAATTTGTTGTAACATCTGCCTTATGGTGACATCAAAGTCAAAGTCCTCATTAGCTCTGGTGGACATTTTACATGTGATTTGTTCTCTGTCTAGCACATTCCTGACTTCCCTAATGACTTTCAATGCTTGATGCTCTTTAACCTGCATGATCATGGTAACCTACGAGGCAATATTAAGAAATATGAGTCTCTGCGGAGACTCAATGAAAAATCTACTCCTACTATTGAAAATATCATCATTCCTATGCATATATGCCAAAGTATGTAAAAGGAAAGAGAAGTCCAGAAAAGGTTGCATCTTTTATTCAGTCCCATCATAGTCCCAGAAAGGCTATCCATTATATGAAAGTTTTTGTTTAGTTCCAACCCAAAAAGGCTCCACAGGGAAATGGCAAATTGACAGTCAAAGAATATATGCATGATAGTTTCATGTTCAGAGCAGTAGGAACAAACATTTGGTTCACCAAAAGGCTTCTTAATAGGCAGCCCATAGACATTTGGTTACCCAGACAATTCTATCACACGAGGAGCACCCCCAGTCTAAGACTTTGTTAGCCCACATGGGGTGAATAAGTATAGCACTCCCTCCCTTACCTCTTTGATGATTGGTGTACACACTCTTGGCATCTTGCCAAATACACTTTAAGGCAACATCCAAGGAGAATCCTACTATCTTGATTTCTTGGAGCAAAAGGAAGTCAAATCCTTTTTGTATTCTAATGAATCTCTTGACTACGTACTTCCTGTCTGGGGACTCCAGGCCCCTCACATTCCAGGTTGCGAGTTTAAAGTCCATGGCATCATTAAGAGTCATCTTCCATGCGAGCTTGGAAGCTCTTAAAACAATTGGGAAGACTTATCTTTTGTAATTTCGATGGTTTGATGCTGGAGACATGGTTAGGAGGTCTGTCTCTCTTCCTTTTGTTCTTGGGAGCCTCTCCTTCTTAAGGATCATCTCCCCTTTCCTTAAGCTCCAATTTTGGCTTCCTAGTTTGGGGTTTCCTGAACTTCTTCTTGGCCTTGAAAGTATACTCAAGAGGTCCAGTACCTTCGAATTCAACTATAGCCAGTTCCATCCCCGTATTCTCACCTTCCAAGTCTTCAACCGCCCTACACTCCTCGGGGGAGGCACACCTCTCATCTCCAGAGATCTTTTTCTCAGGAAGGGATATACTCTCTTGGGCTAAAGGCTCAAGGGCCGAGGGGGCGGTGATCACAATGATAGAGACATTGTTTAGCCTATCTTCCTTGTCGTATGCTTCCCTGATAGCTTCCAAGGCACCAGATGAGCTACCATCAGTGGGATTCTCTAGGTTCTGGAACGTAAACTCTAAGGAGACAAGTCCAGACTCTCTAAGAATAGGAGTAGGTTCTCTTCTTTTGAGAGTCGATATCTTCTTGATCTTGTTAAGGACAATTTGTTGGGCATTCAAGTTTTTGTGTTTGGATACGGGATTCTTCGGCTTCAACCCAAAGTCGAGGCCCTCAACCTGCGGGGGTTCAATTAACTCTTCAATGCTCGGGCCAGAGCGAGGGATTTGACAAGAATCATCATTGAAGGCCTTCCTGAGCATTTCTAAAGAAGCTACAATAGCATCTAATGACACCGGGATAGAAACTCCAAGGTTACTAGAACTTTCTAGTCGGGGAGCGATAGAGCCAATTATTTCCATGGCTAGTTTAGGGTCTATCTTTTTTCTGTCATTTGTTTTCGGGGCTATCTTCTTTTTATTCAATAATTGGCACTCGTGCCTCATGTGGCCTTCCCTTCTGCATAGGAAACAAGAATTAAGTCCTCCTAGGAAGGAGATTGGGAAATTATAGGTGTGGCTACTTGGGTCGAACACAATCTAGCATCTGTGTGGGGGAGAAGCACGTCGGTTTTGTCAACCGTGAGGAGCATACCGAAGGGTTCAAGTGCCTGAGGGATAATGTTCCACAGAAATGGCGGAATGCTACCCATGGTAATCAAGCGGGGGCTCGAAAGGGCCAGCACTTCGTTGTGGGCAACGTCGGGTGTCCAGGCGAGTGCCCTAAAGTTGGCACTGCCAATCTACCAGAATTGTCTAGTGAGGATCTCTTTCTAGGATTTGGGGTTCTTTAAAAAAATCAAAAAAAGGCCTTTCTTAATCATACAAAGAAATGAAAAATGGTATCCAAATTTTTTCCCCCAAATATTGTGAAGCCAATCATTAAGGAATGATCTCGACGGGAGTTTATGGATGTCTTGGGTGGCTAGAAAAATTGCATTGTTTCTAAGACAATCTTTTTTTTTTCTATAGCAATGGACATATGAGAATTAGGTTTGATAATACATATAGTATTAGGGTTAGATTTCTCACCTCTAGTGTTGGTTCCTGCTCCTGCCCTTAATGCTTGGCTGCCATCGATAATGAATTTTGCGTCTTGCAGAATAACTGCTTCCTCAATGAGCGCTTGTTTAGAAGTCTTGCCACGACCTTCTGAACCCACACCAGGAGAATGAGTTGCCATAGTAAGGATTAGGGAAGATAAAAGGGGTCAGCATTGAATGCTTGTCAAGCCGTGAGCCCGCAGACGTTAACAACCTCCAAATTGCAAAGCCATCGAATTCTCCTTAATTCTATTATTTTGAACAGTATGCGTGTTTTCATTTTTGAGATTCTTTTAATAATAATAATTAGAAGTTAAAAAACAAAAGGACATTATTAGACCCCTAGATCCTTTCCCTACTTTATATGGGCATGCTAGAGAGTACCTAACTTCACCATGACAATAATAATAATTCGCTCGCTGCGAGGAAAATGAAGAAAAAGCGAAAACACCGAAAGCTAAAATACGAAAATGAAAACAATATTTATCAGAAACGAAAACAATATTTATAGTCATCTGGGAAGTCAAGATTAAATTTTAACCCTTAAATAATGATAACCCTTAAAGAGACAGGACCTGTAAGATGCACGGCTCCTCAAGCGAGTCCGTGACTCCATGTAAATAATGATAACTCCCTCCTCGTATACCCAATCTATCCATCTTCCTTCAATCGAGACAGTATAATGACAAGAGTATCAATCGTGTGATATATTCATGGCTCATTAATTGAAAAAAATAAAAATTATAAGATGATTTTCTCAGTTCGTGTATAGGACCCACTGTGCAGAAAAATAATTTTGATGATTTATTAATTAAAAAGTTGATATGTATATTTACGGGAAAAAATTTCAAATTTTGAAAAATAAAAATACTTAGTTATGATTCGTTGAAATAATTTTGTTTAATAACTAGGTAACACCAAAAAGAAAAACTCATCGGAATCCTATATTGACTAACGGCAAATACTAATATGTCACTTCTTCAGCGAATTTGGGCGTGTCTACGTAAATATCAGTTACGTTACAAATTTACGATTCAACCAATAAACGGGGTTTCAATGACTTCGCTTGTAAACTTCATACGTGATCTCAGTGATGTAAATATCACGAAGAAAAGTCTCAATATGAGTGGAATATTGAGGGTAAAATATGAGTGGAATATTGAGGGTAAAATGCAACAAGTTGCTTGAGCGGTCTTTCGAAAGCATGATGGTCATGTGTAATGGGCTAAGATTAGCGCATATTTAATTGAGCATTAGACTATGAAAATTTGCAGAACATCAAATCCTTAGCAGAAAGGCATGGAGTTGTTAATCTATGAACTCAACTACAAAATATTCTCATGAAACCTTTGGCAATCTAATGTGAATGAGGAGCAGAAAGAAACTCTTTCATAGACGACAATGGAGAGCAATTAGTGTGGATTCGCAAGATTTGAGAGCACCAAAGACCGCTTGGTACTTAAAATTTGCATTCTTTTTAACTTTGCAAAGGAAGCGTGAAGACGAGAACATGGGGCTTGGTTCTTATCCAATTTTGTTTTTGGGGCTAATTTTGATTGCTTTAAAATTTGTTAAATTTGAGAAAGGGAATTTTAATAAAACCAGACTTTAGGGACTCACTTAGGAATATTTTGGTTCTCTCAAGGTCAAATATTGTGTTGTTCTCTGTTGTTTGTGTTTTCTTCCTCTGGTTAAAGCTGTGTTCTTTTTTGCTAGTGTGCGCTAGACATTATAAATCTGAAGACAAGTACTATTTTTTCCTTATTTGCATTGTGAACAGAAACCATTTTCAATTAGACTCTACTGTAAATAAACAAGATTTGTGTTGATTAAGTTATTAGGTACTCATACCAAGTGCAAATATACTAGTCTGACGAGTCTTAGTGGCAAAAACAGCTGTCTTCCAAAAAAACAACTGTCAGATGAAATGCTAAGAAACTTGTAAAAATGGGGCTAGAAAGACGTCTGATGAATTTCGGTTTGTGCAATTACAATACCGGCCAATATTTAGCACAAGACTTAAAACATCACATGATTCTTCATAATGTGTCAAGGACTAGCATCATTACTGAATGCGATTTTTTGGGTTGTTGCTATAAATTATGCAACTGTTTTTTTTCAATTAATAGCAATAATTGAAGCCTTTACTATGCTTCTTTCACAAGTTTCATAGAAACGCCCACTGTGCAAAGAACAAATGCAGAGCTACTAATAGTCATACAATCAGCTGACATAGGAGCAGCATTGATTACCAACAGATCTTTCAATATTCTCTCCATATATGAGGTGTTTGCACAACCTCAAAAATGGTAAGGCAAAATGTGTGGTATTTTGCCAGCAAAAGAAAATACGGACATTAAAATCCAAATAGTAGGTAAAATCTTGAAGCTGCTTAAGGTATAGGCCTCTTTTTGATTTCCCCAAGTTTTCAAATAAGAAGCCTGTCTAGAAACAGTCTTTTCTCAAAATTTATCATATAATTTCCTTCCCACCCACTTTGATTCATGTAGGAAAAACAAAGCTTCCATTTTAACAAATTAGGAAAAATGGAAGATACTTCCACAAAAATAGACAGCCAACTGCAATACATTAGTGGGGCAAAATGCCAGCCTGCAGAAGCAAACATCATCCTGGAGATTGTTTGAAATTATCAATCTTATCCGTGAAACTAAGGATAAAATCCTGAATCCCAAATAACACTTGAATCCAAGTTCAAGTTATGTCAGGATGTAATTTGAATTCAAATGCACTTGCCTAACCTTAAGCCTCGTTTCTACTACCTGCTGTTTGTAATCTCACAGATTGATCACCATTTACTCTCAACTTAGCAATACCATTCTCAACTACCGATTCATCTTCCATACTATGCAGTGCAGTTGTAATAGTTTGTATGATCACTGTTCCTTCTTCATCCTGCTCTGGCACATCCACGTGAAATGAACCCATTTTGGCAGGTGCTACAGGCTTTACAATAGATGCTTGCTGCTTTATATACTCATAAAGTTCTAAATGAAATTGATGATTTGGAGAAAAACAATCTATTGTCTGATCATTATTACGTCTGGATGAACCAGACCCCTCCTGCCTTGAGAAATGAGGCAGAACATCATAGTCCATTACCTGCAAAGAACATTCTTGAGCATCAAGAACAATCACTCAATTGTCATTGAAAATGTGACCTCTAAAACAATTACAAAGCATACAGAAAGAAGGATGTTTAATTTGAGAGTATAATTCCTACCCACTTAATTAGAGTTATACTAATCATTAGAATATTCAAATCAATTTTGAAGTCATTTTTAAATTTTCAAATTTTTCAGTGTAACATTTATTTTTAACTTTTACTCCATTTCAAATTGTGTTCAAAACAGACATTCCATCCTGATTTTCAATTCTGTATGTAGTCAAATGGTTACTGCATAATTCATATAAATAAAATACGCTGCAAGCATGATTGTAACTCCAGCATCAAATGAACTCTGTTTGATTCCAAATCATAAAAGGTATAAGGAATCGATAAGTATGAAGCAGGTAGCAATCATGCAACAATGAATGTTATGCATCAGTATCCTTGTCAAAAAAAAGTACAAATATATTTCTGGATTTGATCGTGTATGCAAATTTCAAATCATTGATGATGATTGACACACAATCAAAACCAGAAATTACAAATAATATTCACATGGACTGGAAATTTGATAGCATTAAAAAATACAATGGTTACCAACATCAGAATGATGCACTAATAAAAATTTATTGTCATTCAATCAGTCAAAGAATTCCCAAAGGCTGATATGTTCAAAACCAAACAAAAAATACAAACATGCTAGAAGAATAGAAGTCTGCTTGAAAACTAAAAAGAGACTTGGAGGGCTGCAGTTGCTTGATGGTGTGAGAAATGAATGACAGCAAAACAATCCTCTAACCTTAGTAATTTATCTGCAACTAAAGTCTCTTGTTGAATTGCATTAGCAACAAAATGATCCCTCCAGATGCCTAAATTTTTACATTCTCGAGTTGATGATTATCCCTCCTCAAACACTTGAACCTAAGAAAGCCTGAGGCTTTATCACACCCATCGTTGGTTCTATCCTACTTGACTATTCTAACAAAGTAGCTTTATTTGCCTGATGCTGGATAGATTGCCTTTATAGAAAACCAAGCAAGAAAAGTTGAGGAAAATCACAAACATGCTTGCAAATGAATGGACAACCAAACAATAGAGTACTTGTTATTTTACAGAAAACATTACTTTTTTTATTATAACTAGAATCTATCTGTAAAAGATTCAAACCATGAACTTAAAACCAGATTTCATCAAGAAGGCTTAAACAGGGGGAAATCCTATTAACTTATCACAATTGACTTATTTACCCATCATCTGTGATTCCTATATGACTGATCTAAAAAAGATAAACAGCCCTATTTGCTTCATGTTGAGAGGTTGCCCCTATTAATATTTCAGAGGAAAACCCAGAAAAAAGATCACTGGCATGCATGTCAAACGGATAAACAGCCAAGTAATATGGCAGTTTACAAGAAAATTATAGCTAAGAATTTATTATATGGCAGTTTACAAGAAAATTATAGCTAAGAATTTATCTAGATTCTATAAAACCTAAAAAGTTGACACTACCATGTCTCCTGAAAATGAAATTACTACTGTGCTCATAATACAATAATTTATAGGCCAAAACATAATATAAAACTCCATAATATGTTCAAATCAAGATACCTTCAGTAACTCGTCCCTTCCACAACCTTGCAACACCTGTACTTTCCTCCTCGTCCTTTCTTGTAACAAGGGCTTCACAACCTGTAAATTAGCACATAAATCTAGCATCAGCAGTCAGCTGCTTGTAGACAGGCTGCAAATTGAAAAAGCTACATTCTACATATCCAGATATAAGGGGGCATTATAGATTTTGATCATTTGGGGGGCCAAATGCTGGCTAGAAATTAGGGTGACCTATACAATGAAAGGAATTGATAAACCTGTTTGATCAAATGAAAATTTCTCTCTAAAACAGAAGACGTACCAATTGCAATATAAATCATATAGAAATGTCAAAAAACTTTTGTTCCTTGAATGTAATATTTATTTAAACCATGATTAGATAGATTCCAGTTAATCATGCTAGTACATTGCAAAACAAATACTAATAAGGAACTTGAAAAGAAATCCAACATTGTCCCATAAAATTATGATGTTAAATGACAGCGTAAGGCTTGCTTCCTCTTCATTTACTAGTTGCTGCTTCTTCCTCATTAATGTTTTCACTATCCAGTGCTTAATCCAACTTCATCTCACTACTTTTATCTCCTACACAATCAACTTCTTTTCCTTGCACTAAATTTTCCCACCATCCTACAGTCCAGTATTTTCTTTCCCTGATAAAAACGCACATCTGCACTCAATCTTTAAAAACTAAATAAAGAGTCCCACTGCTGTCCAAAGACATGTCTGTATATATCCCTCCAATGCTGATTCGATAATTTTCTTTTCCTTTTCTCCCTTAAGAATATAAATTGATTCCAATATATACTAGAGTCAATGCCCGTTGGGAGACATGACTCTTCATACGGTGGTATATAAGAATTAATAACATATTATGGTCTTAGATAAATGGTATTAAAATAATATTAATTTTTTAATATTACTTGGTTTGAAATATTAAAATATCAATACTATAATAATATTCTTATTATAATATCAGTAATTAAAGAAAATATTTATTATATTATAATATTCAAATTTAATATCATTATATATTACAATATATTACATTATTAATAATTAGAATTTAATAATAATTGTATGTTAAAACATTAATAATCTAATATTAGCGACTATATATTACAATATTAATAGCTAGAGTATTAATAATAAAACTACATTATTATTTAAAATGTTAAATTACATTATTTATTAATAAAAATCAATGTTCCTAATCTTTCATTATTATTATTGATTTAGTTTTCTTTAAATATTATCATCATTTATTATCTATTTTATTATTATAATAATATCATTCATTTATTTATTTTATACTTTAATTCTATTGTAATATTATTATTCATTATTAAATTCTCTTTTATTAAGTTTGATATATATATATATATATATATCATTATTTAATTTTATCAACATAAATATAATTATAATTATGTATATCATAATTATTATTATATTTTATTATTTATTTATTTAATCTTATATTTTAACTCTATTATCATTAAAGTTTACTCCGGAAAAGAGGACATCACAAAACATTCCAGACATCAGAAAACAAATATCGGCCAATTCAAGAGACAATTGGTGCAGCCAGTTAGAAAAAATCATCTCCGAGGCACTGGAATGTGGCATGTGCGCATCTTGGACAAATGTAAAAATAAAATTGTAAAAGACAGGAATTAATTCACTTAAACAAGGAACACAAAGACGCCATAACTGCCTTCTTATATCTAATCTCACATTTTCATAGTGCATGTGGACAGTATAAAACAGATGCACATACTTCCAAATTCGCCATCATACTTTTAAATTTTGTAATGTCTTAATGTTTACAAGTAGCCCAACATACATTTGTTGGTGTAAATATTTTACTTTGCCTGGGATAATGTTTCACCCTAAGAATAATATTGCACCTAGCTATTAAGTTTAAATGAGATAAGAGGGATATTTAATTATTCTCACCTAGGTGGCTAAGAATGTTGTTTTCAACTTGACTTAAGATACACAAATGCCATTACTGCCTCATCAATCCTTGATTGGTGGCAATTAGCTGCCACTCTGTCTCAGGTAGACTAAGTTAATTCACCTCCTAATTGGAGGTGATTGACCCTAAACTAATACCTCTTGGACATGTCATCTCTTTGAATCATGGATCTAAGAGGCCTATAATGTGCATGTTACATTAATGGTCCATAATAATGAATATAGAAATTTTTTATTTATTTCCCTATTTTCAAGCATTCCACGGAAACGCATCCCCCCCCCCCCCAAAGTTTTCAAGACTTGGTGTTAAAGTTTGGTAGCTGCAGGAGATATCTACGTACATGTGATTGCATCAGCATTATATTTGAGATATTTGCTATGTAATTCTCTGCTGCGTTATCTAATCCTTTATTATGATCAGGGTGCGAAGAGTCTTCATTTATGAACGTCTTTCATACCAAGAGCCACGCCTTTTTGAAGATCATGAAGAGTCTTCAACGTTGGCTAATGGAAGGCCATGAGCATGTTCTAAAGAGACTTTTCTTGTGTAAACAAAGAGTTATCGCATTGCATCTGTAGAGACCGTGCGTGGATATTGAAGAGTCAAGACAACGAAGGGGTTTTCACTTTGTAATGGCAAGATAATGAAGGGTCAAGGCAATTTTATATATTTTTCAAGAGGAATTCATATGAGATTGATATTGATATCTTGTGTTTCTGAATATTACTTCAGTTTGAGCCTTTTGTTTGGGCATATTGTATTTCAGACTTCTGCTTATTCTTCATTTCTGGGATGAAACATTAACATGGTATCAGAGCGGGTCGGATAACAGCAAATAAGGGTATTCAAATTCAAGCATTTTTCATTCCATTTGAGAGGCGGTTTTGGAGTGTCTCCGTTCTTTCATTATATTATTTTGGCATTAGCTAGATTGACCTTCTCATGCAAAGTCATGAAATTGATTTCATTAAAACATTAATGCAGCAATATCTATTTTTTTTTAATAAGCCATTTTTTAGTTTGAGGAAGTTGTGTGCTTTCTCCTCGGCTATCTATTGTGGATCATAGGAGTTGATGTATGTTGGATAGAGGGATCTGGGTGGTGTATTTTCTTCAAGTGCAGCGCTTTCGGTGTATAGTTGATGTCTGTTAATAATATGCGTTTCAGACTAATGTGTGGTGCGTTTCAGATTAACTGGTATGCAGCATTTTAGATTTAGGTAGCACGTGTGAAATGTTTTCCACTGAAGAGAGACAAGAATGAGAGTTGAAATACATATTCAAAAATGAGTGTCAAGATGTCAATAAAGGGGGTCAATGCTGGTGAGGTGTGCTGTGTTTTATTTTATTCTGAGCATGAATTGATGGATAGTTGAGCTTTTGTGATTATGTTCATGACTGGCGAATTTCTTTTCTTAAAGCATTCTAGAAATGGTTCAGCATTTTTTGGGGGGGGAGTGACAGATTCTGTTATGGAGTGTACTATGTTGATGAACTAGGCAGTAAGAAATTACTGAAAGAAAGGCTTCTTGTGTGCGAAGTCTGGAGTTACATGTGAAATATTATCAAATATACAGCGTTTGAAATGATATGACAATACCAAATTTTCTCAACCTTTACATGCAGCTAGTTCTTTCTGATTATCCTACAAGTAAATGAGGAGAATACCTTCCAACAGGCTGAAAAGACATATGGAGCATTAACAATATAGTATGTCTCTGTCTTTTCTGGATAATTAAGATCGTCAATTGTGGATATCGCGGTCAATATCTGCAATCATAAAATTGGAAAGTTGCCTCGTAAGCAAAACTTAAAGAAGGTTGAAAATATATATGCATACACACTTCAAAGCCACATCATGTCTCACAAATTACTATATTCAAAATAGCCTACAAGTTTATTAATGGTGTTAAACAATCAAAAACAACCATACTTGCAAGAACTACAAGCAAGTAGAAATAGGGACAAAATTTTAAGAGGTCAACTATAAAACGTTTTTTTTTTTTTCTAGATTATATCCTACCTTGAAAGCAATCAAAGTAACTAACATGAAATTAAATATCAATTTAATAATTCAAACAATGACTTATAAATTAATCTTTTCATTTTAGTCACTGGAGGAATGTTCATGCAAGTTATAATCACTGGAGGAATGTTGACCCATAAATAAATTCCTTTGGCATTCACAAAGTTTCCATCTTAAGGTCTCATTATTAATAAATCAATAATAACTGGACAGTTATAAGACAGTGGGAAATCCGGAGACTGTGGTAAGAGATCGCTCTTATTCCTCTTCGCAAGACTTCAAAAGAATGCATGAATGAAAATTATTTAATACCCTCAAATATTCCAACAGTAGGTCAATGGAACTGAAAAACGAGTCCATTTACAATAACAAGGTAGGACAGGTAAACCATCTTGTAGGCTATGAAATATAATCTCTAAGCACTTTAAAAAAAAGTTAATAAATAAGAGCAGCATCCCTTAAGCTTCGTAACCCTGAATCATCAAAACCAGGTATGGGTACACATTGTTTTAAAGGAGGATCTCCTTATCAAGCCTCAAATTGGGGAGGATAAGACTATGCAATTAATAAGACCACATGCTTTTATCTAGGCTTAGGTTTGAAGGACCAACAACAGAATCTATCATTGCAATAGGGCTAATGCAAGAGCCAAGATGTAATAAGGCTTGTAGGGGACTAACCTAGCTTGATTAATTTAGGCTAGAAAATTCTAGGGGGATGTTTGATCTATCACCTCTACTTTAGAATTTAAAAATTAATTGGGATATTCATCAATCTCCTACTTGCTTTGCAAGTGAAATTTTCAGATTGTTAAGATAAGGAATTACTGTGCTTTGGACATAATCAAACATGAAAACAACTCACAACACATGGATTTTATCTTGAAAAACACTCAATGTGGAGAAAACCCCAATTTTTTAGTAGCAAGGTGCCTCACTACCCTCCTTTGTTACTTTGCAAAGAGATTATTACAAGTGGGCAATCTCACCATCTATTTGTGCTATTTTTTCCTACAAGAACAAAGTATACAGTGATTCCCAACTTATTTCACTATCAATGATTCCATTCTTCCATACTAGCCTTATTTATAGATTTTCCAATGCTGACCATGGATGTAGATCAGCAATCATTAGATGTTAAACCAATTCATGTACAGTCCAAAATTCTGACTTTTATTGTTGGGATGGTCATTGACCCTAGCACACCTGTGTTGTGGTTGTGCACACTAGAACACCTGCACTATACTCTACACTCTAGTGCACTTGCACTGTTGGTTGTGTCTAGTACAATCAACAGCACTGTCAAACACTTGTCCTTGTATCTAAAACTTGTTTTATGTTCCTGTTTTCCCATTTTCATATGTTTTCCAAATCCTTTTGGATCATTGTTGAGTACTCCCCCTAGAATCTAGTAAGGGAAAAACAATTTAGGCATGCATGCCTCTATGCACTAGTTGTAGATAGGGAAAAACCTTAAAACCAAAACAAAGTAAATATACTTCACCTATAGAATAGGTTGGAGTGCACTAATAGTAACAAGTAGACACAAATGTCATCTCGACAATTTGTCCCTAAGTTTAACTTTCATTGTATCCAATTATGCATGCTCCTTCCAATGTTTTTAAATATAAAAAAGAAATCAGCCTGACAACTCCACAGGCCCCTTCTAAGGAGCTATATCTGAGAATCACTACGTTCCAAAGAGATAGGATATGACCATTTATATCACTGTTTCCAACCCTTCCCAGCTATCCTTTAAATGTTTCAGTAGCACAATATTGTATATCAATTACTAGGCATACAAAGTATAAAGAACCACCACCCAACAACCTAGATCTCTATACCCAAACATGGAATCGAGAGGCAAAAATGGAGAATCTCAAATTTCTGAGAAAGCAGGTCGCCCTCCTTGAGAGCAGTGTGGATGTTGTCATGAAAATCTAGAATTGGATCAAGCAAAAAATAAAACATCTCAGCCCAAAAACAAGAGTGTGTAAGCCAGAATCAATTTGCTATGGGCCTCGTAGTACATGCTCTAACAAATAAGTTTGGCATTAGAGATGATGGTAAGGACAAAGAGGACCAAGATAGATTCTTAATGAAAAACTAAGCAAACAAGATACGGTTAATTCTATAGAAACCCCATTCATGTTACCAAAATGTATTATTCATAAAAGATAAATTACAATATGGAGACAGTCTCCTTATATAGAGAATAACAGAGAACAGAATGCAAACTTCTAAAAGGCTGACAATAGGAAAGTTTCCAGATTATTTAGAAACTAACTAAAAAACTAAAACTTGCCTAAAAGACCATTAATATTAATTACTTGATTACCCTCCCTTAAAGGTTGTTCTACTAACTACCCAAACATAAAACAAAAACTATCAAATCATTTGGCCATAAATGCATATAAGGTTCATTCCTTCTTCTCAAACTACTCTGCCACATGAGCCTGTTGCTGAGACTCTCCCTGGTTGTTCTTTTGATCAGCCAATCACTATCTATAGAACCTCTGGATATGACCAAGCTTCCCACAATAGTGATAAGTGATCTTCTTCTTAGACCCTTCTCAAGTGTGTGTTGTCCTTTCTGCTGAGTGGACACACCTATGCCTTTATCTATGATAATAAATGCATGTTCCGCACTGAACATGTCACTAGCACTACCAAACTGCTACCTCCACCTAGCTTGCTGCAATAGCTTACTGCACAACTCAATCAACATTAGTGGAGGTAATGTTGAGCATCTCAACAAAGTGTGCGTACGACCGTGGTAGACTCTTCAACATAATCACTACCATGTCCTCCTCTTCCATCTTGCGACCAATAGCCTTCAGTTGATCGCATATATCCTTAATCTTCATAAGATGCTCCTACAAATTCTCATCCGTTACAAGAATGAATCAATGAAGATTCTTAATGACGTCCACGACTAGGCAATCTATGGGACCCCAGACTTTTAGCCCAAAGAACACAAAAGAAGCACTCACCTAAGCCCAAGGGCAAAAACTAATCCCTACTGATCAATTTTCTTTCGTTGTTAATTATGACCAAGTAATTTGCCATCCGAACAATCCGAACTTCTTCAACCAAGGTATTTAGAGACTAATGTTTAGGATATCCATATATTTGCTTTGGATGTCATCAAAAGCCTTTCAATCCATGATGTAATGTCATTTTGTTTCCATTGATCCAGACATGCAAATAAGACAAACCCTGTCATCCCATTCTTCTCTAGGTGTTTTCCACCTCCTTGTTTCACACCTAAGATGGTGTGAGCTCGTTCCATACTAAGAAATTAGCATTTTTGCTTTCTATTTTATATTTGCCTCTATGTAATGTTTTTGGTGGTGATCACATGTGGGATTAAAATGTTTGATGTAATATTCTCTTTTTCTTTCAAAACGTTTTGACCACAATGTCATTTTAACTTTCTCTCTTACATACTTTTTGATTTCAGTGTTCACATTTGGACATAAACATATTAATTCCCCATTTATCTAGCCACTTGATATTTTGTTTCATCCAAGTGTTTTTTCTTCTATCTAATCTTTCATTTGTCACAAGCTTCAGCCAGCGGTGATCTCCATTTTCTTTGTTCTCTTCAAATAACCTAACAACCTAATCATTGCAACTGCTTCAATCGAGAAGGCCCTAGCATCCACTAAGATGATCTTGTATGTGACTATGGTCTTAATTTTGAAGTTGTTTCTGATAAGATATCTTTGTAGTCTTTCTATTTGTCTCCATCTTGATATTGAGGTGCTGCTACCCCAAACTTCACGGTCCTATAGAACCACCGGGATAATGAATAACAAATAACATCTTCTTAGTTTTCCAATCCCATAACTCAAAAGATTTGCATCTATTTTGAAGCACATATAATGTAAACCCTCCTTGTATCCTCTTTGCTCTACAGGCTTCCCAACTAAGGATACTATGAAAGTCTAGCCCCAAATATTTGTAGTCATTTACCACTTGCAATGGGCAGCCTTCAAATCCAAACTTTACTTACTTCTTTTTTCTTCTTAAGGTAAAGATCATAACAAAATTGAATCGTTGATTGCCCTCCAACATGATGTTGGTCAACACCATACCTTCCATTTTCTTGTGCACAAAAAGAAAAAGGTAAACATGAGCTTTCAGAAAATTTTGATTTTTCTATCAAAAACCAATAAAAACCTTTAGGGTGTAGCTGGTACAAATGCCAAAAAACTATTTTTCTGTAAAAATCAGTCAAACCCTTGCACGAGAACTTTATAAAGGGCGCAACACTCTTCAAACTCGTGATTTTGTCAAAAAATCAAGAAAAAATTTGGCACAAATTCCTACATCTGAAACCCTATGTGCTGAAAAATCATAAGAAACCCAGAATTTCTCTGAAAAATCATGCAAAAACCTAAAAACAGAAACCCACAAGCCAAAAATACTAGCCATGCACAAAAACTTCAAAAACCCTTTCGAGCAGCAAACAAATAAGACTCGATAAAAGAAACCTGCAAAAAGGGGAGGGAAACCACTGAAAATTCTTCCCTCGTTGGCTTTGAGAAACCCTATGCGTTGCTGAAAAATGTGAACTTCAACCCAAAAATGTGGCCTGATAAAAATGGGAAATGGTGTCCAAAAATGACGCGAAAACCCTCACAAACAAAAGAAAACCACGGCGTTTGTAGCCTGAGCGATGCAAAAAAACTTTCCTTTGACCCACGAGAATACAAGGGCATTGAAAATCTACAAAAATGTTGCCCTTAAAATGCCACTTGCAGAAAAAAAACATGTCAAACAAACACAAATTTCCTTCCTATTACACACAAAAACAGCAAATGGAAAATGAAATAGCAACTCAAACACTAAAAAAACGCCACCCAACAAGTGAAATCGCGGCACAACCAAGTTGCAAAAAACACAAACCCTGGCACCAAAAAAAATGTAGACGAATCCCTACCAAATTCCTCTGTGACTTTAACAAATGAAACACCCTCGAGAAGAAATACTTGATTCTTCGAACACATTCAAACACCCTATTAAAAAATTTTGGAAAAAAAATCCAGGTATTTATGAATTTTATTTAAAACTGGCAATATTACCAAAATGTATTATTCATAGAAGATTGATTACAATATGGAGACAAAGTCTCCTTATATAGAGAATAACAAAGAACGAAATGGAAACTTGCTAAAAGGCTGACAACAACAAAGTTTCCATATTATTTAGAAACTAAAAAACTAAAACTTGTCTAAAAGACTAAATATCTAAATGACCATTAATATTAATTACTTTATTAGTTCAGAGTTGAAACAAAGGTGGAGATAAAAGCTTTTGACAGGCAAGTGAAAGGTGAATTTTGAGATACTTCAATCAAACAAATGGAAGTATATTTTAGTGTCCACAACATTAGAGAGAGACACAGCGATATGTTTTGCACATCTCAAGATGATGAGACATGCTCTTGTATGGTCAAAGTCCGAAATAGCTATGTACTAGCTTCTGAAAAGAAAATTAAGTGAACTGCAACTAGTTGAGAAATATTTAAGGAATCACTATGTTAGAAACAGAGTTATAAGACTCGGAGACTCCCGAGCCAAGTCAGGCTTGGCGAGTCACAATGACTCGGCAAGCTGACTCGATTGAGTCCTGCAAGACTCGCCGAGTACTAGGACTCAATGGACTTGGCAAGTCTCGTGGTCCGGACTCTGTCGCATCCAGCCACTTAGAAAAAGCAAAAAATAAAAACTTTTAATTGATTTTCATGAATTTTTTTTCCTATATGCCTTCTCTAAGACCTAAAAAGCTCATTCCATCATTTGCAAAGACTTAGAAGAGAGGAAAAAAGCTTGAGAGAAGAATATAGGGGTTTTAAAAAATAGATTAGCAAATCGATTGGCTCTCATATGCTGATTGTTGATTGTTTTAGTTTCTAGCTTGTATTCACACATTGAAAGGAGCTTAAAGAAGCATTTGGAGGAGGCCTCTATAAATTTAAGTTTCATTTCTTCATTTTTGGAGCAATTTTGAAGAGGTGAGTTACGTTTTTGTGTTGTTTTATGAATTTTTTACATTCAAATTTCATATTTCCATTGTGTTTAAATTTGTTTGTCTTTAGAATCTTAGATTTTCTACATTTTATGTTGATGAAAAAACTTGAAAAGTAAGAAGCCCTAGTCTTTGATTTTCATTATTGTAGATGCTTATTTTTTTTTTTTATGGTATATTGCATTAGCAGCATAATGTCTCAGCCTGGGGTTAGTTCATCTAGGCCTTCAATTAACCCAGATGCAGACCCTATTCATGTAGCAAGGGATAAGGCTTGGAAACATGTCATCCTGGGCTCCAAAAAAGGAGTAGTTACATTTTGGCTTTGTCCTGTTAAATTTAATGGGGGAGGTATTAACAGATTGAAATATCACCTTGCACATATATCAGAACAAGATGCTAAACCATGCCAAAAAGCAACCCAGGACGTTGTACGTGAAATGCAAGCTTATTTAGAGGCACATGAAGAGAAAAAAGAATTAAGAAAGAAGCAACACGAAGAAATGGCAAACTTAGGTGGAGAGAGCTCTTCAAGTCTTTGTTCCCCATTACCTCCATCTAGTAGTGGTACTGCAAGTGCAAATATGACCATTGGGCCTCGGATTCGAAAGAAGAAATCCACACTCGATTCCATTTTTGTTCCACGCACGACTCTGAGTGCCCAACCATCGCTTGAGAGCATAGGTTGGAATAAGAAGCATGAGGCTGCGAAAATGGCACTTGGAGATTTGTTTTTCTACAACAACATTTCATTTAATACAGCAAGGTACTTATTATTTTAATTTCTGTCTTATTTTTCTTGTTTTTAAGGCTCAAGAATATGCCACATTCATTATATTAATTTTTAAAGTTGAAAGTAAAACTTAATAGTATGCTTGTTGTGTTTATTTAATTTGTTTTAGGTCTCCTTATTGGCAAATTGCGATAGATGTTGTTACTGTTTGTGGTTTGGGGTTCAAAGCCCTTAATGATGAGGAGCAAAAAGGTCCTATTTTGACCCGAAAGGTGGCTGATGTAAAAGTTCCAATTGAGGAGCAGCGTGAGGTATGGAGGAGAAAAGGTTGCACAATCATGATTGATGGTTGGACCGACAGAAGAAATAGAACACTACTTACATTTCTTGTCTCCTCATCAGGTAATTGTAGAACTTGTACTTACTCCTACTACTTACTAGTAGTAAACTATTGATTTAGTGATTAATTTTTTAAATTATGATGGTACTAAATTATTTTTTTTCCTCAGGTGACACAGTGTTTTTGAAATCAATTGATGCTTCAGGGAAAACAAAAAATGTTGAGTATTTTTGTGAGGTAATTGAGGAAGTGTTGAAGGGGGTGGGTGAGGAGAATGTGGTGCAAATAGTCACAGATAATGCAACAGATTATGCTGTTGCAGGTAAACTTCTTATGGAGAGGCACCACCACTTGTTTTGGACCCCTTGTGTTGCTCATGGCATTGAGCTCATGTTGGAAGATCTTGGCAAACTTTCTTGGATAAAAATGTGTCGAGCAAGGAAGGAATATTTGTAAATTCATATATAATCATACCGGGGTCCTCAACCTTATGAGAAAGTTCACAAATAAAAAAGAGTTGTCTCTTCCAAGGGTCACCCGATTTGAAACAAATTTTCTCACGTTGCAATCTTTGCTTAATTCCAAGGGCACTTTGAAACGCATGTTTGTAGGTGAGGAGTGGATTGCATCATCATATGCAAAGACCAATGTAGGGAGTGAAAAGGCTGATCAGATTTTTGATGAGTGGCTTTTGGCAACCGGCCAAGGAGATTGTGGAGGTGATTTTCCTTTTTGTCCTCATTTCCATTTCATTTCATCATTTTTGTTCACACTTGTTTATGTTCATTGTTCATTTTTTAAAGTAAAACTTAAAGCTTAATGTTTCTAACTTTCTACTTTCACAATGATTGCAGTTCATAGAGCTTCTTATTGTTCTCCTACGAATTGTTGATGGAGAGAAGCCCGCAATGGAATATACATATGAGGGCATGGATAGGGTGAAAGAGGCCATTAGAAAATTTTATGCAAGGAATCGAGATAAATATGGTCCCATATGGGCTGTCATTGATCGACGATGGCACAATCTACTTCACAGGCCTATACATGCAATTGCCCACTTCCTTAATCCAACATTCCAATTCAGCCCAGGTTTTAAGTTCAATGATGAGGTGTGGAGTGGGCTCTATGATGTTGTAGAGAGAATGTCACTGGATGAATCACTTGGAACACATGTAGTCCGTGAGATAGAAATGTATAGGACTTCAAAAGGAGACTTATTCTCACGAGACTTATGCAAGAAAAATTGGACACTACTGATGCTAGGTAAAAATCTACGATTCTAAAATCTAAATTCTAATTTCTAATTCTATTACGATTTTACATTGATAAAGTCAACATTATAGAATTGATTTTTAAAATCTCTTGTTTCAGATGCATGATGGGAGATGTTTGATAATACAGTGCCAAATTTACAAAGGATTGCAGTTCGTATCTTGAGCCAACCATGTAGTGCTTTAGGATGCGAACGCAATTGGAATATGTTCAAGCATATACACTCAAAGAAGCGCAATAGGTTGGCAGTGAAAAGGATGAATGATCTTGTGTTTATGCATTATAACCTTTGCCTTCATCATAGACAGATCTTGGGCACTGACACATCTCCTATCATTTTAGAGGAGGTTGATGCACTAGCAGAGTGGAACTCTAAGATTGATGATCTTGTCTTCAGTGATCAAGACTTGGAATGGGTTGATCAGGTGGATCAAGAGGCAGAGGCAGTAGCAATGGCACGGGAGGCTAGAGCGTCAGGAGACCCAGTGGAAGACCTTGAGGCTGAGAGTGAGGGATCTGAGGATGATGATGATTATGAGGAGGATGAGGATGATGAGGATGCCACTAAGGTTGAGCCTCAAACATAGGGACAGAAGATGGTTGCAGAATCTTCCATGACCTATCTTAGGTGTACACGCAGGAAGACATAGGGCCTTTTATTTTGATATATGTTTTGGACTTTTGATTCCATGGATTTCATATTCCATGAAAATTGTAGACTTTGAAAGTGACACTATTTATATTTCAGATTTCTAATGTGTTATTTAGTAACTAGTTTAACAGTTAACTTATTTCCTTCAGAAATTTGCATTTATAATTTTAAACTTATGTGATCAATGTAAATTTGTTTATGTATGCAAAGGAACTTCTATTTATCTCAATTATTGTGTCTTTGATGTTAATTGAATGAATGATGCATGAAAAAAGTTTTAAATCCTTAAAAATCTTTGAATTTCTTGGGTTTTTTAATTTGCCAAGTCTGGACGTCGAGTCTGAGTCCAAGCCCGAATTCAGCTTGTAGTGTCTGAGCTGAGTCCGAGTCTTGTAACTATGGTTAGAAATTCTATACCATCAAGCACAAAACTAACTTGAAAATTTAAATGTTTAACTCAAGCAAAAAAATGAGTATAGTGTGCAAACCAAAGTTCAAAAAGCACACCATGTTATTGAGCATGAGCATGGAGTAAGAATACTCATCATGCACCTCAAAGGTTTTAACACCTCCATGAGAAGAAGGGTAATCATAACAAAACCACAAGACTTGGGTGAAAACTTGTATCCAAGCATACCATGTAGAAGTACAATTACTATCTTCAGTGGAGAATTTTTGGGGATCAAAAAATGCCTTCAGAAGACATGGTCTTGTTGATGTGAGTTTTATGCCACTACAACATGCAAGATGAACACTTGGTATCCTAGTATAGAACACCAAATATTGAATCCTCTCTTGAATAAAGACACCATGTATGCTAAAGATTGCAAAGAAAGATCATTGAGGTGACTCCAAGGTTCCTTCTAATGGTGGACTTAACTCAATTGTAATGATGTGATATGTTGGTATCACAAAAAGACTTATGCTAGTTCACTAAGACTTGTCAACTTGATTTTACGAATGATATGGCAATTGAGTACAATGAACTACTTCTAACTTCTATCTTAAAACAAAGTGCAAATGGGATTGAGGGTTTAGGATCTAGACTGATTCTACTTCTACTCTAGGATGCAAGAGATCGTGAATATCCTTGTGACTCTACTAGGCTCGATCTTGTCATCAACTCCACCAAATTAGTACAATCTTCTAAAGTAAACTGAAAGATGTTCAAACTACCACCATTACATCAATACCATCAATGAATGCATATTAATGTGCAACTTAAGCTCCTAAATATGTCAGTTGACTACGCAAGGCAAACTTACAATCAACAAGTAGCTAGTGTTATGGTCTAGGTGAGTTCAACAAAGATGCATCTATAATAACTTTCCTCCAACTAAACTACTCAAAGCAAATTTCTAAAACAAAACACTTGAAAGCAAATTCTAAACTACGTCAGGAATGTAAGGAACTATGCAATACTCCAAAAAGTTCACAAGTATTCAACATGTAAACACAACAATGAATATAGAGCAATTTCAGCAGTATATTAGAAGCAATTCTCCAACAATCCCCTTTTTCAAATGACAAGGCTTTGCTTTTTATAGCAGTTCCCAGTACAATGTGTGGCTAAGATTGATTTAGAATCAATGGCCAAGATCAAGCCAACATAGCCCTAACCAATAATCATTAAATGTTAACCCGATTACATCAAAGCACCACCTTGTTGGCCGATAAGAAAATTACATTGCTTTAATTGACCAATAAGAAAATGGGGTGGGTAGAAGCTTATAGAAAGCACCAATCAATGGGCCAATGAAAAAATGCCACATGGGCTTACAACAAATCTTCCTTTAGAAGATAATTTCCTTTGATTTTTCCCCTTTTGGCAAATTTAATGAATCTGGACATAATATCTACTAGGACACTTAGCATGATCTGATTGGTTGAATATGACTAGGCACCATCTCGACATGTTTATCTTATAGACTTGATAAATAACTCTTGATAATAAGAAAATATCTCTTGATACTTAACATTATCAAGCCTTCAATTGTGATGGCTCATATTCTCAAATTGTTTCATCTTCATGCATTCTTTCCTATCCTTAAGAATATTTTACCTTGAAATCTCATCATTGATATGACTTGAATTTGTTTGTTCTTGAATTCTTGATGTTTTGACCTTGATCTGGCACTTGTAGAAGTGATATAAGTGTGACAAGTAGTTGGACCATCCAATTGAACTTGGATTCCCGAAAGAAATTCAAGTTGATGATAATTTCTCTTTACTTGTAGACTTGTCCATTCATGGTTCTTCATTCTTCATCCTTAGCTCCTTTGGCCTTTGACTTTGATTTTCGCTACCCTCGGCCCTTGCCATATCTAACCTGTAACACATCATCTATTAGACATTTTGCATTTTATCTAAAACTACATAGATTAGTACTTGGAGAAATCAAACTTTCAATAAAGATATTCAACTAATTCTAAAAGCAAGACTTCTACATGATTTCCAAAATCTGATTTTGAATGAATGAAGGTTTCAAATTTAGAAAACGTAAACACCTTCTCCATTTTCATTCACTTTCAAATATGAAAGTGCATACAAATCTCTTTATCACTTCGAGTTTACCATAAGAAATCCACTTAACCTTGCTGCTGATGATCAAATTCTGAGTGTAAACTCAGATCTGCAAATAATTTGAACTTACTAGGCCTGATTTTGTTGGTTGGATCAGATTTTGACTCCTCCAATTTGCCCAGATTTATAAATATTTCGAATTAGCCCCAAATGTGGCTATTGTCTTCTCCAAAATCCAAATGACTAATGTAGATTTTCTTGCTGCTGTAGGAAAAGTTTGATCTGCCTTGAATATTTGATCGGCTCTTGAGAACTTGTTTTGAATTGGGTGTTGAATAGGATTCACCACCCAATTTATATGGTGTATGATTCTCAATGGGCAGGTCTCTCCCATAAGGCCGGCTTGGGCTTGGAGAAACAATAATTAATACATATCCTTTAATCCAAAATCGTAGCCCATTACATTAAATTTGCGGCCCTTCACTTCAATGGCAATTAATTAGAATCCATCCTCAGTAAATGTTCAATAGCCATTAATAAATATTTTCAATTCAATGTCTAATGATTTTAACTTCTCCAAGGCCGACCTCTTATACATCTTCATCAACTCTTACAAGCCATTGGACAAATTTGGAATTATTGGTCTCATTGGGAAAATACTTTGCCAATTTCGGATTTCAAGGCTTGACATGGCAATTGCCAAGAATGCTTTTTGGATTTTGCATGTCTATGTGGCACTTGGAAAATCGGAATTTAGAGCTTGATGTGACAACTCGAGTTTGAAAATCTCATGTGTCAAGTTGGAATTCGGAAATCAAAGAGTCAAATCAGAACTGTGAAGGCTATGTAGCAAGACAAAATCGGTATTCAAGTCTTCATGTGGCAACTTAAAATTGGAAGTTAGGGCTCCATGGGGCAAATCTGATTTGAAGGCAGGCCTCAAGTGGCAAGTTGATATGATAGTCTGATGTGTCAAGTGGGTTTGGGCAATTTCGGATTTCAAGCCTTCAAGTGTCAAGTAAAAACTGGAATTCACACCCCCTATGTGGTAACTTGATTTGGCAATCTCCTTCTTAAGGACAAAACCGGGTTCTCAAGGCTATGTGGTAGGGTAGAGCCCGGAAATTAAGCTCCCATGTGGCAGGTCGGAATTGAGAGTCTTATGAGGCAAGGAAGAATTTAGAGTAGCTATGAGTCAAGTGCTCAAGATGACTTGCAGAAATCATGATCCTAAGTGGCAGTTCGGTTTTGAAGGCCTCATGTGGCAAGGTGACTTAAAAATTCACAAGGTTATGAAGCAAACAAACTTGGCAAGTCGGAAATCCCCCTTAAATGTTGCAATTGACACCCATCATTTCGTATTTGGCAAGGACTTGGGCTAGAAACACAAAGTCAGATAGGATTTGGCAATGGGATGTGGCAAGTGCCATTATAATGTATTTCATTTCTCCTTGCCTTGTCCAACTTTGATGCTTGCCAATTGGAATTGGACTTCTCATTAAATGTTGCAATTGACACCCATCATTTCGTATTTGGCAAGGACTTGGGCTAGAAACACAAAGTCAGATAGGATTTGGCAATGGGATGTGGCAAGTGCCATTATAATGTATTTCATTTCTCCTTGCCTTGTCCAACTTTGATGCTTGCCAATTGGAATTGGACTTCTCCTTGACTTGAACCTTGATGTTTGACATGCCATTGATTAAGCTTGAGCTTCAAGATCTTGACTAATGTTCAATTTCTCAAGCCCAAGGGCTTAACATAAATGTTCTCACCCCATGACTAAGAAGGCTATCCATACCCATCTCACTACAAGCTTCATGTTCTTCCTCTTAATGTTATTCCATCTCCAAACTTGATCAAATCTGATACTCCTTGATCTCTCTCTCTAAGGCTTGGGCACTTCAAATTCTCCTCCTAACCAAGATTTTCAATTTCAAGAAACTTGCAAAACCTTAAACTACTATCAATCTACTCTACAACCTAAACCTACTAACAACAACTATGAAAAGGGGGGGTCCCTATGTCCAATGGGGCGATGGTGTGAAGACCTCACAACAGGTCCCATACAAAAAAACCAAAGGAAACCAAGAATCTTGGCAAGTAGAAATCATAGGAAAAACACCAAGACAAGCTAGATGGTGTTATTAGACTATTTTTAGTATCATAGGTTCTTGCTGTTTTTAGCTTGTTATTTTAGAATCTTAGCTATTTGTCATTTAGGTTCTAATTTTCAGTTGTCTTAATTAGTTTATTTTTAGTCGTCTATATTTAGACAACTTTGCTTTTTGCCTGTTTCTTTTATCTTTTTTGTTAAAAGTGTTTGTAAACTCTATTTATTTGGTGTATTGGTAAAACAAATTCATTCAATCTTTTACAATTTCATGGTATCAAAGCAAGTCGATGGGATTCTTTAGGATTTGGTGAATTTTTTTTTAAAAACGTGGACCTCATTCTTGGAAAAATATTTCCAAAAAAATTTCAAGTCGATTTTTTATGAAAAATTGTTGTTTTTTGAAGAAAATTGTTGGCTAAATTTTGAGGGTTTTTGTGAAGGAGGAACTTCGTGGAGGTTGTCTGCATCATGTCCTCAAATTTGTTCTCCAAACACTCGCGTCATTTTCTAGGTGGCGTTTGTTGCAGCTATTTGCTTCTACATTTGAGCCCTTGCAAGCTCAGATTGAGGTCGTGTTTTTGTTAGGTTGCTTCTACAACTTCTGTATAATTGTGCAACATTCTTTCTTCAACCCACTCAATATTTTCAACGTCGTTTTGATGCGGCATGAAAGGTTTTGTGCCAGTTTTGAGTTTTCGTGTTTTCTTCCTACAAACATGTCTTTCATCCCTTTTTTTCCCTGCGGCATCAGTTTTTGGCGGCTAAGATTTCGAAGAATCACATATGGTGTTCATACGATTCTCTCTAGGGTTTTGTGTTGTTTCTGAGGATCGAACATTGCTTCTAGGCCTCGTTTTTTTGGAGGTTTTTTCAGCGTAAGTCTCTATTTTTCTACCCACACAAAATTTTTGTGACCTTCTCTGCGGTGTTTTTTGGTGGCCGTGAGCTAGCATTTTGTTGGTCATTTTTGGTGTGCTCTATTCGAACATATCTAGTTCTTCCATGCCCATGCCTAGGGTCTTTTGGATGCAGTTCGGGATTGGAGGGGTTTTTTTAAATAATTATTTCCCTTTAAAAAATTCTGTTGGGTTTCATAATTTTTGGTCCATAAATATTATGTGGGATTTTCATAATTTTGTCCCTTCAAAAATTATGTTAGGGGTTTTTTTTTTTTTTCCATAAAAAAATAATTGGGTTTAATTATTGTTTTCCTTGAAAAAAATACTAGGTGGGTTTATAACTTTTTTATTTTCCTCAAAAATCAAGGATTTGCCCATGTATGTCCTAGTCAAGGTTTCCACAATTCGTGAGGGATCTCTGGTTTTTAGAAAGGTTTTACTATTTTTTCCTTAAAAAAGATGTTTTGTATGCTAATCTATGTCTCAAATTTTGTGCCAGCTATCTATTAGGTTTTTTTATTTTATCCTCGAAAATTGTTTCTAGGTTCTATGATTCGCAAAGTTGCATGGGATTCCTTTATGGATTTTTACTGCTTTTTTCTGAAATAAACAATGATTTGTAATCTTGGGTTTGGAGATTTTTTCCTCAAAAAATTGTAACTTTTTGCAGTTTGTTCTGGGGCATCATTCTCATCTGCAAAAGTTTGGAGGGTTCGCTGTTTTTTCCTCAAAATCGTAGCAGTTGTTCTCAGTGTGTTGTGGCTATAGGGAGGGACAGCTCTATTATCCAGCATCAAGTTGGATGTTTTGTGATGAGTTCTGGTCAAAGGTTTTGCAAATTCTGGGAGGGTTAGTGTCAGACTCATCTCAATGGCAGAGTCAATGGAAGGCTCTTGTCTCTTGTTGCAGAGCATTCTAAAGAAAGAGCATTCTCTGTTCTTTTCTGGACGGATTTTGGCTACTCTTCGTCATTGACATTTTGCAAATCCAAGGAGGGTCTCAACAACAGCAGAATGTTCCAACGAATTTATGGCCACAAGACATATACAGTCTTCTGCAAGGTAGTTGATAGAATGACCATTAAGGGAGGGCATTAGATTATATTTAGTACCTTAGATTCTTGATATTTTTAGCCCATTATTTAGAATCTCAGTTTAACGGTCATTTAGGCTTTATTTTTTATTTACCTTAATCAATACTATTTTTAGACATCGTCTTTATTTAGACGATTTTGCTTTTTGGTTAATGCTTTTTACAATGTTTGTTAACTCTATTTATTTGGTGTATTGGTAATACAAATTCATTCAGTTTTTTAGAGTTTTAGGTGTTGAACTGAAACTAATGGAGACTTTTTCCCACTTGGAATCTTATTCAGCTTTTGGGACCAAAAATTTCCCTAAGAAAGGGGGTTAATCCATTCTAGATCACAGGAATTGTGTTTTGTCACCAGGTCCATTCTAGATCACAGGAATTGTGTGTTGTCGCCAAGAATTATTCCATGAGTGTCTACCCTTAAAATCAACCAAAAAAACCTCAGCAGGACAAAACCACTGGTTCTATACAAGTGGCAGTTCCAAAAAGGGAAAGAGGAGTCTTGCCCAAATTATTCATGTGGGAGATTCAAGCAAATAAATGCATTTATCCGTTCATTTTTTTGGCTTGGCATCCTTTCAATGCACAGGAAGGGCTCTCCAGCACCTATTATACTCTTGTACAAAGCAACTGAGATCGTGGAAGGTGGATATAAGTACCATAAATTTTGGAAGTAGTGTCTCAATCATAATAAAGCATAAGCTTGATAGTTGAGTTGTCACCATTGAAGCAAAGGGCAGATTGCAATCCACAACTATTGTAAATCATTGTACTGGTTTGATTATTAATAATATGATGGTAGTAGAGTTACTGCCACTACCAAATCTCAATTACTCTTTCCAAGAGGTTACTACGATAGAAATCTGAAAGTTTCATTTCTCTTGTCATACTTTTTACCACTTTGTGATTGTCATTTAAACGTTTAAGTGGCACAGTGCATTATTTGCACTTCATTGTTTCTACAGGCAATCTGTTTCATGAAATCAGAGATCACATAATGATCTCTTTTTGCATCTAATCATGGAGCCAATCCAAATGAAACAAAAGCAAGAAAAATATCTACTCTATAAAGACAAAATCTTGCAGAGAAGTTCTGAAATGCAAATGCAAAATTTTCCACTCTTTACTAATCAACAAAATCCATCAAGCCACTCATTTTTCCACATTTATTAACAATATTCGCCTGTACTATTAGTAACAATATTAATCAAAGCAATTGACCAAATATCCAGATGACTTCCTTCAAGCCTCCACAAGGTCACCTTAAATGTCCTTGATAATTGTTTACGAATAGATATATACATTCAACTGTATGCTGCAATGCAAAATTAAGACACATTATAAGGGGAAGGGCCCTATTATTATATTATGACCCTACTATTCTAACAACTATATCTTCTTGTGGGGGCCCACCCAACTATCATCCACCCACCCCCAGATTATTGCCTAAACTAGCAACCGGTGGGGGCGTGCGAAAACTAATCTCAATCCTCACCCTTATATATGCACCCCCGGCATCATCTATCCATCCCCAAAGTGGGTGGGGTCTGGCCCTGGTATTATCGGCCAACGGAACTGAACCCACACCCCCGGCATCGATCCATGGGTCCATCGATCCTCCATGGCTGAATCAACCATCCGACCACCCTATCCATTCTAAGGATCTATCTCTCGATCTATCCTTCTCCTAAGTTATCTATCGTAACTTATCTATGGTAATCTATCTATTAGGATTGAGAGAGATCAGCAAAATTAAGACAAACACACACACATATCACATATAGCAAACAGCATTCACGGATGGACTTCTAACAGTCTTTTACAAGTAACATCAAAGACAGCATTGTAACAGACATAGTCTAGGTAACTCATAAGCTTGCAAAATACAAACCTTGATGCGGCTTAAAGCAGAAAGTTTCAGCCCCGTCATATCCAAAACTTTCAAGCATGGTCCAATGTATCTCCCATGTTTCTTTGTTGAATTTGGCTGAGACATTAACCAAGAAAATTTAAAGGAAATGCTAAATTGTAAACTAAAATAACATTTGAACACCCCAAAACATTTCTATATAAAATCCAGCACTTACCAATAGAACTTGATCTCGATACTCATTCATCTGTATATGTGACTGCATATATTTGTCTGCCTGCATGAACAGAACAAAACTGGGCATTAATTTGTATTCAAAAATAAATACTACACCAAAAAGACTAGAAAGAGCATATGCATGTTTGTGTTAGCCTTCGTCTAGGATTTTGTCATTTGATGTCAAAAGATACAGAATATTCAACCAAAATTTAATGATAAAATGATCTGAATGTGTTTACCTGCGTATCATGTATAAATAATGAAATACAAGGATACTTTTTACCGTTTGGGCATGTGTAAAGATGAATAGACTTTGCCAGACTCAAAAAGAATAAAGAAGGATTTAGCATATAAGAATCTTCAGACAAAAGCATTTTTGTCATATAAACCGAACTTAGTATATTCAGACTTGACACATCTTTTCAAGTACCTGGTCTGCACAGAGATAATCAGTTTTTGTTAGAAAGTAATTCAAATGAGTATAATAGTCCAATGGTCCTCTATTAAAATGGTACGATATCTGCAATTAAGAATCAAACTGGATCGATACCTATGTTCTGTGTAAAGAATGATACGGTGCCTGTTACAAATGAAGTTTTCTCTTTAATTAGAATGCGGTGTATATATATATAAATCGATTTCTGTTCATACTTTGCCGATGTTTGGAAATTCTTTTATTGGCACTTGTCATTGGGAATTTTGTTAAGTTTAATCCAAGAGTATTGGTCATACCTTGGCCATCGGGCTTTGTTTTGAGATGATATGTATCTTCAAATGATTTAAGTGATTGATGAGATGATGTTGAGTCTACGTGGAAGAGTGGTTAAGCCGATTGGTTGGCAGTTAAGAAGAAATAGTTATAACAGTCTTAAAACCACCTATCTTCTTCCGCCTCTTCAGTCTGACTTTATATATTGATATGATATCATCATTTTTAAAGATGAAGATACAGGTGTTATCTGTGAAATAAAAACATTGAAGACAGAGTAATTAATAAAGCCGTTGAATATTTTCAAACCAAATATGATGAAGTGTTGATAGATGAAAGAAGGAAAATTGTCTGAGGAGGTATACATTTTTTCTGCTAATGACATTCTGAAATAATCTTCAAGTTCCAGTTTTTGGTTTGGTATATGTATATGCAAATGTTCTTTTCCTGATTGATACATGTTGCAGAGGATTTGTGATGATCTAATTTCAAACCAAAACTGATAAATACACTGTTTAAGTTCAGTTTGCAGAATATTTATAAGAATTACAGATTGAAATTGTTTATACAGAGATCTTATCAGATTTGTATTAAAGTGTCAAAACTTTGATTCAGTCATATTTGAAAAAGGAAAATCACAGAGATTATATTTTTCATTTTTGTATCCTCTTGAGTTAACTCTCAGATTAACAATTTATACTAGTATTGAAGTATTTTGAGTTGGTGCTCTAAGGGTATTGAGTTGGAGCTAAGTATTTGAAGAAGTTGATGCCTTTGAAATAAAAGGTGTTGGGTGACTCCTTGGGTTGGTGCCCTAAAACAATTGAAACTATTTTAAAATTGTGAGGCTGGATTAGGACGGTAGATCCTAGCAGCTTTACTCACCATGGTTTTTTCCTTCTTGGGTTTCCATGTCGTATTCTTGCACAATGTCTCTTGTCTTGTGGTGCTCCTCTTTTATCTTTTATTTGGTACTTTCATTTCAATTTGCAGTTAAAAGATATTGATTAAAGAATTGAATTTGAATAAGGATTTAAGTTTTATTTACTACTGATTCACCCCCCACCCACTCTCAGTAGTAAATCTGTGTTCTACAGTTTGTACATCATCAGGGGATCACTTCTTACTTCTTACATCAATTTATAAAAAAATAACACAGAAGGAAAGGACAAAGGAGACAGTTTACTTAAAAAGCAGAAGTTGCTTCATCAAGTGCATAACCATAATTAAATAAAGGTAGTATATGTAATGTATATAAAGGTCATAGAAGGAAAGCATAAGATAAGCATTCCAAGCAAAAGAGCACTAGTCTTACAGATGCTTTATCATATCCGCTGAGCCCCACACCAATAGCAAAAACAGGCCGGCCCTGCAAATGACCAGTCTAAAATTATAAAGTTGCATAAATTACAGAATCTATTTTCTGATGTTTGAGCATTTCCCTAACGGATAATTTTAATTTATGCAGATTGGTCATCATCATTGTGCACATAAAGATTCTTACTTCGTATATGTTTGTAGAATTAAATTTGAAATACTAAATAGCATCTATTAAACATTTATTATAAACTATTTAAATTAATTAAATATATGTATGTGATTTTTATGGATGTGGTATCCTGCTGTATCAAAGGTCTTGAAAAATGGCTGTACCGTATCCAAAATTATTGAATAACTTTTGTGTTAAAAACATAAACTGCAGATTGAATTCAAGTATCAAAAAATCAGAATATCTTATAGATTTTGTCTATACCCTGAATGATTAAAAGAAACAATTATGTAAATTGTAAACCAACGAATTCAGATATATATTGAGAGCAAATAAAATATAGAGTTCGCAATTTCTTGTCTGCTCCGTCCCAAGGTTTTGGATGTGAAAAAAGTGGTAACCAGATGAGAATATACATTGTATTCTAAGAAAGTATTCAATATCATAAAAATTCAAGAAACAAGGCAGTCAATGACAATGACAGAAATGAAAAAACATAATAACTGCCTTTCCCATGTTTTGCACATGAAAATGTTGATTCAAAAAAATTTACATAAGCGCTGTTGACAAATATAGGCATATCACAAATATAGGCATGTTTAATTTCTTTCCTAACTTGATGCCCCATCCTCACCCATACCCCCAAAGCACACAATAAAACTCCACAATAAGCATAATTATTCACTGCAAGCAACTTTTCCATAAGAAATTGGTAAAGGCATTTCAATGCTTGGAAAGGTTACAATTGACAAAGACGTTGAGAATTTGGATGAAAGGGACAAGCCAACTAGTTTAGAACATAGCAGCATTAATCATTTGGTGAAGAATTCGGTGGGCATTTGCATAGCATATATATATTGAGAGCGAATAAAATATAGAGTTCAACCCTTTCATTGTAGGAAGTAGATTTTTGTTGTTTATATTCATATCCTGATTACATTGCACAAAACATACCACAATTTATAGTCTATATAAATTGAGTATTTTTATTATTATCTTAATTTATTACAAAATTTTGTAGCAGTCAATTATTATTTATTATTAATAAATAATAACTAATAACATTAATTAAATTGGGTAGTCATGTTTTTACAAATTTATTTAACAAAGAAATGAAAATATGAGAAACGTATAAAATTTCAATAAAATTTTAATAGCATGTCTAAATTTGAAGCAGAACCAACATCTGAGACAAACTGTGTCCTTGATCAACTCTCAAAATCAGTCTCTAGTCTTGAGCTATACCCTATGTCACAAGGTTAGAATTCAAGTTCGTGATGGGCAACAATAAGATGAAGTTCGGCAAGGAGAAAAAATTTGAAAAAAAATTGAAATTAAATTTGCCTTGCATACATTTAATTTTTTAAATATGAATAATATCTACAAAATTATTAAAAGAAAAATAATATTTAATATTTAAATATTCACTGAATTTTATTTTTAAAAACATTAAAACAAAATATATAAATTTTAAAAATTTTAATATAATTTTAAAAAGTAACTAATTTTATGAAAATATAAAAAAAATATATTAACTTTTGAACTTTTAAATTTAAACATAAAATTAAAAATTATCCAGTTTAATAAACATAAGTTTTTATTTACCTAGAAAATTCATGATTAAAACAAATAGAATAAAATAATAATAAATTAAATTTTATTTAAATATACAATTATAAATATTAGATAATATATATTAAGTTTAAATAAATTATTAATAAATTGAAAAATATTTGTAAGTTGGTAAAATATAAGTTAAGAAAATATTTTATATATTTAAATTTGTTGCTTTTTATATATTAATAATTAAAAACCTAAATTAAATACATTAAAATATGAAATTTAATTATTAAATTCTAATATTAAAAGATAAACAAGACTAATATTAAATTTAAATTATCAAAGTTAATTTTTGAATAAAAATTTAATAAAGATAAAATAATGGTCAATTTTTATAAATTGTTAATTAATAAAAATAAAGACCGTGTTTATAATTTTATAAAACAACTTTAAAAAGCCTAAACTAAAGCATTGCTAAGTGGAGGCCAATCTGAACAAATGTGTAGATCGACGTGTTGCCCAAATGCCCTCCAATTGTGCACTACACAACAAATCTTCCTGAGCTCATGTTATAGAAGAAAGGACGAATTCAGTGTAGTTATTTGCAGAAGAAATGTGTACCCTACCTACTAATTGTTGCAGCTAAACGAACACAGTTATTAACCTCATCTAGGCTCGGGCACTCTGTCTATTAAAACCAACATGGGTGTTGGATTTGTTTAAAAAAATGAGTCAAAAACCCTACCCGAACCCCCGCATGCAATTTATAGCAAATTGTCGTGCTTTTTTCTGATTCTCACGCCATTTAGGGTTTTGTCAAGTATTTTTGTTTGAGGGTGTTGATGTATGTAGCATTGGTCAGATAAATAAAACCGTCTATATGATTATTATGAGAAATGATTTATTACATATACATCTTAATATATATAGTAATTGATATTATTTTACATATTAATATGCATATATATATATATATATATAAAGTTAATCTATATTTATTCTTATAATAACTATTTAGTTAAAATAATAAATTAGATTAATGAATAGAAATGTCCCATGAAGGGACATGTCTCTTCTTGTCTTTGCCATGTATATATACAAGAGATCGATGCATTTGGAAAACACATACTTTACAAGCAAAGCTATTACATTTGAAATTGATCTGTGAAAATCAACATGGTATTAGAGCAAAGCCTGGGAATAAAGAAGTTGAAGATTATTTTCAGATAAAAGAAAATGCAGTTGCATATTCGATCAATCTCAGAATCCATTGAACAGTGTTGAGTAGGCATCAGAGATATATAGTGAAGGTATATTGGAGGAAAGGAACAAGCGACACTATTGGAATGGAGTCGATATTTAGGCTGTTACGAATAGATATGTTTCTTTTGACATCGAAGGAAAGGGACAACTATGGTATCGCTCTATGTATGAAAAGTTTGAGCCTTTGCGATAACAATGGTCTATGAAAGATATCATAGAGACAACACATGCACATAACACATTGGTTTCTAAAAGTCAAGATGATTGCATGAATCAATCACAAATTCTCAGCGATGTCTCTGGAGTGGAGACGTCTCACTATAGAAGATACGAGAATATCATTTTGACAGACTTAGGTGACATTACAATCAGATATTTCTATGTATAGTATTTTCCATTGCAATATGAAGGAACATGACTCATCCTATGAGCAATACGTGAGACTAAAGTCGTACATTTGGATAAGACCAATATATCACTATAATCGGTGACATTCGTATTTAAACATTATCAAGCAAAGACAACCCTGTCATTTGTGGAAGATCATTATTGAGTGAGTTATATGCTACAACTCATTGATGCCCCATCAGATGAATCATTAACTCAGTTTCTAAGACAGAAGGGAAAATTCATGTTGGGTGCTAATTTGAAAGACTTGATCGTGTTCAACTATCTCAATTAGCATGGTTATATTCATCGACGAGTATAAACGATAGAATAAATTCCTCATTGGTGACGACAGGTCTATACAGCCCCACACGAGTATATATATTTGGAGACAGTAATTGACAAATCACCTACAGCAATAGGGCAATCCACATTACTTCATCAGGTCATTCAATAAATAACCATTGGAATCTTCCAACGGGATCTACTTTTAATCGAATTCAGTCAAGTCGCCACCCTTTTGTATATTCACAACAATCATAACAAAAGAAGCGATATCAGTTTGAAAAAAGAAACTACACTAGCAAACTAATAGATGAAATCAGTGATTCTTATACCTCTGCAGAAATTGAAGAAAAGTGTGATTGGTATAATAAACAAATTGCATGAACAACTCTATCATTACGAGTGTAGTGACTTGTGCGAGTGATTGCCAAACAATTGCGGATTGGACAGGAAGAGTGAAAGATAAAATAAAATTCAAAAGAGGCATTCCATGCATATAGGATGAGATGAAAATCTCGGGTTTTTTATTGTATCACTTTATGGTAAAGGCGGGAGACCAATCACTATGGACATCATATTTGAAAGCACTAATATTGAAATCTCAATCTACGATATTGGAGGCAGGCCATCATCGTACCAGTCACGGTTAATGAGAAGAAATAGTACAGTGAAGTAATAAAAGAGTACTTGATGGAACAATTGTTACACCCTCAGCTTTTGGTATTGGCATGGTGTAACAGAGACAAGCGAATTGTCATTCTTGGCCCCTTCGAGAATGACAAAGTTACAGAGATATACTAAGTTAATAATTGTGCGACTTCATTATAAACATAGACAGTGATTGAATTTCATCATAGAGATAGTTTATATAGAATTGTTCAGCGATACAACAATGGGAGTTTTACCGTGTAATTAGCACATATATATATATATATATATATATATATATATATATATATATATATATGTTTTGTGATTCAAAATGAGATTCAGACAAGTGCATACGATAGCTCCGGTGGAGAGGGAGAGAAAGAGGGAACTCACATTGGGAGATGATGCTCGTGGATTCCTTGGTCAAAGCCAAAATTATCAAGGAAGACTTTCTGCTTTCTAATCCTCAGGACTGGCCCAATTTCAATTGAAGGCTCTGTTGCTCAAGGGTTCAAGTATCACCTAGAGGGTGTTATCCTTTGACTACAAGAGATAAGTATTTTATGATTATACCTTTGAATACTAATCATGAATTTTATGTAGTTAATTCATACTATAACATTGGGATAGTAAATCTTATATGCTTCTACCTTTGGTATTTCCCTTCGGGATCGTTTAGTTTTATGAACTATTTGTAATCTCTCTCTAAGATGCTTTCAGGACGGATCAAAAGGCATAAGAGATTGCATTAAAGTGGAAAATATCTTGATGCTTGCAGTCATGGAACTGAGTTAATGGCTGAAAATGTTTCTTCGAAGAGGAGGAAATAACATTCAGAGGGGGAGTCTGATAGAAACCTTCAGAAGCAACCGTGGACAAAAAGGTCAAAAGGTTGATGCATGTACTTGGAGCTTCAGATGGAAGCCACTTTATCACAAATGTTTGGTGTTCCCAAGCCTAGGGATCAATCCACAGTTTATTACATTCACTCATGTTACTATGGAATCAAACAAGTACTACTACGAATAATGTTTTGATCAAAAAATTCAATAGTGAGTAAATGATCATGTACCAGGTGATGAGAGTCTCTTGGAGCAAGACATTTTCATGATTAAGACCTTGTATGCTTCCATAAAAGAGGGAGCTACTAAAGGATCTACCAAATTGATCTTTGAGGATTTTTTATCATAGTGATTCAGAGGGAGTAGACCATGTCAAGATGGTTTCTTAAGTGATCAGTAGTTAGAGGACTATGATTCATAAGATGGAGTTACAGCATTTGTGATCCATTATTTTGTATCTTATAGAGATTCCTTATCACTATGTGAGAGATATGGTGGATAGGAACATGATCTAGTTGGAATATACCAGTACAGGAGATCAGACAACAAACATACTTACCAGAGGGAAAGTTGAACACTTCAGGAAAGGTCTTGGTATGATTGAATTTTAATTTGCTTTGTAATCTATATTGATATATATAAGATGTTTTATGTGTAAACTTCTTTTGTCATATGTGTTGATATATGACTTTATGGGCTCTACCCCCTGTGTTCATCTCTAAAAGGTGACGATTTTTTGGAAATGAACACTTGTATTCAAACATTATAAGGTGACGATCTTGTAATGTTGATATCATGCTGACTTGATATCATTCATGGATGTGCCATGATCTGTTATGGTAGACATTATGTGACGTAATGTCAGTGCATATACCATAACTAGGATGTATAAGGAGAATGTAATATTCTCGAGCATATCATCCTTTAAGTGTCATGAGCTATGTGATACTTATCATCACGTGTTATGTGATGATTGTCTTCACGAGATATGTTAGACTTCTTACCATGAGTCATGTGATACTTATCATCACGTGTTATGTGATGATTGTCTTCACAAGATATGTGAGACTACTTATCACGAGTTATGTGATACTTATCATCACGTGTTATGTGATGTTTGAACGAGATATGTGAGATTTCTTATCATGAGTTATGTGATATACTTAGTGCCACGAGTTGTGTGATACTTCACAAGTTATGTGATATGTGATAACTTAATCATAAGTTAAAGTGATATATCATATCATGAGATAGATGATATATATATCTTTTATCACGAGTTAGGTGATATCTATACTCACAGAGTTTATTGTGATGTATTCTTGTTCATACTCTTTATCTTCCCTAGCTAAGAGGGAGTGTTGATGCATAGTAGTTTTCATCAAATATAAGGATGATTGCTTTGATTATTTAAATATGAGTATGTATGTATGTATGTATGTATGTATGTCAGTTCACAATGTGAACTAACATACATACACACATACGCATTAATTTTGCCTAGAAGAATAATCATTCTAAATGTTTTACCATCATCCTTGTATATGATCGAAATACTATACAAGTATAATAATCTGTGTAATCAGATTCCTTTCATCTTCTCTTGCCATGTATCGAGCAATGAACATTGGCAGCTGCATTCTACATATCAAGTAATGATCGTATATCATCTGTATTAAGGATCGTGTAATGATATGGTACTATGCACAGCAGTATAGTATGCAATGATTATAATGTAATGTTTATCACTTGTATTGGAAGGTAACTATGTTACAATAACTTGACCTTCTATTGTGATAGACATCTTGTGATGGCTAAAACAGTTCATAATAGATAAAGCTTGTGGATGGACTCGCTGTTGGATAGAATCATGTAATTACATCATGAGGATGATGCTTCTATTGCTTACATCTTAGGGTTGATGCTATTAGGTGTCATAAGTGTTGACATTGGATTGATTTATCCTCCCTAGCTAAGAGGGAGTGTTGATGTATCTAGCATCGGTCAGATAAATAAAACTGCCAATATGATTATTATGAGAAATGATTTATTACATATACATATCAATATATATAATAATTGATATTATTTTATATATTAATATGCATATATATATAAAGTTAATCTATATTTATTCTTATAATAACTATGTAGTTTTAAATTAATGAATAGATATGTCCCATGAAGGGACATGTCTCTTCTTGTCTTTGCCATATATATATACAAGAGATTGATGCATTTGGAAAACACACACTTTACAAGCAGTGCTATTACATTTGAAATTGATCTCTGAAAATCAACAGAGGGCAATTTTATGGTATTTTTTGCCCATTAAACTTGCCACTTTTTGCCGATTAAACAACCGATTTATTGCAAAGAATCGTTGACTAGGTAGACCGATTAAATTCCATTTTGGAGGGGGGGGGAATCAACAACCTTCCCAATCCCAGATTAATCCAGACCAATTGTGATTTTTTTGAAGATGTTTGCTTCTATGGTTTAGAATGCCAGCAAGGGCAAATCTCACCATAATTTATCAACAAGTAATCCAGTCCACTCAGGCTATTGCAGCTCCTAACATGATCCCTTTTTAATTAATCCTTATAGCATGTATTCTACCAATGTAAATGCTTTCTAGACAAACTAAATTCATAAAATAGACCTTGATGATCCATTTATTGGGTACATTTTTCATAGTAGCAAGACAGAAGAAAGGTTATATCTCCATTGTATGTGAAAGCTGGAAGACAAAGCTACATAGAGAATCAAATGCAATTCTCAGTTTCTGGTACTTATCTTGTTCGTATACACTTTCATTAAAAGAACTGCTACATAAATCTAGAAATATTTTTACAACCTTCATAACAAAATGAAATTTGCTACCATAATGCCACATTTGATACTCTAATATTTAAGCATGGACTCAAGTACCATATCAAACAAGTACAGCAGAGGTGATAGCTATTCTTAATAATAAATCTCCGGAATTCAAAGTTTAATACATTCTTTGTTCATCCCTACAATTGGAATATATAGGCGAAAATGGAAAATTGAGTAAGAAAACTATGCATGAAAAGAAAAAGAAAACTTGTAATTTCCACTTCTCCATCAAATACAACACCGTTTTACTCTTACTTTTTTGCAATATCCCGTCATTCCAATGAGTTGAGATTCTCGGACATCATTATAAACTTCCCTTGGTTGAATAGGTTTCTGCAAGTTTTACATAAGCAAGACAACTATATGTCAGTTTGAATTTCAAGATCAGTGACTCAAAACTCAACAGTGATAATATGATACATTGTGCCTCACTTAAATCTTTGGAGCTTTATCTATTATTTCAGATGCATAACACTGCCTCTGACTGAAGCTGTAATTTACATAATTTCACTTATGCTGTCATTAACTTCCAATAATAAACAAGATTCACTTTTTTAAATTCTAAGATTTTATCTCTTGAATAGTAACTTAAAGCTCTGAACTAAAACTTGCATACTCTAGGATTAGTAATTGTGAAGATTTATCGCTGCTAAACCTGTGTACCACATATCAAGAAAGACGACATTGGGGAGCTCATGTGAGTAAGAAATATTGATCAATGGAAATTTATGAAGCTAGATACCGTACATATTTGAATCATCAACATTAACAATAAATTGATCACTAGCAAAGAGATTGCTGCTAAATGCACTATATTACAATCTGCTCATGGCAACATTAGTGAAAAAAGAAATTAAAATGACTTAGATTTTACGGAAACCACAGTTCCAACCAGAATTATTAGTTCTTTTTGCCAAAAGCTATGTTGAAGATTAGATTAAATGGTACTGCTAAGCATTACTGATCACAATATAAATCTGTTCAAGTTCAAATGCAAAAACATTATTAGTTATAGAAGCTTCCAAAGTAGTATTGTCAAGGAAAAGAGAACTAGCTTTATACCGCTAAGATGTTATCGATGTCATTTTGAACTCTCCAATTTAGGCAATCTAGTAACTGCAGGAAAATTAAAATGTATCAATATCTGTATTGTATGGTAATAAATCTCTCGAAGGCAATTAACATCCATTAAGTGACTTAAACAGAAAATCAAAAATGGTATGACTTTAAAGATTGTTTTCACCATTTTGTTTGCTTTTGCGACATTTCCTTCCCGAGCCTTAAGAAATCTTTCTAAAGTTTGCGGTACATATCCTCGATGCATAGTCTGCATTCATATTACAGTTAAGCTCAAAGTCAGTAAATCAAAATTTCCACTAGAAGATGCAAGGCTAGATGACATTTTCTCAACACGAAATCCAACATGCAATAGGCAAATTAATAAAAATACGAAGATGAGAATAAAAATTGTCAGAGGCTTGCCCTTAACTAAGAAAATGTAGATTAAGTTATTTTTTCAATGTACTGTGCTGCAATGAAGAGCACAACATACAGTTTCTTGTATCTTCAACCAACAGCAATAAAATAGTGAGAAACAACACGGCACCAAATCCTGAAAGATGAAGCTGATACATTGAGCTAGCTAGAACATTACATTCAGCGGAAATCTTGTAAATTGAAATTGAAATATGTATCATTTTGCTCTCATATCCATAACAGGTAATAGAACCTAATGAGAAGTGCTTCACATACAAGTTTTGGAAACAAATGAAAGAAAGAAAAAGAAAAAAGTACATAAAATTAATAACACAAGTCCAGATATGATGTTGAAATCCTGGACCCGAAAACTTGTGATTGCTGTGAGAAGCAATGAACTCATTTATGCCTCTTCAGTGGTGTTTGAAGAAACAAATATGAAGATGAAGGTTGAGAGAAAGAATTGTCCTGACAGCTTCTAAGCAAGCAAAGTGAATGGAGGTACACATGGTTGATCCTCATAATGGATAGGATCTTATCAAGAGTCTCAAGCTTCTTTTAAGGCCAGTAAAACCTACTACAAATTTCTTAACCCAGTACAAATAATGCTAATTTCGGCTCCTTGTCATATAATTGTTTTTCTTGATGAATATGGCAATGCTATGGTTTCAATTTTTTAACCAGTCTCATTACTAGAAGTGAAGAGATAACACTATATGTAGATCATCTTTGTCTTCATAAGATTATACATTTTCTCAATAGTAGTACAAATTCCCTTCGCTGCATAAAAAATCAGCCTCAGGTTTACAACTTTACATGTAACCCAATACTGCACCAAGACATACAATCTTTGTGACATCAAAATCTAGGTCACTGTCATATTGTATACTTACAGACATTATTCATATCTATCCTAAAATATGTTCTGTATTTAGCTTTCACTTCTAATTTATCCTAAAATGTGTTTTGTGTCTAGCTTTCACTTCTACTTCATATGAGTTTGTGTTTTGTGTCTAGCTTTCACTTCTACTTTATCCTAAAATGTGTTTTGCGTCTAGCTTTCACTTCAACTTTGTATGAGTTAGTACTGACTAAATCTGAAGATTTAGTTTAATGGCAAAGGCTTTTGAACATAACTTAGTTTTGTTTCTTAAAGCTTTGAAAATGTATAATTTGTGCCCATTTGACTCTACTTATTATGAGGAATGGTTTCTCTTTTTTCATGTGGTGTCAACGTTTGGTACACTCAGAAAAAAAATTCTTGATCTCTTTAAAATTTGATCTTTGTTTCATATTGGGTTTTCATGGACGCTCTCCACACAGTTCCCTCTAAGATATGGTCCTTGATACTTTCTGTATTATACTTTTCTAAGTGTTCTACAGTTATGTAAGAGGATGTCTAGTTGTTTTTTATATAAGTTGTGGTTCCTTACACGAATGGAAAGCTGATAAGCTCATTGTTTTATGCCTTCAATTTTTATGGCCAGTGTTATAGATTTTTATATTGGCTCAGTGATTTTTGACTGTTCTCTATTAGTGGTTTAGGCCACCTATGAGCTTAGATATTTGGTATATCACTCTAATTTTTGGATTAGATTTGTTTTGGATGATTATTATTTTACATTTCCTACTTGAAAATTTCTCAAAGTTCAAATACTTTTTCCTCTTATCCTTCTAGGATGCGAACTTATTTATTGTAGTTGTTTTGAGGTCTCACTAAGTTTTAGATGGTTTCAGAGTTTGTGCTTATAGTGTAGTCTCTATGCTTACAGACTTACCTAAATCAGAAACTTATCTACACCAAAACCAAACTGAAAAAGTGGCATACTCAAAGATGAGGTTGCTGATCTGAATGAAAAGATCACTCAAAACAGGATGGGCAAAAGAGGATTTCCACCTGGAGAAATCTCTAACTACGGAGTACATGGAGATGCTGAGGAGGGAAGAGATTTTTTGGCACCAAAACTCCAGAGAGTTTGCGTAGGCTTGCCTCCCTAAGGTTGACATTTTCTAATGGGCAGCTTTGCAATCTTGCATTCAAACTAGGGATCAGCTTGGTAAACTGTGTTTCCATGGCCCTTTCCGCTGCCCACTTTGTAAAAACCATGAGAAGATGATAATTACCTCCTCCTACAATGCGATGTTGCTAATTGATGCTGGAGATAATTGTTGGAGAAGCTTGGTCAGTGGGCACCGCTCCCTTAGGACCTCTTTGCTACATTTAGTGGCTGTGCTACATTTAGTGGCTGGCCAAAATGAACAAAGGTGCGCTATTTGGTAATCTATGGACAATTAGCCCATCCATTGTGATTTGGGAAATCTAGAAAGAGATAAATCATTGCCTCTTTCAAGAGAAAGAAATGTCAATTGAGATGTTGCTGAAAATTGAGAATACAATAAAGGAGGTAGCTAACAATTGTGCATGCATCAATCCCAACAAAAGAACATTTTCACAAGCCGCAATGAAAGAATGACAAATCAATGGCTTAGCCTAATTGTTCCTCCTATCTTTGGGACCAATTGCGATCCAGGAGGATCCAGAAGATCTAAAAATTTCAGTCTCAAAAACTGACGAAACCAGCATCATTGGATAGAGCTCGTTGAGAGCTTTCTAACACAACTTGAACAAGCTTAAACGGAGTCTGTATGCCAAAGATATGGCCGGTAAAAGTTTGCAAAAAAGGTAGGTTGACTTGATGAAGTCAGCAAGCACAGTCAGCATGGACGCTGAAGTGGCATCTATGGTGTGCTGATCACTGCTCATATTTATCAAAATATGAGTTGGGGGATTCGAACCCTCAACCTCTCCTTTATCAATATTCCCTCTTGCCAATGCACCAAGCAATCACTTTGTAATCCAGAGGGCGCTGGTTTTATTTAAAGAGAGACAACTCCAAAATAAGGGAGGTGGCCATTTGAACCGCCAACCTCTCCATCCCAATTATCTCTCCACTCGACTTGACCTGCGTGGATTTCGGGATTTATTCCAGCCATTCTAATTTTTATTCCTCCCATTATAGACCATAAATTAAACAAGGTAAATGAACTTGATAAGAAGAAAGGGAGCTAAAATTATGTGAGCCAATTAAACTTAATAAGCCTGATTTTAATAAGATATTAAAGGAGGTTGTTTTTAGAAAAAGAGCCATTGTTTTAAGAGGGGTAGGTTTATTTTGGAAGATTTGTTGTTGTAATGGGGAGATATAGGTGATTTTGTAAATTATAAGGTTTTATACCATATTTGGTGATTTTAGTGTATAAAAGGAGTGAATAGGAAGATTTTGGTGAGGAATTAGAATGCTCGTGGGAGGAAATTAGGGAATTGGACAATTCTTTTGAGAGGAGGTTTTTTTTGTAAGCACAGAGACTTGTATTTTTATTCCTTAAGCATAATTGGGGATTGTAAGGCGTTTGAAGCCCATCCCTTGACACAAGTAAGGAGGATGCAAAGGAATCTTAGGTGTTGAAAGAGATTGTGGGAGATCCTGTAATGCAGGTCTGAAGGTTGGATGATGTAAAAAAAGCATGTAAAAGCTTGGTGTCATTAACAAAGTGGTCCAACATTGAGAAGCGGACCCAAAGACATAGCCCGCGCAAGGGTGAGCTCCATTATCAAATTCTTTCTCATCTCTTTTCTCTCTTATTTCTTTTTAGTTTTAATTCCTTCTTTATGTTACTAAGTTGTGTAAAGAATTAAATGAACTCAATTTTGTAATTTCAATAGTTAATGAACATAGCCATGCAATTCTATTGCGCTCGAGAAAAACTATAATTTGGGTTAAGTACAATTTAATTTTGCAAGCATCTTAATTAAAGATCAAATTGCGTTGATCAAAAGCTCAAACTGATGGCGCACACACATTGGGTGCTTCTAGATGAGGATTGGACCAAAGTGAACTTTGATGGGGCTTTACGTGGGAACCTAGGCCCATCATGTAATGTCCCCTTCCTAATTCGCTATAGAATTTTCCCGAGAATCACAATTGCAACAAATTAGCATTAGGGTTACATCTTACCACGTAAATATTTCTTTAATTAATTTGATCTTGGATTTGAAACCTACAATCATAACATAAGCAACATGTGTGTGTGTGTATTCAATCACTAGGTTTAGACAAGATCACATCATATTCATATGATATCAATAAAATTATACAGCATATTAGGGTTCGAATGAAAAAACATGATAGGTCCGCTTGAAGCCATTTCTCTACTAAGCCCAAGAGTGAATGTCTACTAGAGCCTTCTTTGCTTACTTAGTGGGTTGCTTGTACATGCTTTCCCTATCAATCTCTCATCCACCTAAAGACAAGTGCCATCCTACGAAGTTGGGCAAAGTTCATATGGGGGTTTCTTGGTTCTTCTATGTAAGTGATCTCTTGTCCCTAGGAGCCAATTATATGGTCAACTCTTGGGTAGCCCACTGACAGAACCCTCTTATAACCCACCTCTTATACCCTAGGACCTTCCTACAAGATGGGCTTTGGACAATCAAGCACATCTTACATTCTATCACATGAACATATAATTAAGCATTATCTATTATGCATAAGCAACATATATATATAGATATATATAGATATATATATTGTGAGAATAAGAGTGCTAAGAAAGGCAGATCTAATATAATATCAGTTTGTTGTATTATGCATGATCTAAAGATAATTCCTTTCGTGTATATGTTGGTCAACTTCTATGAATCAATCCTAGACTTATGTGCTCTTATGTTGAATACTTTAATCTTCCTTGGTAATTGTATTTGTTTTCTAAATGTACTTCAATCTAATAAAATGTCTACTAATTGCACTTGAGTTATTAAATGATTTGATAATTTATGATTGCTTTGGTGGATTCTTAAGTGATGATTGATAACTAATCCTTGAATGATTGGAATGATCTCTTTTATACTTCACTAGTGATAGGGTCACCACTTTTCATAAGACTTGAGTCACCACTTTCCATTGTTTCCTTTGAGAATAATATGTTATTCCCCGAATTGATCTCCCCTAGGTGTCCTCAAATAAAACCTTCTCCCCTTTATATCTTTCAATGTGGGGGAGAGTCACACCTATTCATCATAGCTGTCCTTTGCAATGGTCACAACCTTTCACAATTACCACATTTTGGAAGAGTCGCAACCCTTCATCATTTCTACCCTTTGAAAGAGCCACAACCCTTCATAATCGACACTCTTTGCAAGAGTCACAACCCTTCATTACGTTTTCCCTTTGAAGTAGTCACTTCCTTATTTTCTTCACTTCTTTTTTCTCTTTCATTAATTCTTACTCAATTCACAACTTCCCTTATTTCTTACTTCCTCTCTCCCCCTTTTCAAATGAAGTTATCTTCTCCCTTTTATACCCATGTTTGATGGAGTCAACTTTTCATTTCATGTCTCTTGACCTTTCACTAATCTGAATTGACTCGTATATTATATTTTAATTTTTTTTATTATATTTTAATTTTATTAATTTTTATTTATTATTGAATCTTATTTCAAAAAGGGGACATTAGACATCAAATGCAGCTTGCATCATTAGAGACTACACTGAGCAGATTTTGGGACTTGAGGCAAAAAAGCTCGGCAAGACCACAAACAACATAGCAAAATTTCAATCGGCGCGGATAGGCATCCAAGCATGCAAGTTGGGTGGATTTGATCAAATCCATTTGAAGGGCGATTCTCTGAAAGTTATCAACACTCTCAGTAAAGAAGACAACCCAGCTAGAAGTTCAACAAATGGATTTCATAAATTTGAAGGTTGGGTGTATAGGCTTGCAAGTTGGGTGGATTTGATAAGATCCATTTGGAGGGGAAAATCAGATTGTTATCAACGCTCTCAGGCAAGAAGACAAAACCAACTAGAAGTTTAGCAAATTTATTTCACAAATTTGGAGGGCGCAAGATGAGTTCAGAAACATCAAAATTTCTCATATTTTGATCAAGAAAAGGGTAAAGCAATTGATCAATTGGCAAATCAAGCAATTGATCAATTGGCACATCAAACCATTGATATAAAAAAGGACTCTTGGTCCAACGATTCATCTTCTAGCTAGATTTTGCATGATGTTGTAGACTAGGATGGGATCCAGTGAACCACTTTGCCTAGTCTAGGCTATCTCTCGTGTTTGGCCTATGCAATTTTGCCCCTTCTTCTAATCAAGTTTGACCCCCATAATTGTCTTTCTTTTATAAAAAAAATTGGAATGCAATGTTAACGGTAGTATCTTACCATCCACTCGCATCATACAACAAGACTAGGAGTTTACTACGCCCATTTGAGTCTAGAGTGTACTTGACCACCTCTTCCACCATAGTTTAAGAAGACTCTTTAGCGTCTTTTGTAATTGAATAGCTAATAGTAATTATAAATATTAATGTATTCTTAAAATTATAATTTTGATTATACAATTCAGATTGATAGCCTATGATGTGTCTGAAAAATATATATAAAAATTGCCCTTTTGATAGTGTGGCAATTTGTAGGAATGTAAGATGAAGTTTTCACTATAAGATCATAAGCAAATTGCAACAATAAACAGAAACCTCAAATAAGTCATTCAACCTCATCATTGAGTTGTCAACTTGCCATATAAATTGCCACCTACCAACAAACTATTATGTCCCTTTATTTCAATAGGAAACCCTCCCATTTTGGTAGTGTTGATGCGAGTTTTGTGACCACTTAGTATTCTAGGATGAAACATCAAATATAAAATCCTCTTTTAAATAAGGAAGCTTGGATGCTAAACAATGTATATGACTGGGCGATCAACTAAGACAACCTCAAGGTTCCTTCTTATTGTAACATGTATGAGTACTAATCAAGCATGGTGTCCTTAAGAACTAAGGATTCATTGATAGGTGGATCTTCAAATATCTTCACAAGTTGTTTATCAAATACAATTACAAGTGCTAATGCATCGAGAGGTCGAAGTTGACGATGGATCATGTCTCTTGCAGCAACTCGTTTGTCTTGAGAAAACTTTGAGAATCACTCCTTTTGTACTTCTTCCATGAGATCTTTCAGCACCCCCCAAAAAATAAAAATAAAAATAAATGGTGGTGATGACATCTTTTAGCACCTCGTCGAATTGTTCTTCATACTTAGGCTGATTTATGGTATCTTGTAATTCGTTGTTCAACATATCTACTTGATTGTCTTCTTATTCAAGGACTTTTAGAATTTCTTGCAGTTCATTTTGTAGAACCTCCTCTTGTAGTATGAATGAAAGTTCATCGACAATTTCCCCTTCAACCTGTAATTCTTCATTCTCAAGTATTTCCAAAGATTGATCTTCAATTGCTATTATTTACATTCCTTTAATGTATTCCATGGCTTCCTTGATTCTTCTTTCAACACGCTCCTCTCATGATGTAATGCATGAAAGTTCATCTTCTACTTGAGTACCTTGGCCTTCATACCATCCCATTTGAAACTTGACTTGGTCGATGACATCTTGACAAAATGGGCAAGTAGATTCTAAGTGTGCAAAATCGTGTATGCTACACCAACTACATTGCCATGTATTTCCTTCATATTTGTTCCTTTCCACACTTGGTCCCTTCTTCATCCTTTTCTTGTGTGCATAAAATTTTGATTCTGATTTCACAAGTACCACCAGTTCATGCACTTTTGAAAAAGAAGTTCTTCATTGCAATGTTGATTCCACCCTCAAAAGAAATACCAAACAACACATCTCAAGCTAGGTGGTGCCATATATTCTACATTGTCCTAGAAATGCAAGTTGGGATAATCTTTCTAGATGTAAACGCTTGTTCAAATCAAACCAAATTGGAAGAATATCAACTTGCTGACTGTGACACTAATGCCCATCCATTGAGAAACCTTTCTTCTTCTTGGATTTTCTGATTTTTTTTTGAATTTTCAAGTTTTTCACTTTTTTGTATTTTTCAACTCTCAAGGAGGTATATCATATCTCAGATATATCTTGAAAGCTCATACTTGTTGATAAATCCACGAATGAACTTGAACATGCCCTCCTAGCGCCAGTTCTATTGATGTGAGTTTTGTGACCACTTCAACATGCAGGATGAAACACTTAGTATTCCAGGATAAAAGATCAAATATCAAATGCTCTCTTCAGTAAGGAAGCTTAGATGATAAACAATGTATATAATTGTGTAATCAACTAAGACAACCTCAAGGTTCCTTCTTATTGTGGATTTAACTCAATTATATGATGTGATTTGTTGGTAATCACTTTGGGACTTACGCTATTCATTCAAGGAAATATCAACTTTGCAAATGCGAATGATATAGCACTTCACTTGAAGTACTTTATGTTCATTGATTCTGTGGTATAATCCTGCACACTTTGGCCACTATCAAGTCAAAATTATATCCACTTATCTTTTGGTCAGTTTTATGCCCAACTGGATTAAAATTCCTACTAAAAAGTTCTTTGAATTCTTCCCAACTAGACACAACAGATTTCTTCTTCTTTTCAGAAAATGTCAAATACCACCAAATAAGAGTATGACAGGACATATCTTGAGACATAAAAAAAATCATGTTTGTCCCATTTACATTAAGCACACTAAAATAAATGTCCATTTGTTTTATCCATAAAATTAAAAGCTCGGCATTCACTTTTTCTTCAAAAGATTTAATTTCAAAAAAAAAACCAATCCTAGTTGGAGTTCGCTAAAAAATTCAGTAGTTTACTTGAACCTTTTCTCTTTCCTTTTCTCCCACAATACCCATGTTGAATGTGTCCTCTCCATCCCCAATACCAAATTCCTTGGCTTGGGCATGCATCATGGTGCTCATAGATGACTGTTCTAGGTTTACTCAATTCTTGTTGCAAACTCCTGTGATCTTGTTGTTGATTAACCCAAATTCTAATTTTGCATTACCTTATCCATACTACTTTCCAAGACAGCCACTTATGCATTCAAGATCGAAATTCTTCTTTTTTATTCCGCTCAAGAGTAAAGATCTATGGATTGGAAGGAAGTAAATCTTTGTTCTCTGAAGATCTGGTTTCTGTCATACACTTTTCCACACTCCCAAAGATTACAAATCTGCTCTGATACCAAAATGATATTTAATTTCATTTGATAGCATATAGAAATTGCAAAATCATTAAAACTTTGATATTGTACTACTTGAACTAATCAAAAATATCGAGTGACAGATAAGACAATTGAATGTTGTGCAAATAGAAATGGAACTATGGAAACAAGAAGAGATTCAATGCGAAACACCAGATGTTTAGCACGGAAAACCCAAAAATGGGGAAAAAATAATTACTAGCAAAAACTGCATTTGACCAACTCTTTTATAACCCAAACAAACTGTAAGTACAAAGTGCAGATACAGTTATCAGTTGTACCAATGCTCACTGTCAATTAGTCAATCCTTCGTACACTTCATTTCTCTTTGGTTAGATCATTACAAGCTTTGACATACTAAAGAGACTTGCTTCAAGAGGGTGTGAGACATTTAACAAGAATTAAAGGAGCTCAAATTGAAACAAAACATGCACAAAATAGAACATACAAGCAATTTATTATAAACTATACTTCACATGATTTCCATACACAAACATCCAATTTGGATGCACTCATCAAATGGCCAATGATAGTAGTTTGTTACATAAATAGTTTGCATGGTAGGTGATTCGAGTCTTTTAGTTGTAAGTGATAGTGAGGGAGCATGCACTTGACAAAAAGGGTAATCGCCACTTCCAAGTCCAACCGCCCATGGAGGCATTTCTTCTTCCAGTCAGCTCACCACCCAACTCCCCTTCTCTTGTTTGTTCCAAATGATAGATGGGCCCCATTATTCCCATTCCAACAAACAAATAAGTTCAAGCATTTATTCCATATGACTCCATTACAAACAACTCCTACTGGCCCACCTCATTTTGTCTATGAATATGGATCCTTGACTAAGGCTGGTAAGTAGTATAGCTCACCCTGGTTGGCTTGGCTTTATGGTTTAGATGGCTAGCTGGGATAGGAACCATTATCCCCTATTGTAACCTAGTCTGTGGCATGTTGAATCAATCTGAGCCATACCTAGATAACAAATACCAACAAGCTTAATTCAATGAGTTTTGCTAACTCTAATGGGAAATATTAGTGAGCTTAAGAACTAAAATTTCTAAACACATCTTACACCAACTAGTCCTACAATCCCCTTACCCTCTCAATAAGGCCCATTGGACTCTATTGATTCAAAATCCCTTCCATTGCTTTGGTAGGAAACGGTGAAGGCCACAATCAACAAGAAAAAGAATGGGGAACCAAAAAAATATTGTCACATATATTGGTTAACTAGCTCCAACAACCGCACTCACTATCAAGAGAGATGGATTCTCAAATCAAGGTGGAGATACTTGTTCCCTACATGCAATCTCAAATTGGTTGAGATTGCCCCCCAAGGGCCCAACTATGGTAGCTCATCCCCACATCTAAAATGTGATATAGCTAGGGTAAGTAGATAAGCCATATCTATCTACACATTTATTGGTAGCCATCATTGGTCATTGGTAAGCATATGTTTTCCCAATACACTCAAATAGGGGCAAAAAAACCATTCAATAAAGCAAGCCAGCTAGCCTAGTTTCGTCCCATTCTCAAACTACATTATGATATGGTTTCTCCCCAACACCAATATGTGTTGGGATAAGGTGTTGTAGACCTTGAATAAATTGATTTATTATAATGTTGTAATTATATTTATTTAGTTATGGTACATCTAGGAGATGTGTTTTGGCCATACTAGGTATTATTTGGGGTTACTTGTAAGTTGTATCGTAACACTGGAATACTTATTTTATTTTAAGTGTGGAAGACAAGATAATTATTTAATATTTGGAAAAAGATATTTGATAAAGTGAAAACTTAGTACTCAATATTAAATGAGGAGTCAATGGTTTCGTGTTCTTATAGTTTTGAGACACATGGTTTTACTTTACCACTTGGTTGTATTTGTGTGAGCTTATGTCTATAAAAGCAAGCACTTGTCTAGTGGTTAAAGTTGGTTAGGTGAGTGAGTTGTCATATTATTGAGTCTTTTGAGGAGCGATGTGAAGCATCGCATAAGATGTGTGGATTCAAGCTTGGACACATGGAGAATGCATTGGAGAGGTTTTAGTGTTTCAAAAATATTTGTTGCAACTCTATAAGAGCATTTAGATGGATGCTTTTGGAGGGTGGGCTTTTCTCTCTTGAAGGATTTCCCAGGGCATGCCTTGTGTTATCTTGTAGCTTGTCTATTTGATCTATGCATTGTGGATATTCTATAAGCTTGTACGCACTTTTCTCTTATGGGGTTATGTAGGGAAGTTGATTAAATAAATTGGGTAATGATGCATTGTATACTAATAAGTATGAACCAAGTGCATGAGAGATCCTAAGTGCACGTAACAATGCATATGAGTGTGTTTGGCCAATACGCATATGAATCAACTATTGGTTAGCCCTATCTAGCCATTTACTTATCTACTACATGAACTATTGGTTATCCTTATCTAGCCATTTTTTATCTACTGCATGTGAAGCCCTACTATCTACAAAGCTATATTTTGATGAAAGACCATGAAAAATTGGATGATGTGTCTATAGTTAATGCCCTAAATCATTTTTAAAGATATGCTAGATAGTCTAGCAATATGCACAACATATCTCTATCCCTCCTACTGCAGGCAGTTAAAAACCAGCCCCAATTCAAGAAGAAAGCTCTAATTTGACGACTAGGATTAGAACTAAAAGAGAAAGTTAAACCAAAGCTACATGTACAACAACTAGGTATGTGGTGAGATTGTAGCAAGGATCTGCTTGGGCAATTAGATCAACCAAATTGACTACTCCTAGGTTGACACATCTAGAACAGTACCTCCAAGAGCCAAAACCTATGAAAGATCCAATGAAGGCAAGGATGGATCATCAAAAACGAGTATCTAGGCATATGTGTGTATTAATCTCTTCCTCCTAATACTTTCTAGGACAAGGTGGCTACTAAGCAATGCTTAGGAAAGCAAGAAAAGTGAGTATTGAAGTTGATCTAGGGATGGAGGGAAATACAATGTTAGAGAGTCCCATTATACATGTGCATAATAGATCCTAGGAACAAAAAATTGGCGTTGACTGGGAACCCAACACAAGGCTTCAAACACTCATCATCCAAGGGGTATGTAGATCTACTAATAAAGCATTGGTTCAATACCATGAAGAGCTATTAACACCCCCACCCCTACCTCTTATGTCTCAGTCCCATGAAATGACAACATAGGTGTTATGTTTGATCACGGTATAATTAAGCATGTTTACCATGTTGGCATAATGCTCACCACTCCCCTCGAGATTCGTGACATGGCTTAACTGCCTTTTGTGGATTCTATAAGTCTAGTGGTTGTATCGAGCATCAAAAGGTCGATCTTTTGGTGCAACGGCAACCCTTGCTTGTAACAAGTGGTATCAAAGTTTGGTCACAGGTTCGAATCCCCTCAAGTAGCGTTGAGGGGGAGATTGTTGGCATAATGGTCAACACTCCCCTCGGGATTCGCGACATGGGTTAACTGCCTCCTATGGATTCTATAGGTCTAGTGGTTGTATCGGGCATTAAAAGGTCAATCTTTTGGTGCAACAGCAACCCTAGCTTGTAACATACCATTCCATGTTTCATATTTGATGTCAATCTACAATTCTATATGAATTAATCCCATAAAAGTAAAATAGTCAAGTTTTAGTTTGTCAAGTTTGTTGCAAAGCATGTAACAACATATTTAAGGAAAAAGTGAGTAGTGAGCTTGATAAGCATGGTAAGGCTTATAAATTAACAAATTTTGGCAATGATCTAATGAATTGAGGTATAAATACCTTAGTAGCTAAAGAAGATGATAGAGCACATTGCATGAGACACTGGTGCACCTAAACTTCTAAAGCATTTAGTTAAGTGACCATAAGAAAAATGTTAACCTTAGCATCTCCATCCAATGGTGTGCACAAAATATGTCTTCTTGGTAAGCATCATTTGGTGTCAATTGCAAAAGGAAAGACTTTGCATGATAAGGAACATCATGAGATTTTGTGATTTAACTTGCATGTCATGAATTGTATAATTTGACTTTCATTGATGTCTCCTCGAGACATAATTGGGTTTTATGAAGAAGTTCATTGAGTGGAAAGCAATGGTTTAAGTGACAATCGAGACATCTCAAAGGGTGCCTAGACATCAAGAAGAATGAGTTAATCATGCTATAGGGAAAGAGAAGTCTTTTGTTTAGCAAAAAAACTCACCATCAATTCAACTTTGCTTGAGAAGAGGACAAAACTCTTTAGGTAAGAAAAAATCCTCCTCAATCTTCTCTTGAGCATACTTAATCTTCTCTCTCGCCTCCTCAATCTTCTATCCAACCTTGGGACAATACAAAGAATTTACTACATGCCCCAAATGGATAATGGACTAAACCAATATTTTACATTACAAACAAGTTTGTCTATCGACCCAAAAAAGTCATGGGCATTCAGGAAAGGAATCCTATTGGTTGGTTGAGAGCATAAATGCTCTCTCCAAATTCCAACTCCTATTCCTATCTTAAAATGCCCTTGTGTATTCCAATCATGTGGTCCATGGACATGGTATTGATTGTTCCAAATAAGGGATTGGATGGCAAGATACAATTGCATTTATATTCCTAAGCAAAATAGTGTTGAAAAAAAATTGGTAGAGCTGGTACAATTAATGCTACAAGCCAAAGGAATGCATAACAAGTTTTAGACTGACAAATTATTATACTAATTCAATTTTTCACTTTGTGTGATGAGCCTGGTTGGCTCTCAATTGCAATCTAGCTAAAATCTTGGAATTTATTTGCAAGTTGTATTGAATTTCACCAAATTATAATTTTTGCAATTAAAACTTAGAATTATCTCAATAACAAACAGCACCAATATTATTCAAATGTTCAACAAAGTATGAACACAGCATAGGAAGTTATTTAATTCATTACAAGTATTAAACAAAGGTAGCACCTTATGAATGTATGCCCTCTAATTATAGACGCCTCTTCCTTATTGTCCATGCAGCACTTAGAAGAATGAACAATGGCTGCCAAAGAAGACACGCAGCCCTTATGAACACTCCCAGTTCCAAGAAATCCACAACGCAGCATACATAGGATGTTGCTCCAGACCTTTCGAATAGTAAACAAAGCCACAAAGACCCTCACCTAGCCTTCTAACAACCAACAGTCACCAAACAACCAACAAAAAAGAATGGCGTAACTCCAGAATAGTACAGCCCGGCTATTAATTCCGTACGGCAGTAATAAATGCTCAGATTTGGTAATAGGAACAGACTTCCAGTAATCACAATGCAAATCAGTCAATCCTCTACAAATTCCAATAAGATTTGGTGTTTTCTCCAACACGTGAAGACCAAACACTTGAAACCCTTACTCTCCTGCAACAATTTCGATTTTCTCCTCCAAAGAAACTTTTCACACAACAATTTTATCAAATGACATAAGGTGCGTAAAAATGGCTTTTTCATGTTATATTTATAAGCTTTATGAAAAAGCTTCTCCTTCACACCTTTCACTAACGTGGCTTCCGCAACACACCATTGTTTTATAACATTAAAGCCATAAAGTTATTAAATTAAAATAACTTAATTTAATAACCACAATTAAAAACATGAAGCTACTGAATCTCTCTGACAAAACAATTCTAACTTCTGACAACAGTGCCACGAGCTCATACTGCCCTGCCAGAAATAGCCATCTGACCAAAATAGACTTACTATAAATAGTAAGTCTCTCAAACTGGAGATTCGGCATAATCAATCCTGAAACATCTGAGACCACTGCGCAGGCACCCTACTAAACATAGCCATACCCAAAATACCACTTACTAAAAATAGTAAGTCCACCAATCTGAACCCAACGAAGAGCAATCCCGGCATCTGGAATCTCCAAAGTGGAATCCAACCACTAGCTTTGCCAACCGACCCCCTCTAACAACCTAATTAGCTTACGAGGGTCACCAAACTAAGCTAATCCCAAGAGCCTGAAAAATGGGGACATTAGAGTCCTCCCTTCCCAAGATTGTTTGTCCCCAAGCAATTAGGAAAAACAAGCAACATCACAATCCACCCAAATCCCAAGGATGGTCATGTATAATGTCCCTATCATCACCATACTCCTGTGAAGAAATCATCAGCATCAACAATACAAACAACAGCATCTGAGATACTGCACTCAACACCCAAACCAAAGATGTTGCAACAGGAACACCACGTGGGAGAAACTCAACCAAGAGTAACTCACACGGGAGTAACTCAACCAACAGACTGGACTTGCCCCTAGTCTTCGTGCTAACCAAACTATCATACCAGTCATCAAATGGATGCACCAAAGAACTTTGAAACTGGTAGATGTCCTGAACATGAGGATCGAAAGTGAAACTCTAAGCAGTGCTCACTGTGTACACCCCTGTAAACTGCTCAGCTAGGCATGACTGGCCTCCTATAAAATCTGCCTGATAAACAGGTGTACTAATAGGATCCCAAACATCATCATCATCATCCAGCACCTGAAAGGGATCATCATTGAGCTCAAACAGCAGATTATCATAAGTCATAGTGATATACATATCAAATAAAGGATTGTTCACAAAGTGAACTAATCCCATCTGTTGATCTGAGCTAAAAAAACTGCAAACTGCAAGAGACATGATGTGTAATCTGCTCTACCTGAATGGTCTCCTGTCTCTGAGAATCCTCACTATCTACTGCATAAAAGGACATAGTGCGTAGACTCCCCTCAGCAAGACCCAGCAACACATACTCTCTGCCCTGGTACTCAAATTTAATTTGCATCGGACTCAAGCTAAGGCAAAACTCCTTAATCTCCTATATCCAATGCATCCCTAGAACTACATCCATCTCTCCCAAATCAAGCACATAGAAATCAGATATCAGCTCGTAATCATCGAGAAACAAGGAGAGATGATTGATGGGCTTGGTACAGGTAAAGTTGTAGCCATCGGCTACTCTAACTCTAAACCCTGCAAACTCCTCGACCTAAAGCCCACACTGACTAACAACTCGCTCATGAATAAAGTTGTGCGTGGCTCCAATGTCCAAGATAGCAACACAGGGTTGTCCTTCCCCTAATCCCCTCAATCTGAAAGCAGAGGGAAGAGGCACAGAGGTGGACAACACAATCAAAGATAGTTTGGCATCAAGACCAAACTCTGGAGTCACTCTCACCAGTTGACTAATGAGAAGATTCAACCTCACTCTCACCAAAATAAACCCACATAGAGCAACTTGCCCTGCCCTTAGGCCTCATAGGACAAGAATGCTCTCTGTCATAAGGCTCTTTGCACCGATAGCAAAGCTGCCTCCTCAAATCCTCTCGAGTGGCATCATCAAGTCTACCTGCAAATTTCTTCCTGTTAACAACTAGTGGAGGTACCTCTTCTGCAGGAGGAATAATAAGGCTAGGAGTAGACTTGCCTCATGAAACACAAGGCTCAAGATTCCTTGCCTTCTTCATAGCATCTCGCAAAGTAGGTGGATCCAAGGACTTAACCCACCCTCTATACGACTCAAACAAACTCTCTATAAAGAGCATGATTCTCCTCCTCTCAAAGATGTCATAAACCATAACTGATAGGCGTTGAAACTCACTGATAAAGGCCTCAAGGCCTCCTGACTATCTCAACTGAGCTAACTCTCTGAAGTAAGTCTCAGGGTCCTTCCTGTCAAATCGCTCTATCAGCCTGTCAACAAACTCCTGGTACTCAACAATATGATCATGATGCAGAGATACTAACCCATGGTACCACCAATCATGAGCTACCCCATCTAGATGAAGCACGGCAAATCGTATAGTGTCCTCCTCAAACATAGGACGTAGTGACAAGTACGTATCCAACTTCTGGACCCACACTCTAGTTGTAATCTTCCAACTTCCATCGAAGTAAGCTAGTGTCAACTTGTTGGTTGCCTGCTAGAGATCATTCTGCCTAGGTCTCTGCCTCGTGTGAAGAGTTGGCCTGCCTCTGCAATGCTCTCGCTTCTATGTCAAATATCTATCAAAATTCAGATTTCTTTTTATTGCCTATGGAAGAGCATCCCACTTTGCAAAATATGCCACCATGTCATCGACAAATGGTGTTGGCTCTGTCTCTACACTAACTGCATCCAACTCTGGCCTCAAGAAAGTAGGACGAAGAGGCCTGTCATAAGTACCAATATGGTCAGCTCTATAATCACGCCTGTCATCTACTCGTGACCTGTGTGTGCTGACTGAAACACTCTGCGCACCTCTGTCTCTAGTACGATCACCTGGTAATGCGATACGCTGAAGTGTCTGAAAGTTGTTGCAATACATTTGCAACATGATGCTAACCATCTGCAATATTCCTAAAGGCATCTTTGGCCTCCCTATCAACATCATTCCCAATGTTATTCTTGTTCCTGTCTCCTACCTGTTCATTCTGTGGGCCCTGATCATTACCTTTGAGAGGTGGTGAATTTCTACCCTTGCGAGTATAGTGCACTCTCGGTACAAATCTCTCTGCCATTGCTAAATCCTCATACCCTTCAGGATGGCAAGATCAGTGCTCCGATACCACTGTGATGAGCCTGGCTGGCTCTCAATTGCAATCTAGCTAAAATCTTGGAATTTATTTGCAAGTTGTATTGAATTTCACCAAATTATAATTTTTGCAATTAAAACTTAGAATTATCTCAATAACAAACAGCACCAATATTATTCAAATGTTCAACAAAGTATGAACACGGCATAGGAAGTTATTCAATTCATTACAAGTATTAAACAAAGGTAGCACCTTATGAATTTATGCCCTCTAATTATAGACGCCTCTTCCTTATTGTCCACGCAGCACTTAGAAGAATGAACAATGGCTGCCAAAGAAGACACGCAGCCCTTATGAACACTCCCAATTCCAAGAAATCCACAACGCAACATACATAGGATGTTGCTCCAGCCCTTTTGAATAGTAAACAAAGCCACAAAGACCCTCACGCATCCCTTCTAACATCCAACAGTCACCAAACAACCAACAGCAAAGAATGGCGTAACTCCAGCATAGTACGGCCTTGCTATTAATTCCGTACAGCAGCAATAAATGCTCAGATTTGGTAATAAGAACAGACTTCCAATAATCACAATACAAATCAGTCAATCCTCTGCAAATTCCAATAAGATTTGGTGTCTTCTCCAACTGATGCAAGGGCATTCTCGGGTACTCGGTGAATCTGCATAGTGGTGGGTTGTTTTGGTTCTGTGGTACTCGGTTGCAGCTTTAACCGATGGTCTCGGTTATTGAAGGGAGCTCGGTCGCTGAAGGAACTCGATGAAACTTCTTGTGCTCGGTGGAACTTGTGCTCAGTGATACCTGTGTTGCTCGGTGTTGCTTGGCTTGGTCAGTTGTTTCACTGGTGCTCAGTGGATTCTCTGGCGCTCAATTGTTTTGGTTTACCAACTAGAGTTCTTGGAGATTTGGTTGGCCGACTTGGTGCATTTATTGTTGGTAGCTTTTGTTGTATTCTCTTCTGTAGATTTAGAGGCCGACATGGAGAATTAAATGTTTGTAAGGCTATTTGAGAGTCGACTGTTGTTGCATTTAATATTTGTTTGTGATAGGAGCCGACTTGGCTTAGGAGTTAATTATGTCATCCAACCAACTTGTGGCTGAAGATTAATATTTAAGGAGTGTTTGGGAAGTTGTTTAGGCATGAGATTTGAGGGTGATTAGATCTGGATCCTGTGAGATCTTGAAGATCAGATTGTTATCTGATAGTTTGTAATAGCAGAGCTAGTGGTTTGTTTGCTTGGAGACAAGGAGATTGCTTGGAGGCTTGCGAGCTCAAGTTCAGATCTACCTTAGGGTTTCCATCAGTTGTTGATTTGCTTCAGAGCTGGACTAGCTAGAGTTGGATTGGATCTTTGTTGATCTTGCAAAACTGATTCTTAATTGTAATTGGCCCTAACCCGAAAGGCCTTACAGCCGGGCATGTTAATGAAAATTTAGTTGAAAACATTGTTGTGTTGTGTAATTTCGCATTGTGGCATTTGGCTGCTTGTGAGGACTGTCCTTAATTTGAGGGTTGTCCTTAATTAGATCCCCCTTGCCTGTCCTGCGTCAAGTGGTATCAGAGCTTGAAGATCTTGAGTGTGTAAACCAGTTGAGGCTGTTTGCACCAGGACCTTGTTGGTGACTTATTGCTTTGTGTTTTCGAAAATCTTGAAGGATGCCTCCGAGAAGATTGGACCCTAGAGCAATTGCAGATCTCTGTGATGCTGTAGAATCGAAGATTACAGAGAAGGTGAAATCTGATTTTAGATCTGAGATGGAATTGATGAAGAATGACATGATCGCTGAGATCATGAGGGCTATGACTGGTGTACCTCAGAATCTTGGTACTAATGATGGTTATGAGGAAGCTGTTGAAGACTTTGAAGCTGCTGAATCTAGTGGTGATGACTGGAGAGACAAATTTGGTGAAGACAGAACTGGTCGATTACATAGATCTAGAGCTCGGTTAAGTAATAGTTACCGAATGGAAGTTTCTACTTTCTTTGGTACTTTGAGACCGGAGGACTTGATTGATTGGATTGGTGAATTAGAAGACTTCTTTGAGCTTGAAGAAATTGAAGATCCTCTTCGAGTAAGATTGGTACAAACTAAGTTGAAAGGACATGCTGCTCTTTGGTGGAAAGAATTACAAAGAGATAGAGAAGATGAAGGTGAAATGAAGATCAATCGGTGGAGGTTGATGGTGACTAAATTGAAAGCTAAGTTCATACCTGCTAACTATGAGCTTGACTTGTTTAAGAAGTTGCAGAATTTGAAGCAAAAAGATTTGACTGTGGAGGACTATACCGAGGAGTTCTATAAGTTGACTATTCGGTCTGGACACAGAGAACTTGGTAAAGAAAAGGTAGCTCGGTATATTAATGGTTTGAGATTTAATATTCAGGATGAGCTTGGTATGCTGAAGATGGATTCGGTTGAAGATGCTTATCAGTATGCTCTGAAGGCAAAAGATAAGTTGAAAAGGAGACAACATAGTAATCCCCAAGGGAAGGAAAAGATTGATCACTCGATGAAGGATAAACCGACTATTGAAGAAGAACCAAAACCTGTGGAATTGAAAAAGAAGACAAGTAGGGTTATCTTTAAGGGTACTTGTTATAATTGTGGTGAAGAAGGACACCGTTCTTTTGAGTGCACACAGAAGAAGCTTGGTGACCGACGAACTGCTGTGGTAAATGAGAACATTCAGAATGAACCTGAAACTGAGAACTTGTTGGTTCGGCGTACATTGCTCGATACAAAGGAGGAACCTTGTCAGAGGAGTAACTTGTTCAGGACTCGGTGCAAGTCTAGAGGTAAACTTTGTGATGTAATTGTTGATAGTGGTAGTACTGATAACCTTGTTGCTCAAGACATGGTTCAGAAACTTGGTTTGAATAGAATGAAGCATCCTCATCCTTATAGGATTGGCTGGTTACAAAATGATCATGCTCTAGAAATGAGGAAGCAGTGCTTTGTTGATTTTCAGATTGGCCAATATAAGGATCTTGTGTTGTATGATATTGTGGAGATGAATAGTTGTGATATATTGCTCGGTAGACCTTGGCAACATGATTGCAGAGCTATGTATGATTGTGTTAAGAATGTGTTTACTGTTGAGAAGGAGGACAGGAAGTTTTCCCTGATGCCTTTGCAGGATACAACACTTGGTAGGAGAAGTTTGAGTATTGGTAGCCGAGTTGAGTTGGTGGATCCTGAGAGAAATGATGATCAGTATGGAGAACAAGCCTTTGTGTTATCTAGGAAAGACTTGAAGAGATAGAGGAAGCTGAAGTGGAAGAGTATGCAGGGTGAAAAGTTGGAGGACTTGTATGTGAAGAACCAGTTCGGGGTTTATGTGCTGAATCACGGAAGATGTTCTTCTAGCCTATGACAACATCTTTTTGAACCTGGGGTGTCTGATGCAAGGGCATTCTAGGGTACTCGATGAATCTGCATAGTGGTGGGTTGTTTTGGTTTTGTGGTACTCGGTTGTAGCTTTAACTGACGGTCTCAGTTATTGAAGGGAGCTTGGTCGCTAAAGGAACTCGATGAAACTTCTTGTGCTCGGTGATACCTGTGTTGCTCAGTGTTGCTTGGCTTGGTCGGTTGTTTCACTGGTGCTCGATGGATTCTCTGGCGCTTGATTGTTCTGGTTTACCGACTGGAGTTCTTGGAGATTTGGTTGGCCGACTTGGTGCATTTATTGTTGGTAGCTTTTGTTGTATTCTCTTCTGTAGATTTAGAGGCCGACATGGAGAATTAAATGTTTGTAAGGCTATTTGAGAGCCGACTGTTGTTGCATTTAATATTTGTTTGTGATAGGAGCCGACTTGGCTTAGGAGTTAATTATGTCATCCAGCCGACTTGTGGCTGAAGATTAATATTTAAGGAGTGTTTGGGTAGTTGTTTAGGCATGAGATTTGAGGGTGATTAGATCTGGATCCTGTGAGATCTTGAAGGTCAGATTGTTATCTGATAGTTTGTAATAGTAGAGCTAGTGGTTTGTTTGCTTGGAGACAAGGAGATTGCTTGGAGGCTTGCGAGCTCAAGTTCAGATCTGCCTTAGGGTTTCCATCAGTTGCTGATTTGCTTCAGAGCTAGACTAGCTAGAGTTGGACTGGATCTTTGTTGATCTTGTAGAACTGATTCTTAATTGTAATTGGCCCTTAACCCAGAAGGCCTTACAGCCGGGCATGTTAATGAAAATTCAATTGAAAACATTGTTGTGTTGTGTAATTCCACATTGTGGTGTTTGGCTGCTTGTGAGGACTATCCTTAATTGGATCCCCCTTGCTTGTCCTGCATCACCAACACATGAAGACCAAACACTTGAAACCCTTGCTCTCCTGCAACAATTTTGATTTTCTCCTCCATAGAAACTTTTCACACAACAATTTTATCAAATGACATAAGGTGCGTAAAAATGGCTTTTTCATGTTATATTTATAAGCTTTATGAAAAAGCTCCTCCTTCACACCTTTCACTAACGTGGCTTCCTCAACACACCATTGTTTTATAATATTAAAGCCATAAAGTTATTAAATTAAAATAACTTAATTTAATAACCACAATTAAAAACATGAAGCTACTAAATCTCTCTGACAAAACAATTCTAACTTCTGACAACAATGCTCCAAGCTCATACTGCCTTGCCAGAAATAGCCATCTAACCAAAATAGACTTACTATAAATAGTAAGTCTCAAACTGGAGATTCCACATAACCAATCCTAAAACATCTGAGACCACTGCGCAGGCACCCTACTAAACATAGTCATACCCAAAATAACACTTAATAAAAATAGTAAGTCCACCAATCTAAACCCAACAAAGAGCAATCCTGGCATTTGGAATCTCCAAAGTGGAATCTAACCACTGGCTCTGCCAACCGACCCCCTCTGACAACCTGATTAACTTACGAGGGCCACCAAACTAAGCTAATCCCAAGAGTTTGAAAAACGGGGACATTAAACTTTGTTTCTCAAGGACACATCACCAAGGCATAAACCATCATACTCAAAGCGAGTACATCACAAGGATAGCAAGGGAAGGGCAAAACATCCACCACCATGTCATTAAAAGAAAAAAACTCAATTTCTAATATCAAAATTAAGTTGTATATTTTATTTTCATTAATGTTTGTAATATTTTGAATCCTTGTTACCATGTCCAAGGAATTAGGCAAGTGAAAACAAGGAACAAAATATATTACATGCCTCTCTTTTTTTATCTTTGCACTCAATATATACATGCATACATATATACATATATATACTCATACATACATTATGTATATACGCATACGTATTACATATATAATCATATAAATAATTATTAAATCAATATTGTAAATTATATTTAATAATATATCTATTGCATATTAATTGATCAAATAAATACTTTTTTTAACTAGTAAACCACGATTAGACACTGCGAGGTGAGAAAACATATCATTTTCAAAAGAATTTTCTTGAGTGATCCGTCCTTTGTCCCAAGACTCCTAGCCAAATCAAAATTTGGGGGGAAGCTAGAATGTGGAAAATTCAACTTGTTGAGTCCCTTTGAATTAATAACATTTTATTAGATTAGATGTTAGTGAGCTTATGTGTGTTAGTGAGCATATATACGTAACTTACAATCATTATCAAAATGAGTAAGTGCCTTGTGAGGTCAAATATATGCTTGACTGGTGTCTAAATAGAAGCCAGACCTCAACATTTCAATGAGTTCATTTATATTCTATGTTTCTAGGGACATATCACTTGCCCTTTTGGACATGTATTTGTAGTAAAGGCATTCCATGGACATGGGGGTACCTCAAAAACATCCCCCATTAAATCCCACCCTCAAAATCAACAAAAATCACCCCAAAGACAAGAAGGAAGTGGGATCAAGCAATCCTCGACAACTAGGTGTTGAGGATTGCTTGATAGAAGCCCTTGAAGAAACTACAATTATCTATTTCAGTAGTGAGCATTCTCACACATCTTCGCTCATAATTTTGATACTACAGCAACAAAGGTTTTATTATGAATAGTCTCTTATAAGTTATACATAAAGATCACAAATTCCACATAAGGCAACAACAGGTTTGCTAATCAAACCTTAGAGTGCAATGAATGCAACGAGAAGTGATTGAAAATAACTGAGTTGCTGGAACCATAAAAATAAAATACTAGATATATTTTGAATTATCATGAGAAAGTTGTGCAAATGATCATTTGATATGCACTAAAAACAGATCATCATCATATGTATGATAGCAAAACCCTAAAGTAGACCTTGTGTACTCCAAACAAGAATAATGGCATTCATGAATCGTAATGTATTTATAGTGTCTTGTTCTAGTGGTTTATGAATGTCTTGTTTGAATAATTTATAAATGGGGCCGCCTGTCAATCAGTGATCTGAATATCAAAACCTGAGCAAGTATTTCCTTAAACATTCACTATAAACCATAAAATGCACAATAAGGCGTTCACATCGAGTTCTCCACATTGAGCTCAACACTGATGCCCACTTGATCAACACTATACTTTGATTCTACTATCCTAAAGGCCAGACGACTTTCATGATTGAAGCAACTACTTGAACAACTGAAAACAAGAAATATAATTAACCATCTCCTCATAGATCTTTCTATAAATGTGTGTCCCCTACAAATTACATCTCCATAGCAATTCAAGTAACCACTTGAACAATTGGAAACAAGAAATGTAATCAACAATCCCCTCACAGATTTTTATAAAAATGTGTGTACCCTACAAAATACATCTCGAATAGATCAGCAATTAAAACAGTTCTTAAAACATATCAACCAACTAAAAGCCTTTTGTATGATTTAAATTTTTCATCTATATCTTTACTAGTAGGAGTTCATTTGTGAACAATTCAGATTACATTAGCAGTGTATAATTACCTCAAAGGTTTTCTTCAAAGGCTCATCAACTGTTGCCACATCCGTGCAAAGTCAAGGTCCAACCAGTAATATGCGGCCAAGCAGAACAATAACACCTTCAGAACATAAATTTAAGCTATGTCGCTCAAAATAATTGAAATTAACCAAAGCATTACATCCAACTAATGCAGATGCTGTGGAAATGTACAGTAATATAAAGTTTAACTATGGAGCTCAATATGATTGTAAATAATAATAAACCAATACTTTTCATCGAAACAAAAATGATGCTGCGGAAATGCACGTCAAACATGTATTTCAGATGGCGCTCAAAACAATTGAAATTAACCAACGGACTCCATAAAAAGAAAACCGAAGCAGCGAAAATGCACACTAAAATATTATACAATGACGGTCAAAACAGTTGAATTAAAGCAGAATATTCCATCAGTATAGCAGAATATTCCATCAGTATAGCGCGGATGCTTCGAAAATTCACGGTACATAAATTACAGCAATGGCGCTCAATATAATTAAAGTTAACAACAGATTCTACCAAAATAGCGTAGATGCTGAGGAAATGGAAGGAAATATAAATTTCAGAAATGGCGCTGGCAATAGTTAAAATTAACCAACAGATTTCATCAAAATAGTGTAAATGCTAAAAGGACAGTCATCGACCATAAATCCGAATTAAGAAACAAAAACCCCAACCCAAATCTGAATGTATCTTAACAGAAACCCCCTACCTTTCTCGACAAAAGCATTCATCTGCTTGATAGCCTCCGACATTTCGCCACCCATCACGAACCAGCCAGACCGAACCAAAACGCCTTATTTATCCGTCAATTGACGCTCTCAGCGCTAGAGTAAACGGCAGCGGATCTCTCTTCGCGTACCGGAGCGCTGAGATCCGGGAAAAGCTGAAGCAACTTGAAACAACTCTTTAAAGTCCGTCGGCGAGAGCAGACAAACAAATGCCACCTGTTAAACAACAAAATTGAGGAATCTTATTCGCTGCATTTCATTACGGCACATGATATTATCATTGTGACGAATTATTTTCGCACCTATAAAAAGGCAACGAAAAGTAATGAAGAACAAACAGTAGGGGAAAATAACCTGAATCTTAGGTAACAAGTAGAAAATAAAAGTACCTGTGACCTACTAGCACCACCGACCTTTCACTTCGAACTGGTGGGCCGTGAAATTTGAGCAAAGCAGAGATCGAACCTGCGACGGGCTGCCCGCTCAACTTCTGCCGACAGACGTACACTTACGAATAACTTCTCTATCGCCTGTTCGAAATATAAAATCTTTCCCGCTCTGTGCGGGGTGGCCGGCAAGATCTATGCGCTCCGCTAACTTTAGCGGCGCTTATTTTGAAGCGGAAACGACTCTAAATTTGGAGGCAAATGATGAATCCGCGCCAGATCCAGCCGATCTAAGAGCAAAAACAAAAAGAAACACAAGAAATATGAGGTTCCTAGTTCGATTCCTGTAAGCTCTCGTGCATTTCGGGTTTTCTATTCAGTTCCCGTCCAGCATTCCCGGCGGTCGGAAAAGTCCCAGCAAGCCGCCAGCAGGTCCCGAAAAATCAGGTACTGGAAAGCATGGGCAGAGGCTCTGGCCTCTCGAAGTCAGATACAGTCGTAAAACGCGTGAGCTATTTAAGCCCGTCCGATTAGCGTGGGCGTTAGCCACAACTAGGGCTGCACGAGTGCAGTCCTCGCAGCACGGTTTGCTTATTTTTAATAATTTTTTATTGAAAAGGTAATCATATTGAAAGGCGTTTTTCCAGAATAAAAACGATAGTCGTAGTTTATTTCTTAAAATACATACATATTTTTTATTGGGATATAAAAGTTTTCATGTGCAGCCTACCATTTGACCGTCAAGCCTGTTTTTAACGTGTCAAACTAAATAAAGCAGATTAGACTTTTAACGCGTCGTAGATTTGAGAATAATTTTGTTCGTATCAAATATGTGATATTTGACAAACTAGATGAAATTGATGGCATGGATTGCGGTAAATGAGTTTCGAGTCTCGACTGTACGATTAATTGATCTTTCCAGAAGACTTCAAAAGAATTTAAGTTATTCATTATATTGATATAGAAATTTAATATATTTTTATTTATTAAAATTATAAATTATTTTGTGCGATCTTAAAAGGATTCGGAATGTTATATTGGAAATTATTAAAGATATAAATATAAAAGTATTTTTGATGTAATCTTTTTGGCTAATTTTATTTAGTCTTGATTTAAATTTTTTTGAGTGTTCTTTCATTTTTTTTATTTTTTTGTTTATTCTAAGTAATTGTGAAATTGTAAATTATTTTTATTATTTTTAAAATAAATATGCAAATAGATAAGGAAGAGAATATATGGTCATTTGATATTTTTTTAAGACAATCCTAGCATGATTTTAGCTCTTTTGTTTATCCAAAGCTAAAATTGCAATCCTTAAATTGTAGCAATTCCATCATTATAGGAGTCAATTCTAAATTATGCTTGTATTAATTTGAAAAGTTAAATGCAATCACTTGTATAACAAAAAATTAAGCAACAAATTTAACTAAGTTGTCTATGGGACCTCTTTGTCACCCCAAGATCACACAATAAATTATTTTTATATTTTTTAATAAAAAATGCAAATAGAGGGGGAAGAGAATACCTGTGGTCATTTAACACATTTTTTTAGGCACCCAAGCATGATTTTAACTCCTTTGTTTATCCAAAGCTAAAATTTCAATACTTAAATTGTAGCAATTCACTCATTTTAGGAGAAGATTCTAAATTATCCTTGTATTAATTTAAAATTTTACATGAAACCACTTACATAGCAAAAAGTTAAGCAACAAATTCAGCTAACTAATTTACGTGCAACCATTTAAATAAGAAAAAGTTAAGCAACAAATTTAACTGAGCTATTTATTGGACCAGTTTGTCACCCCAAGATCACACAATAAATTATTTTTATATTTTATAATTAAAAATATAAATAAATAGGGAAGAGAATATGTGTGGTCAATTAACTCACTTTTTTGAGGCAATCATAGCATGATTTTGTTGGAGTACACAAAACATTGAGAGAGGGGGTGAATCATTGTTCTTAGTCTAACTAAATTTCAATTCATTTTCTTCAAGAATGTAATAGAAATGCACATGAATTGAGGATACAATCTTTTAATGACAACAAGTATAATGAAATAAAATTGTACATCATCAAGTAAACCACAAATCTCACAAAAAGATCATGACACAATAATTTTCATGAGTGGAAAACCCTTATAGAGCTGAAGAACCACTCGAAAAATGCCTCACTAGCTTAATAAAAAAAAGTCTCACCGACAAAGCCTCACTAGCTACAAAAATGCCTCACTAGTTGTTGGATTGTGGTGACTAATCATGCAAGTACTATACACTCACCATGTATCCTCACTAAGACATTTTTAGTTAACTCAACCGACCTTTGAAAATTAACATTGGTAAACTGTCTAAAATGCCTATAAATAAGTGGCGGAGTAATATGAAATTATGAAATTGTAATTTGCTCTTCGTTGGATATATAAAATTAGTGGACAATTGTTTCTCTGGTGGATGTAGCCCATATCAGGTGAACCACATTAAATCTATGGGTTATTTTTTTTGTCTTCTTTATTTTTGCATTATCTTAATATTGTTTATTGCTCAAATCTAGCCTAAATCCTAACACTAGCAAGACCCTCACTGGAATACATTTAGGGCATCAACTCTAGGAGTACTAACCCCTTGCTCATCCAAGAGCATCAAATCCAAAGCAAATAAACTGGAAGGACATACAGAGTACCACTTTGCTTACATTGAAAATATTGGATATATATGAGTTCTATAACACTATAATACAAACACCTTATCTCTCCAATTATATTCTTACAATCATATCAAATCAATAATGTTTTCCCTCTAATACAATGCACAAACTTAATCTATAAAATTGAGATTAAAATTACCACAAATCTTCTTTAATGCGTCTTCATCATAAGTATGTTTAGACTTCTTAAAATGATGAATACCAAAATGAACATAACGAATAATAAGTTGCTCTCAATAAATACTTTTCCCTCTAACTCTATGCTACCCTCCACAAATATACCATAAAACAATTATGGATATTTCCTTTTACACAAGAATCGCACAAAAAACCTTTCACAATTTGCAGCATATACAATTGTTCGTACATACTCCCTATTCTCTATATCTTTCACAAAAAGAAAAACCCTTTTTTATATGCATTTAACATAACTAATTTATGCCCTCGAAGAATAGAGAAAATGCCAAAATAACTACTATAAAGCTAAAAGATAAGACAATTGAGAAATCTGTTAAGTAACCACTAAGAGACTCCATTACAAAAACCAAATCTTTGTTTATTTCATACTATTTGTTAGCACAAAGAACATTACATATTTATTCTTAATCAAAGCAAGAGAAGTAGATACAATGTTACCACAAAAAATTATCATCGTGTTTGAAAAATAAATTGAAACATGCAACTGTTGTAACCTTCATGCAACCACCATAGTCTCATCTCTTTTATCCATCTTGAAAACCATCATAACTTCCTATGTTCTCAACAATGATCAAACCACATGACAGTTAGGGTTTGTAAAGTGTAAAATGATTGTTTGTTATGCTCGAACCCCTATCGAAAGTGTAGTGAAAAAATATCTTTTGATGAGAATTATTTCCCATTATTATTCCATTGTCTATATTTGTGGGTATGCCCGTGTGCAATATCGAACCAATAACAAAACCTTTGTAAACATCAACCACCAATCTTGAGTGTGTAAAGCACAATGATGCCAACCATTTTTCAAAGGTGCTTGATGAAATATGTTGTGTGCGTGAGATGCCAACTTAATTTAGAGGCCACAATGATTTACATAACAATTACAATTATTACCATGCCTATGCTCAAAAAGGGACCATATTTTTCCTTTTAGATATATTACACATATAAACCATTGTTTTCAAAAATATGTTATGTTAATCAACACTTTCAAAGGAGATAATGTATCCTTGTAATGATCCTTATGTACACCTTGGTATTTGCTCACATATATAGCTTATATGTGGGTTATCAGTGACTTATATGTTTAGTATTCAATAAGAAGTTAATGACTTATCAACAAAAGTTGACAAGGCATTACTTGTTTATTTGAAATAGGAATAAATAAGTCATTAATAGCAAAATGCAAATAAGGTACATAGATTACCAAATAAGAAATATGAAAACAAAAGTGAATTTTTAATAAGGATCTTACTTCATATTCACATCAAAGTATACCCAACTATGACTGCATTGTCATGTATAGATCATTGAAACCAAAACATATGTGTACTGTCAGATGATGAGAAGCATTGTCATATGTACTAAAAACAAATCATGTCAATGTGCCAAGAATGGTACCATGTCATTGAATTATATCATATTTCATGTTAACTATATAATAATGAAGAAAATCTATTGACCAAGATACCAATCAAGTAGTCCTATGAAGGAGATATGTTAATACCACTGCCAAATGGTTGCCAAATTTATTCACAGTATCATTAAAAAGTAATCTCTTATGGAATGATCCACCATAAAACCATGTACTTTATCATTGTTATATACCAAGAAAGGATGCATGTATCTATCTGTATCATGATCATGAAAACCGAGATGTAGTATACAGAGAAATCAATGTAGAGAGGTCATACAACAATAGTGAAAACTGATCAATGATAATCATGAGTACCTATACCAACCAATGTCAACCATGAAGAGGGCTTGTACCAACCAATTTGATGGCGTGAAGAGTACATGTACCAACCAATGTGATGCCATTGAGAAGATGTCATGAAGAATACATGTACCAACCAATGTGATGCCTTTGTGTGGCTTTGTCATCAAGGGAAACAACTAAGGATCAACAAATTTTAGCTCCTTTGTTTATCCTTGAAGTTAAAATTTATATCCTTAAATTATAGCAGTTCAACCATTATAGGAGAAAATTCTAAATTATCCATTGTATCTTGATTTAAAAATTTATATGAAACCACTTACGTAATGAAAAGTTAAGCAACAAATTTAGCTAAGTTATTTACATACAACCACTTACATAACAAAAAGTTCAGCAACAAATTTAACTAAGTTGTCTATGGGACCAATTTGTCACCCTAAGATCACACAATAATTTATTTATTTATTTATAAATAAAAGTACAAAAAGATAGGGAAGAGAATTGTGTGGTCATTTAACGCATTTTTTGAGGCAATCACAACATGCTTTTAGCTCCTTTGTTTATCCAAAGCTAAAATTTTGATCCTTAAATTGTAGCGGTTCAACCGTTACAGTATAAGATTCACGATTATCCTTTGTATTCATTTCAAAAGTTTCACGGAACCACTTACATAACAAAAAGTAAAGCAAAACAAAAGTTGAGTAATATATGGGACCAGTTTGTCATCCCAAGATCACACATAAATATTTAATTAATAATTGGTTTAAGTAGGTCATGTTTTATAATGAGACAAACCATGTGATGTTTTATAATGAGTTAATTTTATATTTTTTTGAAGTGCTCTCATTGACTTGTATTTCACATGTAGCAGTTCATGAAAATTCATTATCATGAGCATCAATGGTCTACTTAGCACTCATTGCATTTAGGTAATGTTCACAAGGGTGAAGCATTGTGTCTTCTTGAGATGCCCCATCATAAAATCACTCTAATGCAAATGGAGTAGCAAGTTAAGTAGGTTTGATCTTGGTGGGAACTCCATTGTTAAGGATGTTTGAATCAGGGTAGTATTGTGATGATTGACTTCCTAGGATGTGTGTGTGTGAATTTTGTACCTGATCTGTAAACACAACACTTCAGTAAAACATTAGAGGTTAGTTGAAATTGAAATCGTGCAATAAATTGAAAACTAAACTAACCAAGCGATTTACTACCTTCTAGTAGATGCGAGTATGTATTCTCAGATTGTTCCGAGATCAGTGACCTTGACGACACCTAAATGAAGGATTTGAATGCAAAATCTAGATATGGAATGAATGTTATTAATCTATTTTTTTGGTTTTTATGTGCAATTATGATAATGAAAACTTGATATGAATCTATTCTAATATGAAAATTGATATGCTAAAATGATCTAACAATGATATTCTAAATGATATGGATACTATGCAAAAATAATGAAAATCTCACAACAACTCGAATTCTCAAGATCGATTCTTCAATCTCCAATTTAGCAGCGTGAGTGTGCAATTCGTGGATGGATCAATCAATAATGAAGAGCTGAAGCCTTAATTTATAGAAATCTAGGGCTTTGGAGGTGCATGAAAAAAAGCCATAAATCACTCAAATAACTCAAGTTGATTTTTGAGTTATTTTTAAATAAAAGATAATTAACTCACAAAAACATGCAAAAGCAGAGTTCAACTCAAAATAGAGTTTAGATTTAATTGATAATTGATAGTTATCTGCTTTTATGATTGTGCATGTTTTATTTATGAATTAATTTAATACATAAAGTGATTTATTTCCAACTTAACTGATTTTGAAAAATAAAACAATTGATTTATGGGTTAATCAATTATTTTTCAAACTTTTATTCAAAAATAATATTATTAAAAATTGGCAACTTGCTTTAATTAATTAAATAAGAATTTAATCAATTATTCATAGGATTTTGGATTTATTGTCAAAATTAAATAATACAATTTAGGAATAAATAGAATTAACTTCAATTAAGCAATTAAGTGGCATAATTAAATCTAATTAATTAAATATTGAGAATATTCAATTAATCAAACTTTAGGATAAATAGGATTTATCGCCAAATAATCATTAAATCAGAGATAATTATGATAATTAGGAATATTACTAAGAATATTCCCCGATGCAAAATTTGAGATAATCAATTAGGATTCGATGATGTTCAGATGTGCCTTTGGTTAGGACTTCGATGTTGATTTCGTTCGATGTGTCGGTATAGGAGGTTAATGAACCTATAGCCCATTTTGGGGGTATTACATTTTGCCCCTCTTTGAATTGTTGTGTGAAGCGCAATGGTTCAAAGATAGTCTGTGTATGATGTTGAAACTGATGTTTGAAATTGATATTGATATGAAATAGAAGCTGATTGAAAGATTTGATATGAAGATAATAGGTCCCGAATGACCAAAGATAATGTTAACTATAACAGCAAATGAACCGATGATTGTGAAAAAGTGTCAAAACACCTGATTCTGAACCTTATGATTGCGAAGAAGTGAGTGACCAATTTCAGACCCGATTGTCGATAAGAATCACATTGGTATCACATCTGAACCCTTCAATTACGAAGAACCAAGGAAATAACACTAATGAACCAATGGTTACAAAAGATTCATAAAGTTTACAAGATTAAGAGAATACCAGATTGATATGGATCTCGATGAATCTGATATGCCCCGAGTGATGATTGATTTGCCCCAAGCGATGAGGTCTTTTTGATGAATCAACAGTTAGACGTGGTTGTTGTCTTGATTACTGAGGAAAGATATGATTCCAAATTTAGATTACAAACTTGAATGATATGCAATACCATGCCCCCTTCGGGATTAAAATTGAAATTTGACAAGAAAAGTCAGCGTTGAATGGTTTAGAAGTATGTTAATTGATTTGAGAAGTGGTTATACACGTCCAAAAATGCATTCTGCATCATTTAGAGGTCCTGGAGACCAAGTTTGACTAGGTTAAACCATGACTTGATCATGGGTGACCAAGTTGAAATTTTGATAGTTTGATGTAAGATAATCAATTAAGTTGAATTCTGGATTTCTTGTGATGATTGAAGGTCGATTATGCAAGTAGTTAATAATATGAATGATCTTAGATTTTGATTTTGATCCCGAAAAAGGATTCTACTTGCTATTTCGTTGGAGGAACCTTCATGTGAGATTCAGCTCTTGTTAGATTTGAAGATGTGATTTAAAGAATCATTTTAAGCATTGAAGTTTAGTCAACCACTGTGAGATCATGCAAACATGCAAAATGTAAAGAGACATGCAGAATGAAATGCAAACCTAGGACCTAGGACCTAGGACCTAGTCACTGATCATGTATCGATTTGTTATCATCATTGAACTTTTAGGTAACCGAATAAATCAATACAATGCCCACTAGTTATGAAACCATAGACATATGAATATTGATTTGTATGCGCAAGAATCAATACAACACCCACTGATTAGGAAACCATGGACATATGAATATTGATTTTATTTTCAGAATGTCGGATTAGATATAAGCACCAAGGCACAAACGCCAAAATGACCTGAATATCATGTCCATTTTAATATTGCAATTTGTATAAGCATCAAAACATCAACGTCATGATGACCAGAATACGCCTTGTGTACAAACACATCAAACAATCAAGAGGTCATTCGAAATCCAATGTGAATTACCCGTAGTGACCCTTTATCGTTCACATCCTTAGGTAAGATCGCGTTTCACAATAGGAGAAAGAACTCACTCAAAAGGACAATAGTTAGATCAAACTTCCTTGAATTTTTCGGGTATCCATGGTCAAGGTACGCATGGCCATCCAATTCGAGATAGAGGCTCTTACAGTCGGACACCATTTCAATCCAGAATTTCCAAAGTTGTTAGATTTTCACATACAAGCAGAAGACAAAGAAAAGATTATGCCCCCAGTCATCACTCTCTAAATCCTGTAAAGGACATCATTGAAGAGCTTGATGGGACACAATATGCAGAAATATCAATGCGAATTAGTAAGCATACAAGGAGATAAAAGCATGTAAAGCACATATTGTTTTCAGTTTGTGTTTGATGTTCGATGTAGATGCAAAATCCTTTCTGGAGACGAGACACACTGACTGAATCAGATGAAGCTTCAAAGGACTCTGACTGGATATGATATGTCTAAGATACATTGGAGGCCATAGGATATGACATTGATTGCCCCCAAGTGTTAAGCATTGATAGGATACAAACGCTTGAGCAAATTGGTGTATAGACCGACTTATTGAAAACATGAATACAAAAACAAACCGGGAGATATGTACAAACTAAAGCAAGACCAAAAGCTGGGAAAGACCAAGATTGCGCTGATAGATGGAGCATTTTGAAACAAGTGGCACCCATTTGCCAAGTTTTCACCATCTTGGCAGAGATTCTATTTTTGCTACCAAGGTGCCTGTTTCCAGGTTTTCACCAAGGCACTTTTTCTTTTTCTCATTTTTTTGTATTTTTCAATTTTTTAATTTTTTGTGTACTTTTTTTTTTAAACTTTTTTTGTGAATCATCAAGGCACCTATTGCTAGGTTTTCACCAAGATGTTCATTTTTTCAAGACTTTTTTCCAATTTTTAAGATTTTTTCAGGACATTTTACCATAGACTGAATGCCTTAGGCATAGAATTTCTTCAGATGGAGAATGTTGATTGGTTCTCAGAGCTATTCTCCTTCAGTCATTGAGAGTTGATAGGCACCAGAGCCAAAAGTAGCAGTGATAACAAAGGGACCCAGCCAGTTGGGTTCAAACTTCCCCTTGCGCTCTTGATGTGATTGATTTATAGGATTCTCTCTCAAGACTAGATCACCAACCTAAAATCCTATGTCTGACTTTCTTGTTGTAACCTCTAGACATTCTCTTCTGATATACTCTAGGATGCTCATACGCTGCTTGTCTGCGCTCATCTAGTAGTTCAAGTTCTTGCAACCTAGACACTCTGTAGTCATCATCAGTTACTAGACCATGCATTCTGATTCTTAGTGATGGGATTTCAACCTCAATAGGTAGTACTGCTTCAGACCCATAAACTAAAGCGAAAGGTGTAGCCCCAGTAGGTGTTCTGATACTTGTTCTGTAGGCCTAGAGAGCTGGATTGATCATGAGATGCTAGTCTCTTCCTATTTTATTAACTATACGATATAAGATTTTCAAGAGATTCTTATTAGAAGCCTCTACTTGTCCATTCCTTTGAGGATAGTAGATAGAAGACCAATGTTGTGTGATCTTGAATTTGGCACATAGATCATCTAGGTCTTTGCTCTTGAATTGTCCACTGTTATCTATGATTATGGAATGAGGTATCCCATATCTGCATATGATATAGTTCAATATGAACATAGATATTTGCTTTCCAGTTGCTTGTGTCAAAGAGACTGCTTCTACCCATTTTGTAAAATAATCTGTAGCTGTGATTATATGGGTATGTCCATTAGAAGAATGAGGATGTATAGCTCCTATAAGATCAAATGCCCATTAGTGAAAAGGCCATTGTGTAGTAAAGGGAATTAGATCTCTCCTTGGAGCATGAATTAAGTTGCCATGCACTTGGCACTTTTGATAGCTCTTAGCAAACTTGATAGACTCAAGTTCTCCATTTCATGCCAATAGTACCTAGCCCTAATAAGTTATTGAGCTAGTGTTAAACCGTTCGAGTGTGACCCACAAATACCATCATGGACTTCCTCTAATGCACGTTGAGACTCTTCTCATTCTAAACATCTAAGTAGCGTACCATCTAGACCTCATTTGTATAGATCGTGACCAATGATGACATATCGGGAGGCATTATGGATAAGGTATCTCTTTTCATGGCGGTTAAAGGTATCGGGAATGATTTGGTCTTGGAGATAGGAAAATAGGTTTTTGTATCTGGATGAATCATGACCAACAACAGTGCAGATCATGCGGGTTTCGAGGGAATCATATGCAGGATAAGATAGTGCTTCCACCAGGAACTCGTAGCGTAGCTCATGTTTAGGCTGTTGTAATAAAGTAGATAGTGTTGCCATTGCATCGGCAGCCTTATTCTCTGTTCTAGGAATTTGCTCAAATGTGATAGATAGGAAATACTTCTTTAGATCATCTACCATTCTCTTGTAAGGAATGAGCTTTTCATCTTTAGTTTGGTACACATCATTGACTTGATGGATAACAAGTTGTGAGTCTCCATGAATGTGTAATTTTGTTACTCTCCATTCAATTGCTATTTTCATGCCATTCAAAAGGGCTTCATATTCTGCAATATTGTTTATGCAAGGGAACTTTAATCTGAATGCTTTTTGGATTGAGTATCCTTGAGGAGTTATGAACCATATGCCCGCGCCTGACCCATTCTGTGTGTAGGAGCCATCAAAGAACAACTGCCATTCTCTAGAAGAAAGAGTCGTGATAGAGGAATCTAGAAATTCCATTTGCATTGGTGTATCATCAATCATAGGTGCATCTACTAATTGATCAGCAATAACCTATCCTTTGATAGATTTTCTTTCCATATATTCAATGTCAAATTCACTTAAGAGCATGACCCATTTAGCCAATCTACCTATGAGGGCAGCTTTGCTTAGTAGGTACTTGAGTGGATCAATCTTAGCTACCAAATGTGTGGTATGAGCTAACATATAATGTCTCAGTTTCTGTGATGCAAAGATCACAGCTAGACAAGCTTTCTCAATCATTGAATAGTTCTTCTCATATGCTACCAATGTCCTACTGATATAGTATATAGCTCTTTCCTTTTTGTTCTCATCATGTTGTGCTAGCAATGCCCCCAATGATGTATCTGTAGTGGAGACATATAAGATCAATGGCTTCCCATGAATAGGAGGCATCAAAATAGGATCATTTGATAGCTATTGTTTGATATGATCAAAGTTCTTCTCACATTCTTCATTCCATGAAAAGGTCACACCTTTATGTAATGTTTTTGTAAAAGGTTGTGAGATGTTCGCTAGCTGTGATATGAATCTTCTGATAGATTGAACTCTTCCTTGCAATGTTCTCATTTGACTAATATTCTTTGGAGGTTGCATTTCCATGATAGCCTTCACTTTAGCTGGATCAACTTCAATGCCCTTCTTTGAAACTATGTATCCTAAGAGTTTTTCATAAGTGACACCAAAAGCACACTTCTTAGGATTTAGTCTGAGACTAAATTTTTCCATTCTATCTAGTATCTTTCTCAAGTCATTTAGATGTTTACCTCTAATCATAGATTTTGCTAAAGTGTCATCAACATAATCTTCCATAGTCCTATGCATCATGTCGAGAACAATAGATGTCATGGCTCTTTGATATGTAGCACCAGCATTCTTAAGCCCAAATGGCATGACATTCCAACAGAAGGTGCCCCATGCACATGTGAAAGCAGTTTTCTCTTGATCCTCTGGAGCAATTTTTATTTGATTATATCCAGAAAAACCATCCATTAAAGAATACATCTCAAAGCCCACAATCATGTCCACTATCATATCAATGTTAGGTAATGGAAAATCATCCTTAGGGCATGCTCTATTGACATCTCTAAAGTCTGTGCACACTCTGATTGATTTATCTGGTTTTGAAACAGGTACAATATTAGAGATCCACTCTGCATAGTCAATAACTCAGATGAATCCAGCTTTCAGGAGCTTCTCTAATTTAGCTTTTACCAAGAGTGCAACATGAGGATGCATCTTTCTCAATTTTTGCTTGACAGGTTTGACATTTGGAGCTATAGATAAATGATGCATTATAAGATTAGGATCCAACCTTGGCATATCTGAATATTTCCATGCAAAGTTCATCTTTTTCTCTGTTAGGAATGTTGTAAATTTTTGCTTCTCTTCTTCTGATAAATATTGTGCTACATGAATCAACTGTGGCTCTTCTGTTGTTCCCAAGTTGATAGATTGAGTGGGCTCAATTAGAACTGGAGATCTATCCTGTAAATGACTCAGAAGGACATCAAATATCTCATCCTTAGGTGCCTTAGAGAGGTTTTCACCTTCGGATACATCTTTTATTTTTACTTTTGTAGGTTCTAAGACTGCCACAAAGTGGTTTTCACCCTCAAAACTCTTTTTCTTTTTCTTTTTATTCTTATTTTTTCTGACTAAGATAATTGATGTCTGACTCCGTCATGCTAACGCTCGGTTCACTGATGGAAGTACTCATAGGCTCAACTACATTGAGGTAGCAAGCAAGGGCATAGTCATTCGGGAAGGTATAAATACCATGGCTTGAATTTGTGGAGGTTTGATCAATAAGGTCTGGATATTGGATAGTGAAAGTGGGGAAAGATTGGGAGATAGTGTTTACGGATATGGATATGTCATCATTGATCCTAACCCGATGCTCGAGTTCAAAGGTGATATTACAACTTAAGACATTCAATTCATGAATAGGTTCAATGTCATTGTGGGAGTCCAATTCAGCCATAGGTGGATCAAACTCGATAGGTTCATCATTTCGCTCTAGACTTACATTGGGTTCAGGTGCATATTGGTGTATAATATCAACATGTTTCTCTGTAATAAGCTCATCTTCTTTTGGAATGGCTCCCCATTCACGGTCATTAGATTCTTCATCTATGCCTCTAGGAAATCTAAGAACATGAGTAAAGTCAAGATGAATACCCCAAGAAGGGTTACCCTCAGATTCTAATTTGAATTCATACTCATGAGAATCTGTATCAGAATAACTACCACCTTCCTCTTCTTGATTATTTTTGAGATTAGCTGGTTCTTGTGTTGCAACTATCTCTTGATTGATAGTAGGTTCTTGTGTTTCTACTTCATTAATTCTTTTGATTGGATCATCTTTATCATCAAGAAGGTCTTTGATCTCTTTAGGCAATTTTTCATAGGGGATGAGTTCTGAGCTGTCTGAATCACTATCTAATGGTTCTATTTCTTCTTTCTTAAGAAGAGGTTCTCCTGGTGTGATCTGCTCTATGACATGAGAACAATTACCTTTGAGGTGAAAGGGTTTCTTTTTAAATCCTAAGCCAACTTTGTCTTTATTTGCTCTACCAATATGTGGTATAGGTGTTATAAGACCTTCTCCTCTGACTCCTAGAGGTCCTTTACCTAGATATCCCATCTTAGCTATCAATTTATCTCCTGGGCCATATGACTTAGAAGGATCTTTTGGTATTGTTGAGTTACTAGTTTGAATATCATGGGATTCAGATTCATCTTTGTATAGCCATGCAAGCACAGCTTCATCCTGTTCAAATTCTTGCTTGGAGACTTGTTCTGCTACAAAATTCTTTTTATATGCCTCAAGAGGTTCTTTAGAGTCTGGTTTGGATTGTTTCAAAGATTGTCCATAAGACTTAGGTGAGATAGGGAGAGATGTCAAAGATAAGACTGGCTCCATAGTATATTCTCCCATACTATTTTCTTTGATATCAACCTCTTTTGCAAGATCTTCTATTTTAGATGTGGATGCTTCTTTAGTTGGTTCAATGGAAGATTCTCTATTATTAGGCACAAGCTTATCTGCACTTTCCTTCAATGTATTGCAAGTGGTGGATATGTCTGTTGGAATAGTGACCTCTACTCCTTCATAAGGAAATTTCAAGCATTGGTGAAATGTAGAAGGAATAGCCTTCATTTCATGTATCTATGGTCTCCCTAGAAGAATGTTGTAAGCCAAAGGTAGATCAAGAACTTGATATATAGTATCTCTGATAACCGAACCTGCTTTGATAGGTAAGACAATGGTGCCTTTAGAAGATCTTTCTTGTTCATCATAGGCTTTTATAGTTATTTTCTTTCTAGGATCAATAGCCAATTCTGAAAATCCCAATTGTGTGATCAAGCTGTAAGAACAAATGTTTAGGCCAACGCCCCCATCTATCAACACATGTTTGACTCTACGGTTCTGGATCAAGACTTCTATATGCAAGGGCTGGTTATGTGGGTGACTCAAGGATTTGTCATCTTCCTCTGAAAAGGAGATATATTGTGGAGATGTAAGATGTCCAACCATAGTCTGGAACCTGTCTAAATCAAGGTCATTAGGAACATTGGATCTGAGCAAAGCTTTGTCTAGAATGGCTCTATGAGCTGGAGATATTCAAAGCAACTCAAACATGGAGATTTTTGCATTAGTGTGTTGGAGTTGTTGAACAATACTATAAGATGTTGGCCTTGTATCTTTAGGATTGGAAGATTTTGAAACAACCTTCTGTTTGGAAGCGGAAGAAAGATTGAAGGGCATCTTAGGGACATTTGATGGATCTGGGATTTGTCCGTTCAGATGTGCTTGAGCTTATGATCGAGTAATGACATTAGTTGAAGGATGATCTCTATCTCTTCGCACAATTGTGATGACATTGCAATGCTCAAAGAGACAAGGTTCAACCATATTGATAACAGTGTTATTTCTAGGGTAAGCATAATTGACTTTTGCCCCCATATTAGGTTGAGAAGATGAAACTTCTTGACCATGTTTCGGAAATGGTTATGTGAATGCTGTATGATCATTATTGCTCTTATGATTGTCAATGGTTATATCTCCCTTATCAATCAGATCTTGAATAGTATGTTTTAAGCGTAAGCAATTATTAGTTTTATGACCTTTACCCTGATGGAAATCATAGAATTCATTCTCTCTCCACCATTTTGCTTTAGGTTCAGAATCAGATTGTCAGATCTCAGGCAAAGAGATGATGTTATTGGCTAGTAGAGTTCTCATAGCTGATTCTAAAGATTCTCCAAGAGGAGTGAATGTTCATTTATTATTAGCAGACCAATTTTTATATTCTGGCTTCTTTTGAGATGATTCAGGCACCTTTTGTTCTAAAGCTTTTATGCCTTGGGTACCAATAGTTAGATTGAAAGCTGGTGCCTTTGATGGGGCACAAATAGTATCCACAACACCATCTGTGACAATGCCTTTATTCTTGTTCCAATTTTTATTCTTGTCTTTAGAACTGGATCATGATTCATACTTGTCTTTTTGAAGTGTGATTTCTCCTTTTTTCACAAGTACTTTTTCAATTTTGATCGCATTGTCTACCATCTTATCAAAAGATGTATGATCTTGCATTTATAAAGGGTAGTTGATCTCTGGGACAAGATTATTGATGAAGATTTCCAGTTTCTTAGTTTCTGGAATGGGCCTAGCATATAGAGAGAATTTCTTCCTCCATCTTTTGAGAAATGTCAAGAATGGTTCGCCTAGATATTGCTTGAGATTGCAGATATCAATCATGGTGATTGGATGTTGAATGTTGTAGGAGTATTGTTGATAGAAAAATTTGATCAAATCCTCAAAATTTTTGATAGTAGAAGGCAATCTAGAGAACCAATGAATGGCTGCTCCTCCCAGAGATCGAGGAAAGAGACGCATCAGATAGGTTGGTTCATGCATGAACTCCATAGATTGTGTACATAATTCTCTGACATGATCTTGGGGATCTGAGTGTCCATCATACTTATCATACTTAGGCATCTCTACTCTTTTTGGGAATGGTGGCATGTACAAGTCTTTGTCAAACGGGAAAGGACATAGGGCCTCCATGGAGAACTCCTCGGGTTCCTTTTCTTTCTCAAGGTTATTAAGCTTGACTTGCATGGCATGCATCTGTTTCATCATAGCTGTGAGTGGAGTTTCTTCCTCACATGTAATGATATCTTCAACATTAAAGTTGGGAGGAAGTTTAGCTCCTTGATGAGCCAATTGTAAAAAATATGCCTCTCTGTCTTCTTTCAAGAAATGCTTCATCATTCGTTTGAAGTTATCATCATTTTGACATTTGAGCAATTTCTTCAAGTGTGGGTTCCTGATCTGCACCATGTTGAGATTAAGCTCTTTGGGAGCCCAAGTTTGTCCCTGCTTGAGACATGGTGGGAGTTCTACCTGGGATAGATTGATGAGGAGTTTGTTGATTACCTCCATGAGTTGATGAAGGAGGAATGTAACCAGTTTTTAATCGAAAGTTGCCAAGACCGTCATCTTCGTAAAGACCAGAATTGTAGAGTTAATCAAGAGTTGGACCTACATGAGTAGACAAAGCTCCGGTGTTAAGTGCTTCTCCCAATTTCTTGTGAGAGGAAGCTCTAGTTTCCACCATTAACCTTGGGTGAATCAAAAGAATATGATGAAGACAACTGAAGAAGGATCTGATTCAAGAAGATCAAATGATGCAACCTTGTTAAGGTTTGATTGATTGAAGCATAGATTTGACTTAGATGAGGGATATTGTGCCTTGGATGTATGGGTAGATGCCCAAAAGATAGCGGATAAGATATCACAACACTTAGTCATTTTTGAAGATTGATTGAAGATTGATAGTTATGACAAGGTCTCGACACAAGATGAAAAGAATCAAATCGATTAAACAAAAGGTTAAATCGGATTCAAAAGGCCACTTTAGGAAAATGATGGGATTCTCAGTATTTGCTACTCTGTTCCTGACACAGTGATTTGCTTGACAGATTCTGGAAATGGGTTGGAAAAGCCGGGTCTCTAATAGTTTTGACAACTTTTTGAAATTTCTCAAATGACTCTCTGCAGGCTCGTACGATAGTGGGTATAGCATGAAACAACAATTGACAAGCTCGTATGATAGTTGACAATAGGGAAATTGACTTTTGAAAATGACTGGCAGCAAAACTCGTACGACAATATACCTGATACCATACGACAATTTGGGGGTTCTGAAATGACAATATCCAAAAGTCGTACGACTTTTTGACTTTACAAAATGATTGTTGACTCCAGAAAGGTGTTTTACTTCAATTTTTGCAAATTTTGGGTTTTCAGTTTCAGATTGTTTGTAAATTTCAATGTCTAGATTTGAGGATTGTAACATATTTGTTCATTTTCAATAACTAGATAGATAAGCAAGCACACAAAATAGCAAGCAAGTGATTTCAAGCATGTCTGAAAACAATGAACAAGGGAAAAAGCAACTTTGTGCATGAACAATCAAGTGACTTATTTGTGCTAATCCTTAGAAGTGCTAATTGTGTATGTTCCAAAAAGTTTTGTATTAACGCACATATTCCTAGAAAATGAAAATTTGGCCTCACTAGGATTTTTAGTAATGGTTTGACTCTACAACTTTTATAATCCAAGAGGGTGAACTCCAATCTAGGCGCACCAGGGTTTTGACATAGTCTGAGAATTTAATCTTTGAGATCTGCTAGGGAGATCTGACAGCCCAACAAGAGACCACACTTGTGGATATTTCTTCCAACAGGACATTTATATAGTGGTTGTCACTACCACGGCAAAAATGGATATTACCACTTGAGGTTCTGTCAATGTGGTTGACCCAATTAAGGGAATGTCCACTATGGTTAACCCTATCTAAAGGTGACTCATAAGATATACCACATGGGGACTAGATCAAATTCAAGGATCTGGGTTTCTGGTACTATCCAAAAAGGAAGTAGAGCATAATCTCCTAGCCTCTTCACTTCACCAAAACAAAGAAAACATATAAATTTGATGCGCTAAGACCAAGATTATCTCACAAAGATCTATGACATCAACCCCTTATGATCTATCAACCTCTTCGGAGAGAGAATGCATCGATCAAAAGTTGAAGACACACGGATCTAGTAGAACGTGAGATGCCCTCAGTATCCTCCCTACCTACAAGGGTTCCTTCGTTGAGAAGAATTTCACTGGAAATTCACTCTCTCAAGAGCCATGAATAGTGTTCATAGGGCCTATTTAATATGTGTAACAAAGATGTTGAAAGCAAATCTATGTTCATTTTTAGAGCCCAAATGAAATGTGTGATATGGAAAAGAAAGGCACTCAAGCTAGACACGCAAGATGTTCATTTTAATCCAAATCAAAATGTTATCAGCTGAGAAGGTTACCTGAATTCCTCGCAATGTGCTTAGTAGATTTTTACCTATTTTTAGCAATTCTTGTGCTTTTTCCAATAAAAAACTAGTGAAAATCAATCAAAAATAGAGAATTTCAATTGTTAGGGTTAGTTGTTAGTCAAAATCTAAAAATCAAATCTGACAAACTACCTGAAAAAGTGAAACGACAATTGAACCCTGGCACTAAAACTCGTACAATAGTGGGTTACCTTCCAGACGACAGTCCAGAAACTTGTACGACACTGGGTACCAAATCACACGACAATCGAGCTTCTAGACGACTGTGGGTTTTTGCTTGTGCGATCCTTGATCAAATCAACTATCGTATGACAATGGGTATCTCCTGGTATGAGTTTTTGACAAAAATTATATGAAAATTGTACGGACAGAGAATAAAAATGTATCTGGGAACAAAAAAAGACAAGAAAATGATAGAAATTGATAAAATTTGAAGGGAAACCCATTTCAGGGCCCCACGGTGGGCGCCAAAAATGTGTGTGTGTGAATTTTGTACTTGATCACTTCAGTAAAACATTAGAGGTTAGTTGAAATTGAAATCATGCAATAAATTGAAAACTAAACTAACCAGGCAATTTACTGCCTTCTAGTAGATTGGAGTATGTATTCTCAAATTGGACTGAGATCAGTGACCTTGATGACACCTAAATGAAGGATTTGAATGCAAAATCTAGATATGGAATGAATGCTATTAATCTATTTTTTTGGTTTTTCTGTGCAATTATGATAATGAAAACTTGATATGAATCTATTCTAATATGAAAATTGATATGCTAAAATGATCTAACAATGATATTCTAAATGATATGGATACTATGCAAAAATAATGAAAATCTCACAACAACTTGAATTCTCAAGATCGATTCTTCAGTCTCCAATTCAATAGCGTGAGTGTGCAATTCGTGGATGGATTGATCAATAATGAAGAGCTGAAGCCTTAATTTATAGAAATCTAGGGCTTTGGAGGTGCATGAAAAAAGCCATAAATCACTCAAATAACTCAAGTTGATTTTTGAGTTATTTTTAAATAAAAGATAATTAACTCACAAAAACATGCAAAAGCAGAGTTCAACTCAAAATAGAGTTTAGATTTAATTGATAATTGATAGTTATCTACTTTTATGATTGTGCATATTTTATTTATGAATTAATTTAATAAATAAAGTGATTTATTTCCAACTTAACTGATTTTGAAAAATAAAACAATTGATTTATGGGTTAATCAATTATTTTTCAAACTTTTATTCAAAAATAATATTATTAAAAATTGTCAACTTGCTTTAATTAATTAAATAAGAATTTAATCAATTATTCATAGGATTTTAGATTTATTGTCAAAATTAAATAATACAATTTAGGAATAAATAGAATTAACTTCAATTAAACAATTAAGTGGCATAATTAAATCTAATTAATTAAATATTGAAAATATTCAATTAATCAAACTTTAGGATAAATAGGATTTATCGCCAAATAATCATTAAATCAAAGATAATTATGATAATTAGGAATATTACTAGGAATATTACTAGGAATATTCCCCGATGCAGAATTAGAGATAATCAATTAGGATTCGATGATGTTCAAATGTGCCTTTGGTTAGGACTTCGATGTCAATTTTGTTTGATGTGTCGATATAGGAGGTTAATGAACCTATAGCCCATTTTTGGGGTATTACAGGATGGTTTGATGTTCTACTCCTATGACCATCAGTTAGAGGTAATGATTGTTTAAGTGGATCATTCATGTTCATGACATTTAGATTCTTATGGATCAATGAGATTGACTTAAAGAAAATGCAATTAAATAATGTTTGGATATTAGATGATATAAAAAGTTTTGTATCTATCAATTATGAATCAAATGCTCACAAATGTTTATTTTTCTATGGTGGAAGAATTTTAATGGTTTAATTATTTTTAGAAATCAAGTTTTTATTTTACTAGTTATATTTTAGATTGAATATGATATCCCCTCTCAAAATGTGAAGTGCTTAAAGTTTGGACAAGTAATATGTCTATAAAGGTGTGAAGTTGAGTGGAGGTGTTAATGAAGCACCTCTCACTCTTGATATAGAGTTAATACATGTGGTGGCAAAGGAAGACAAGATTAGGTAACGTGATGTGGAGCTAATTTTCACCAGGGCAAGAATTATTAGCCACGAGGGAACAAATTCATATAAAGTTTCTCGAGTAATGGAGACTCTAATAGCATATTGTCAAGATGTATGCATCATGGTTTATCACTTGTTGGAATCTCATCATTAAGGATCTCTCAAGGTTACAGGCACATAATTGTAAGCATATTTGAATGGAGGTAAATTGTGTAGGGATAAGAAGAGGGTTAATTTTTTACATTACATGCCATCCATAGTCTTGGATGACCCTTATATCTCAATGTATTATGAAAAAAAACTAGCTTGGTTGTGATTGCAAAGGGGTGGATAGTGAAATCATTCAATTGGGTAGTAGAAGATGTTTTGGTGTTGGATGTAGGACTATGGAGAGATTGTTAAACTCTTGTGACTAAATGGATGTTGATTAATTAATTAATTAATTAATTAATTATTTTTATTTTTATTTTTATTTATTTATTATTATTTTTTTTTTTGGGGGGGGGTGTTAGTAAATAGATTTGTCACAAGGATTGTTTCTCCATAATTGGCCATATTTTCTTGAAGAGCAGTGGCAACTGTTCCAAATGTTGGAGAATTGTTATAAAATAACAATCTTCCTCTTTGTTAGAGAGGGTCAACCCCCTCATATGAAATGGGTTTTTAGGATTTTTGTGTACTTTTAACCTAAAAGTATAAAAAGAAGAAAAGACAAATTAAAGAAAGTTGACTAACAAAAATTCCAATGGTATACATATGTATACCATTTGATATTCAAAATAGATAATGATTTAAAAGGGGTTTAGCCATAAAACAAGTTTTTATATATGCAATAATGAAATAAAAATAATTAATCTAAACATAGGAAGACATATTTATCTTATCATGTTCAAATTGAGATACCAGGATAGAAAGGACTAGCATTGTGAAACGCCCTTAGATTGGTACCTTGATAATTGACGTGTAAGGAAATATTTATTCACCAATAACCTGACTTCATGTCTACATTCTCTCCAACTACATTTACATATGATAAGTATCCTTTTCTCCATGAACATAATCATCCATTGAATAATGGCAAGGCTTGTACGATGGTATGATCAAATATCACACACTCTTCTTTGAGAGCATACTTGGGCCAAGTCAAACAATATAAAGGTGATATATTTATGATTGACATCTTTGAGGAATCATATGCTCACCAATAATTTGACTTTTGGGGAGATGCATTTCAACTATCCTAGGTGATATGAAGTCTGCTTAAGATTTAGTAGATTTCCACAATCTATATAAGTTAATCTTAGTGTAGCTAATGGATTCAATTGCGTGAATCTTTTTCCCCCTTGTGTTCTCTATCATCCCAAGGATGTCCATCACAGAGTATGATCTAAAACCTTGATGCAAAAAATACTCACACAATTGAATAAAAAAACTATACTAAGATTGAAGATTGTTTTCCAACTCCGGTGGTTTCTCTAGAATACATCTTCTCACCAACAAATTTTGAACATCTTGAATATTGGAACCCTTTAAAAATACTATAAGTGCTACTCATGTTTGCATCGTAAATACTTGATCCAAAAGTTGCTACTTAAGATTATGATCTCAAATAAAAGGTACAAGATGTAATTTTTTCAAGAGCACAATACATTCAACACTTGATGGTAATTGATCAATAAGGGGTGAACCCACAATAGTGGGTTACACTTTTTAGCCTGAACGAACACTAAACTCTACATTTTGAGAAAAACTTTCAGATTCGGATGCATATTGCCGTTGAACCGCTCGAAATCGAAGGATGAAGTAAATTAGAGTCTTTTAGGATTTTCTGTCTAGATTCTAAATATATTTTTTTATTTTTATTTTGAATTTATTTGAATACTTTTTTCTTTCTCCCACGAAAACTTGTATGGTGCTAAAAACGTCATTTTCAAATAGTAACACTGTTTTCATAGAGCATAACTTTTTTTGTAAAATAGATATGGATGCGATTCTTTCAAATTTAGTTTTGTAACATCCATACAAAGGGCATGAAATTGGTTTGATGACATTATCACTATTATTGCATATTTTATTAACGTTTGAAGTTGACTAAACCAAAATTTTGACCTACCTTGACTACATAGCTTATAACTTATTGTGTATTTATCAAATTTAAATTATTATTATTTTAATAGAAAGTAGACTCAAATACAGAGGGCACTGTTATTTTTCAAAAAAAAATTTCTTTGTTTTACTATTTTTCATTGAATGTCAAACTCAGAGGTTTATATTTGATAAAAATCCTACATTCATTTAACGTCAAAAACCATACACATAATAAATTTAAAAATAGTCAAATATATAATCGTTAGAAAGCTAGTTCTGAGTACTTGTTGTATGCAAAAGGACGTCTTCTTATTCATCCATTTGATCAATGCGCTTGAGGCTCAAAGCCATGAAATTCTCAAAATTTCTTGAAAACTTGAAACCATGTCCCATTTTAGGTACTTTCGATAGAAAGTACTTTGCCCAAAAATGCAAAATTTAGTCATTACGAAGATACTTTCGATCGAAAGTCATCTAGTTTAGGACTTTCGATCGAAAGTCAAGTACTAAGGACTTTCACCAAAAAAATTTAATTTAGGACTTTCGATCGAAAGTCAAGTACTAAGGACTTTCGATCGAAAGTCATTTATTTACTTTCTATCGAAAGTAACAAAAGACTTTCGATCGAAAGTATCTTGCATAAGAACTTTCGATCGTAAGTTTTGTACTTACGATTGAAAGTACATCTTGGTTTCTATCGAAAGTGAGTAAGGTATTTTGTGCCGAATTCACTTTTCGGGCCAAATTCGTTCCTTCGAAAAAGTGTAACCCACTATTGTGGGTTCACCCTAAGCATTTCGTGATATAGAATCTATTTGAAATCTTCTATCAGATAATTATTGAGATTTAAAACCACATTTATGTTCCCTCACAAAGAAAATTGTAAGTTTGACCAAAGGCTTACAACTCTAACTCCATAGCAAAATCATGGGACAAATGTAATGAAACTTGTTACATGGTCTTACAATTACTAGTAAATGCATTTGTTTAAAAAATTTAAAATCCATTACAACAAATCCATTAAGTGTATATCTTATTTGAGAGCTTCAAACTAGATGGCTTAAACAACACACACTAACAAGTGACTCCTAAGTTAAAAGTGTTGAATAGTTAAAATTGACTAACTTTTTTCAAGTTTAATTTATTACTTATTACGTATTGTTCAAGAACAACTATCTCAAACATTCTTCAAGGACATTTGGTGTAATAGCAAAGTCTATGTTATAAGCACCTAAATAATGTTGACTTCAAATCTTCTCTAATTAAAAAAACAAGAACAACTTCAAACAAAATTTATTAGATCATTTCTACATAGATGGAGTATTATTTGGCACAGTGTAGTTCTTTTGGCATTTAGTTAAGTGATTCAAGAGGCTTTGTCTACGTTTCAACAAAAAAAATTTCAGCGCATGATGTAATTATTGAACTCCACGAAAGACACTCTCGTTCACGGGCTCGGTCAAACAATTCACTTTGTCTTTGATTCCACATTTTGCATTCAGCTCTAGGAGAGAGTTTCCAATTTCAATATCTGCCATAAAATCCCTTTCCGATATGCTTTGATGGATGCCGATACCCAGTTGCAAAACTTCTTAATAGTGCAAACGTCGACGATGCCGGCAAATGTTGTGGAATTTGGTTTTACAACTGCCAATTGCATTAGCTTGAAAGTTTCTAAAGCATTTTCAATAAACTGTTCTGTTTCTATCCTCGCGACCATTCATTCCATGAGATGGCATCACTTTGAGACACCCTGGCAAACACGTTACGTGATTTTTCTATTCCTCTGTATTCTGCATGAACGTCTGCTAAAGCATTTCCAAACCATAACTCTGGCAAAATCTGCATTTCTATGCATCCACGCGCCACTTTAAGAGTTCCATTTCACTGAATCCAGAGGGCATTCGTGAAAGTTGTGCAAGTTGGCTTAAAAGCTCGAGAGTGCAGTTGCTTGAAAGTTTCTAAAGCCTAATTAAGAAATCGATTTTTGTGCAATTCTCACAATTGTTGCATTCCATGACATGACGTCTCTCTTAGGCGTTCTGACAAACAGTTCGCATGCGTTGTCCCTGATTCCACGTTTTACACGCGTGCGTACCGGCATTTGTCTGTGAAAGTTTCTATAGCCTTTTCAACAAACCCTTTAGGTCTCCTTTGGTTGCCCCAATGATGAAATGTTCAATATAATCAAAATGTTGGAAATGGTCAAATTATGGATTTGATATTTCGATTCTTCATTTCTGAAATATAATTATACCATATCAATCATTGCATTACATCCGTTGACGTCTCTTCAAGGCGTTAAAACTAACAAATCAGGTGCGTTGTGTATGATATGATTCCACATTTTGTGCGTGTGCCTACGAAAGACATTTTCAACTACAACGTCTGATAAAAATCTGCCTAAAAGCATTATACTTGCTCATTGCATTTTCTTGAAAGTTACCAAAAGCCTTTTCAACAAGATCATCATGCACTTCTTTGAGGCAGACTATCATAGTATCAAGCGGTTCGTGTGCCTTATCTATACTCTAGCACATGCATTCTAACTTTTTTTTTAAGGCATTCAGTGAACATCGCCTTGTCATTGATTCTAATTTTGCATACATAAGTCACATATGTCTGAACTAACCAAAAGATGTTGATTTGACTTCATTTTGCTGATAAAAATCAGCCTTTGATTGTTTTTCAATGGTCATCCAGATGCTATCCCATATCTTCCATTTTAGAGCGGAATAAGAGGATGATGACTAAGGGTATGAAAATTATTTTTAGCCCTGCCAAAACAAAGGTTTATTCTTAGTACGGGACGAGAGCAGCTGCTAGAAAATGTTTCAATGTTTGAAAGTTTCTAAGCTTTTCAATAAATCTGTTATGTGCACGCTCTATAATCATATCCTTCCATTCGCTCATATTCCTTTGAGACATTTTATATAACGCATGCAACATGCATGTAATTTGCAGAAGCATAGACACGACGGTCGCTCGCATTTGGTCTTAAGTTTCAAGAGTCTCTTCATTAAATTCATTCTTCACAAAACACAGTGTTCTACGGGATGACATATCTATGTAGCATTCAGTTAAATAGTCCATGTGCCTTGTTTATGTTTTTAGAATCATACAATTCTGCGAGCATTTCGACCTTCAATATCTGATAAAAACATATCCTGCAATGAGTTCACTTCTTTCCTTGAGATGAGGCCACATTCTGAAAAATAGTTCATGAGCCATCTTTGCTTTCACCGGTCGCACACTATTATTACCAGAACATTTTCCAACTATAATCTCTGAAAAAAACCCTTTCCATTATGTTTCAATAGTTGTCCATGCTTATCAAGAAAACAACTCTGAATGATATTAAATGAAGAAGATAGAAAAAAACACACAAAAATTGTTATAATAACTTTTTGATCATGAGATAAAAAATCAGCTAATCATAGAAATCAACAGATAGTGAATTACATTCTAGTTCTTTATAAAGAGGTCTTTGATATATCGAATGCAAAACTGAAAATAGAAAAAATGAGTGCATATTCATGCACAACTACAATTAACAACTTCATTATATATTTAGAACTCTTAATTTAGCTCTTGCAAACAATAGCTCTTCCCATGCAATGTGGAAGAAAATATCATATTTTAAAAATACATTTTAAGCATGTGTAAAAAACTACAAATTAAAGAATTTTATTCTCATCTCATGCAAAGAATTGGAATGGTAATTCAAACTATAGTTAATCTCATTTTGTGGGAAAATTATAGCTCCAACATTCACCCCTTAATTTTAACCACTAAATGCTTCAACACAAAAACCAATTATCTCTTCTTCCAACTTCATCAAATTTTTCTCCTATTGAAATGCCTTATGCGATGACCTCCATTTGAACTAGCAATTATTGATTTATAATCTTGTCAATTCTTTTCAAAGACTTGGATCTAACTTCCTAACACGATTGCATATTGGCGACTTAGAAAAAAATCGCAACTTTGACAAAAGTCATGATATTATTCATGCAAACCAATTTATTATTATCTACGATCTTCCCACAACTATAAATTTGGTAGGGATAACTTTGTCTATAAAGACAATGATCTTTTGATCTTATCAACCTTGCTTTTGACTAGTTAGATCTCTACCTTATTTAGACATTTTTTAATTATTCATGATGTTATAAAAAAAACCTTGATTCCTCTTGTTGGATTGTATATTTCATTGACTTTGATCTCCTCCTATGTGACCAACTTCACCACTTTGTGGAGGTGGCTTCTACATTAATTGCAAGGTTGTTTGCATCCTTCCAACTTGGACAACTTCACCCTTTTTGGAGGTGCCTTCTACATTGATAACAAGGATGTCAATGCCATTTCAACTTAGATGGTATCACCTCTTTTAAGGTGGCATCTGCATTGACAACAAGCTTGACTTCATTAACATTGAAAAGTATTTTTCCCATTTAATTTGGACAACTTCCCAAATTGAGAAAATGTCACAAAAATAACTTGTGATCTTCATTGATCTCCTTTGATGGATTTGAAACTATGTCCATTGCAAATATTTCTTGGCTAACACGATACTTTCTTCTCCTTCATAAAGAGGAACCAAAACCTAAATCCTTGACTTGTTGGCATCTATTTCACTTTCACAGTAATTTGCACTTCAAACTTGTACGAAGTCCACCATATCTCTTTGGGTAGAATTGCATATAGAGTTAGATCTTAAATTATCTCCAACCTCTTTACCCTAGGCACCCTCCTTAAATGTAACTTCATAATGCATCCTCAATCTTCTACTCTTCAACAACTTAATCCAACAAATATGATTAACTAGGCTTTAATACCAAATGAACAAATTAGAAAAAAAAATACACAGAAGTGTTTTGTTGCATCAAGAATAGATAAAAAAATTTATTCACTCAAATCAGGTTACAATAACTTCTTGATCACGAGATCAAAGATCAACTGATCATTGAGATAAAATACAAATGATGAATTATATTATACCTCTTTACATAGAGGTCTTTGACGTATTGAATGCCAACTAAAAATAGACAATGGGTATATATGCACAAAGATGGGGGACCAAAAAGGTGCCACATTCCTTTTTGGACCCCCAATGACCATAGTGTGTATGCACTAAAGCGCATGCACGCTATAGAGCACATGCGTTATGGCTTGGGTTGCCCAAGCCTTAGGCTTGGTAAATTCAAAATATAGCGTGTGCGCACTATAGCATGGACGCACTATGTAAAATATATAAATTGTCATGTTTGCCTTTCAAAGGTTCATTTTTCTCCCACAAACCCGCATTTGCAGCCAAATAGAGCTTCCCATAATGTGTACGCAAAGGAATTCTTCTTGTTTGATTCATCAAATTAGATAAAGAATGGCTCCACGATGTCGTCAAGTTCAAACCTGAAGAAGAGGTAAGTGTTTTTACAACCCATACCTCTTATTTGTATTGGAATTTCAGTATTGAAGCAATTTGTTTTGTCAAAATTTATTTTCTTAGATTTTAAATGTAATTAGGATTTTAAAATTGATTTTGTTTTAATTGCCAGGAAGAAATGATCTCCCTAAGATCAAAACCCTCAACCAAACCCTCCATCTTCTCCTCATGAATAAATGAATGAAGAAAATGAACCTCGTCTGCTTCCACCAATCGAGAAACCTTCTCTTGGAACATAGGAAAATTTGATCAACCAAATTGAAAGAGGGAAAATAGAATTAGAATCTTTAATTGGGAGGTTAAAAGATTCTATTGCTACAAATCCTGGAAGGGAAAGACTTGCAAAATCACTGGAATCAATCTTGACCCATGTAGGCTCAATTAGTGGACAAATTAATTTATGGCATGATAAAAGAGAAGAACAAAAACAATATTATGCAAATAAATTGTCATATGAGGACATAAAAAAGAAAAAAATCACAAAATATGACATTTGCAAACTCTTTAAAAAGTCAAGGACACTAATACTCTTAGAACTACAACAAAGAGGTTCCCAATTCATTGGTGCTTGAATGAAGACATAAAAAACAACTTTTGGGAGAGATGGTGGATGGTCTTTGATTCCCCTCCCTGTAACAATCATGAGGTTCCTATATATTTCTAGAGGAAATTCTATTGTGAGTTTGTACTCAAGGAGGTGCCAAATTATTTTGACTTTCTAGATTCTCAGGGTAGAGGAGGGGGGTCATCATTTGATAGAGTGGGGGCACATTGTGACCCTAATGCACCTAGGGTTCCTATTGGAAATCCATAGGTGAATCATGTTAGTATTCCTTTCGTTGTGAAGGAACATGTAGAGGTGGACACACAAGGCAGGATTAGTGCTCTGATATAGACTCTCATTCATTGTCCCACTCCTTTAGTTGAGGGTCACCATGGTCAATCTTTGAGGGGGCATATTTGTCGGTCATGTGGATCCTTGTGCACATTTGGTACTACCGAGAGAGAGGAAGAGGATCATGGAATGATGATTGAAGATTTTCTAAATATGACATTTGGTATTGACACACACATAAATATTTGCAAGTTCATTAAATTTATTTGATCATATTTCATTTAGAAAAGAATAACTAATTAATTTAGTATCGATTGATTATGATCAAAATTTAGGGAAAGAGTGTCGGTGGCTGTGGCAATGATCCTCCAGTCCCCTTATAGGGTGAACCCACAATAGTGGGTTACACTTTTTCAGAGGGAGAAAAATGTCCTGAAAAGCGTGATTGGGAAAAAAAACCCATCATACTTTCGATCGTAAGTGAGTAACTTCTGATTGAAAGTACAGAAAATTTGTACTTTCGATTGGAAGTTACTTCCGATCGAAAGTATTTTTCTTACTTTCAATCGAAAGTAAGCAAGTACTTTTGATCGAAAGTAATTAGGTCAAGACTTTCGATCGAAATTCAAATGCTGGGAATTTCAGTGTGGTTTTTAACCTACTTAAAGTGTCACTTTCATTGTCACTTTCGGCAGGGTTGAAACTCTTTGGCTTCTAATTTTTCAACCATCGTTTCAAGTTTTTTTATTTTTATTTTTCATTATTTATTATTTTTGATATATATATTTAGTATATATACACATATATATACACATATACATGCATATATACACATATACATGCAAATATATATATATATATATATATATATATATATATATATATATATATATATATATATATATATATATATATATATATATATATATATATATATATATATATATATATATATATATATTTGCATGTATATGTGTATATATGCATGTATATGTATATATATGCATATATATGTGTATATATGTGTATATATGCCTGTATATGTGTATATATATATGTGTGTGTGTGTGTATACATGTATATATGTGTAGATGTATATACATTTGTATATATATACATGTACATATGTGTGTGTGTGTGTATATATATATATATATATATACATATATATATATATATATATATATATATATATATATATATGTATATATATATATATATATATATATATGTATATATATGTATATATATATATATATATATATATATGTATATACATATATATATATATATACATGTATATATGTGTAGATGTATATACATTTGTATATATATACATGTACATATGTGTGTGTGTGTGTATATATATATACATATATATATCTGTGTGTGTATATACACACACACACACACACACACACACACACACACACACACACACACACATATATATATATATATATATATATATATATATATATATATATATATATATATATATATATATATATATATATATATATATATATATATATATATATATATATATATATATATATATATATATTATGTGTGTGTATATACATGTATATATGTGTACATGTATATACAAGTGTATATATATACATACATGTACATATGTGTGTATATATGTGTACACATATGTATATATGTGTATGTATATATTAATGTATATGTACAAACATGTATATATATGTATGTATCTATACATAGATCATATATATACATATATGTGTGTGTGTGTGTGTGTACACATACATGTCATATATATGTATGTGTACATCGTCGGGACTCACTCGATGATGACATCAGTAGTGGACATGTGAGTTTTTTAATTTATTGATGTGTGTACATGACTGTGTTTACACACTTTATAACATGTTTTCTTGTACAATATTTTATCAAACTTAAGATGTATACAATGTTTATATATTAATTTATATATCTCTTTCTCTGTAGGGATCTGCACATCCTTCACAACATAATAGTCACTCTAAGTCTGACCGCTTAGTGAGGAGTTGTCATGATGAGTCCTAGGCACTTTCATATTTGATCTAGATATATTACATATTACATTTATATTCACATGTATTTGATGAACTATATTTCATTTCTAGACCATTTTGATAGAATATTTGACACATGATTGATCCATATGTTTCATATTTATAATACTTAATCTATGATTGATGTTTCCTGCATGTTATATATATACTTTTACTCTACACGTGTGCATGTGTGATGAACTTGTACATTCAATCTATGTGTTTTCAATTTATACATGTACACATGTTTAATTCTTCATGAGTTCATGTGATTTTGATATAAGTAAATTCAATTTATGTGTTTTTAAATTTAAAAATATAAATTCAATACTTTCAATAGATTAAATACATGTTTAATTTAAATACATGTGTACATGTTGGATTATATATGAATTTTATGTTTTAAATTTATATGTAGATGTGTTTGATTCAACACATGAATGATGTTTGATTGCATGTTTATGAAAGTTATGAATGATGTAAATTTGACACATGTGAGCTATATAATTGAGACCTATGTTTGATTGAATCTTACTTGTACATTCAATAATAGTTGTGTGTACTTTTAATTTTATGTTGTTGTACTTCAAGTAGATTTTATGTTTAAAACATGTGTCCTAATGTAACATGCAAATTCAATGTACACACATTCATATTCCAAAGTTAGAGTACTTCCACATGACCTATAATTAATCAACTTAGAGATTTGATTTAATAAAGTAAATTGCAACATGCATTCAATACACATTCATATTCAGGTAGCTAATTAATAAATCATATCCCAATAAGACATTTTTTAGATATATTATAATTTTTTGAAAATTGCTCCATTCACTATGGGCACAGGTAGGAAAGAATGGAGCTAAGAAAACCTCCGGTCTCGCTCGTGACAAATTTAGTACAAATTATATTTCATGCATGATTTAGTCCACATCAAGTGGTTCATCTCTCTCTCAAATAACATTTAATATTCTCTCATGGTCATTAGTATCAAGTCTCCACTTACGAACGTCATGTCCTGTCACTAGATGAAGAGATAGGACAGTGGAAATTACAAGATGGCTATACTGATAAACCTTATTGTTAGGTTGATAATCAACATAATGAATCCCATGTTTAAGTATTTTGATTTGCTTCAAATATGTTCCTTGCACAACAACTGAACCTGCACAAACAAGTTCAACAATGTTATATATATAGATGTGAAATTAACCATATAAACAAACGTATAAGAAAATCAAAAGTTGGACCTCACTCAAGTTTAATACAAGTTGTGAAACTTAAATACAATACTAACTTGTGGGAAACATAATTTCATCGCTTGTTTCATTCCGTGTTAGCTTCATCCTCTCCTTGCAGCAACATAATAAATAGTAACTAACACCTTCCACATTTCCAGGCTTTGCTACTACTGCAAAAATATGTCTTGCATTTAAAGTGAACTTTTAATTTGAGGTTTGTAAATATAAATTAAATAAAATTTATTTATGAATCCTTTTTAAATTTATTTATATATATATATACATACATATATATATACATACATATAAATATATACATGTACATATACACACACGTACCAATTTTGATCAGACCTGAAATATGGTCATAATCTGTAGAAATCAATGGAATGTCATCAAATATTTCATCCTGAACTTCATCATTTGTGTTTGTAACATCTAGTGGAACCAAATTCCATTCACTAACATATCCACATTTTTGGTTGATACATTTGTCATAGTTTTCAAAAATGCAGTCATAACAAAAGCATGAGTAATCTCTAGTGTACAATGACCACACATTACTATCTGTACTCATAGTTGAATGCAAGGATCTTGTTTTGTCTACTCTCTTGCATCCATGGATTGATCTTCTATCAACACCTAAACAATAAAGAGACACGTGTAAAAATTGAAGGCAAGTTAAAATCATGTATATATATAGATCTATATATAATGTACACATATATAAGTTAACTTCAATGATCAATAAATTTAAAGCACACATACATAAATTATAACTGGACAACAATTGATGTTGAAAATTTATACATGGTATCTCCCATAATACTCGGAAGGGTATGACTCGATCTGATCATGATGATGTGTTATCACAATTTGGCATCACAAAATGAATCTTGCACTACTCAACTACATCATGAGCATTATTTATACGATGTCCTTGATAGTCCAGTTGATACTTTCTTAAAGAACATTTGATACAAGCTCTTGCACAATCATGCTCTCCCTTTCCATGTCCACTCTCAAAGAAACTCCAAATATGTGGTATCTTTTGGTATCGATGATATCTACATAGTGCATAAAATGGCCTTGTTGATTGAAATTGTGTTGCACATCCATCCGACCAAACGAACTGGTTTTCAATTTTAATGCCTTTGTTTTCCAAATATCCAAAAAATGTCTTAAAGCAATGCTCAACAAAATGTATGTCATTCTCTTTATCATCACTAATGTAAAAGTGATATTCTTTCTTTATGACCCGTGCTTGATATGTAATTTCAACACCATCTAAACCTAATTGTGCATGTTGATAAGACACATGTACCATGATAGTGATATGCTCTGTATAGTAGTATTCTTCTTGAAGTTATTTTTGAGAAACAAAGGAGTAATTCTCTACAAAATCAACAACCGATAAAATTGTTCCAACTGGAAAAGTTTCTTTTAGTATTTGGAATTGTTATGCTTTTCATTTAGAAAAAAAAACATGGTGTATGTATGGTTGAATCAATTTACAAAAAATCCCCATAAATGTTGTAATAGTTATCTCGTCTTCTACATATTCCAACCTTTTTTATTCTTTCCCAACTTTTGTTTCAGACTTTATGTACTTGTATCTCTTACATTTTTCCATCCTTGTCATGTTAGTATCTTTAAGTCTCAAAGGAAATTTAGCCAAATCCCCGCATGTTTGACAAGTTCCTCTTGTGTAATCTATTTTAGGTATTTCATGATCAATTGATCTGTTACATAAGATTGATGCTATGAATTAGCTTGGATGTTTAGGAAAATCATTTTGAGAACCACCACTTTCTTCTATCATCTTTCTAAACCCTTGATAGTAGAGATCGAATTCAATATGATATCGACAACAACAAGCTTCAAAATATTTATTTATCTTTACAAAAAATGGCTTTAATCTTTCAAACATTGTTTGTCTAATCTTAATCTCAGGATTTGAGTTACAAAATGAGAGATACAATTCATGTTGTGTGGTGTCCAACCAATGTTTTGTGCTAGAAACATTCCTTAGGCCCAATCCTCTTCTTGATAATGTCTCTTGTATTTGGTGAAGGACGAGTATGATCAGTCCAAAATGTCATAACTAAGTTCCTAACTATTTCATTAATCCTATCAGATCGAGGACCTCTACACATTAGTGCCCAATTACCTTCCAATGTAGTATCATCCAAATTGATTCTTCTTTTCAAATAATGTGTCATTGTCTTCTTACTATACCTGATCTGAGATGGAAGTGAAGAAAATTGTCTTCTTTGGGACATGTTTCTATTTAAAATGGATGTCAGTATCACTCTTCTTGAAATGGACCTATCTGTAGATCTAGTTATTTTTTCAATGGAATGCAAACCTTCCTTAACACTGTCAACAATATTTTTTTGTATGTTACATGATTTTAACTTTTTCAAACTTGCATCTACACCCAACAATTTTAATGGCTCTTTTAACTCATATTTAAGAAGTGTAATTGATAATAGTTAAGTTTTTTCAAGTGTACCTAGATTCTCAAATTGTTTCATTATTTGCTGAGACTTTTTATTCAATGCCCTCTTCGTAATATTTATGGGTTGTTTAGCATAATCTCTCAATTTTTCCACATCCATTTCAATTAAATGATCTATGCTTTTACGATTAATTTTTCTCTTCAACTATTGGACTAGACTATCATTCTCATATGTTTCTTGCACTTCCATTACAAACAAAATTTTAAAAAATATCTTAATATCTTATCTTAAGGGGACCTTCATGAAATAAGTATTTACAAGATTGAATGTCAAAGGTAATAATTTATAAACTAATGAGACAAACACATACTTATTTGACCTTGGGTTGACCCTTCTCTAAAGTTCATTACTTCAACTTGGGATGCCCCTTGTCCAACATTTTCATCATCAAAGGCTACATGTACACAACAAAAACAATAACTTGTTAAGGGGAAAGACCCAAAATGCATATTCACCACTAAGAGACTAAATCAAGATAGTGAGAGAGAGTCAATGAGAGAGATAGATGTGTACTTGTTTGATATTTTAAGAGTTGTGCTTGTTGAGCTTGCGATGACCCTTCTCCATCTTCTGAAGGTTGGGCTTGTGGAGCTTGTGATGGCCCTTCTCCAACTTCTGAAGGTTGGGATTGTTGAGCTTGTGATGGCCCTTCTCCAACTTATGAAGGTTGGGCTTGTTGAGTGTGTGATTACCCTTCTCCAACTTCATAAGGTTGTGCTTCTTGAGCATTTCCTACATACGGAGTAAAATTTATTAAAAAAAAACTTTCGAATGAAGGTAGGTCTAATTAAGTCATTTTAGGTACATAATTGGGTCCTATTAGGTCCTAATAGGTTCTAATGGATCCCAATAGTCCCTAATAGGTTCTAATAGGTCTAAGTAGGTCTAATTAGGCATCAAAGTGTAACTAATAGGTTCTAATAGGTCCTAATTGGTCTAATTAAGTCTAATTAGGTCATAATACCTATATAAATAGGACCTAATAGGTATAAAGAGGTCCTAATGGGTCTAATTGGGTCTTAATAAGTCATATTAGGTCCTAATCGGTTCATATTATGTCTGATTGGTCTAACGAGGTTCATATTAAGTCAAAATAGGTCCTAATAGATCTAATTGGGTCTAATTAGGTCCTAATGGGTCTAATTGGATCCTAACTGGGTCCTAATTGCTCTTAATAGGTTTAATTGGGTCCTAATATGTCCTAATTGGTCTAGAATTAAGTCTAATTAGGTCTTAATTGGTCTAATTAATCCTAATTAGGTCCTAATTGGTCTAATTAAGTCTAATTAGGTCCTAATTGATCTAATTAAGTCTAATTAGGTCCTAATAGGTATAAATACGTCCTAAAAGGTATAAAGAGGTCCTAATGGGTATAATTGGGTCCTAATAGGTCATATTAGGTCCTAGTAGGTTCATATTATGTCTAATTGGTCTAACTAGGTTCATATTAAGTCCTAACAGGTCCTACTTGGTTCATATTATGTCTAATTGGTCTAACTAGGTTCATATTAAGTCAAAATAGGTCCTAATAGGTCTAATTGGGTCCTAATTGGTCCTAATAGGTTCATATTATGTCTAATTGGTCTAATTAGGTTCATATTAAGTCAAAATAGGTCTAATTAGGTCTACTTGGGTCCTAATTGGTCCTAATTGGCCTAATTGGGTCTAGTTGGGTCCTAATAGGTCCTAATTAGTTTAGAATTAAGTCCAATTAGGTCCTAATCGATTCTAATATGTTCTAATAGGTTCTAACAGGTCTAACTAGATTTGCTTAGGCATCAAAGTGTAACTAATAGGTCCTAATTGGTTCATATTATGTCTAATTGGTCTAACTAGGTTCATATTAAGTCAAAATAGGTTCAAATAGGTTCATATTTTAGTCCTAATAGGTCTAATTGGGTCCTACTTGGTCTTAACTGGTCCTAATAGGTCTAATTGGGTCTAATTAGGTCTGATTAGGTATAATTGGGTCTAATTAGGTATGATTAGGTCTAATTGGGTCTGATTAGGTCTAATTAGGTCTAATTAGGTCCTAATTGGCTCTAATTAGGTCCTAATAGGTCCTAATTAGGTCTAATTGGTCTAATTGGTCCTAGTCAGGTCTAATTAGGTCTAATAGGTCCTAGTTAGGTCTAGTTAGGTCTAATAGGTCCTAATACCTATCTAGTTAGGTCTAATTGGTCTAGTTGGACCTCTTATTGGTCCTAATAGGTCTAATTGGTCCTAATAGATCCTAATAGGTCCTAGTTAGGTTTATGATAATTAGGTCTAATTGGTACTAATAGGTTAGGTAATTGGTCCTAATTGGTCTTATAGGACCAAATGCGTCTAGAGTTAGGTCTAATTGGTCCTAATAGACCTCCCAGTCAAGTCTAGTTAAGTCTAATTGGTCCTAATTGTTCCTAATAGTTCTTAATTGTTCCTAATAGCTCCCAATAGGTCTAGTTACCTGTCTAATTGGTCCTAATAGGTCTAGCTAGGTTTAGTTAGGTCTTTTTGGACCTAATAGGTCCTAATACATCTAATTAGTCAGGCTAATAAGTCCTAATAGGTCTAATTGGTCCTCGTTAGGTTTAGTTAGGTCTACTTGGTCCTAATAGGTTTAGTTAGACCTCTAATTGGTCCTAATTGGTGATAATTAGTCTTATTAGGTCTACTTAGCTCTAATTAGGTATTATAATATCACATTACATGATTCATTAAGACAAGTCCTGACCATCAACTTAAAATATCTAAACTGAGAGAGAGACAGAGACATACCTTGTTTCGTATGATAATATCTTTCTTGTGCTTCTTCACGTAGTCTTTGTTCAACCTCTTCTGAATAATGTTGTGTACTCTTGTTTAGCCTTGTATTTTTATTTGTTAAAATAATAACCAAAATACGAAGGGAAAAAAATAGATAACAAAACTAAAACAAAGCAACGAAAACTATACCTATGCTGACAAGATAGATGTTTCCACTATGTAAAAATAAGGGTACGAATTGCATAAACTATTACAGTGAGACACACAAAAAAATCTAACATGCAAGAATTTAAAAGAACGCATGCAATAAAATGCTAATAATTAAAAAAATGAATGCAGAGAAAAAAGTTAGAATGCAATGATAACAAGAACGTAAAAAAAACTAAACTAAGCAAAGCACAGAATCGATATTAGAAACTAAATTGAAAGATGGAAGGAAGCAATTATAGAGTCAACTTTCTAATCATCGCAATTTGAAAAAAACTATACATGCAGCAACCGAAGTTAGAAACAAATAAATTGAAATTGAAAGAATATCCTAAATAGGTATGAACCGATATTAGAATGAACAAAGGAAACTTTTTAAATTTTTATAATATTAAAAGCAAAATTTAATATAATGATCAAAATTTAATATAATAATAATAGGATTTGGAATTATTTTCAATATAAAAAATGTATCAGAATTTGCATAAAACAAGTCAAAAAGTATCAAATAGATAAGTCGGGTTTGGCGGTATACCAACCAAACCCCAAAAAAAATTCATTTTATTTCTTCTTCTTTAAATAGATTAGGCAAAAAAAAAATATAGCAATAAACTCTCTCAAGAGTCTCTGAAATTGGAGTGCTCCAAGATATGGTGGCTCCTTCACCTACACACTCAAAACATGATTAAACCAACCTGCTCTGATACCATGTTAAAATAATAACCAAAATATGAGAGACAAGAAATTGTTTAATGCTTTGAGCTAGGAATAAGGAGATTTACCATGAAAAAACCCAATTCTAAGAGCATTCACCAAAGAAAGAAGCAACAAGGAGACAATATTTTGAAGGGGGAAAAGCATAAAAAAACCCTCGTGATATAATGAAAGTAGCAAAAAATGCCTATGAATGAGAGAGAGAGATAGAATGAGAGCTTAGCTCATACAATGTTAAAAAAGAAGAAGAGTCTCTTGAGATGAGAGAAGGAGAGTCATCTCTTAATAGAAATGTGAGAAAGGAGTTACAGTGTAACTCCCATTTCCGTGTATGCCACATTTCACTAGTGTGTGAGACAAGTGTAGGATTCCTCATAAGGAGGAATATCTATTTTCTTTAATAAAGAAAATTACAAATATTCCATGTCCTCCCACTTGGACTAGAGGACGAATACATTAGGATACCTTGGTTTATCCTTTAAATACAAATATACCAAGGAAAGATTAAATTCTAACATTCTTTCTCGTCACTTACAAAAAATTTCCACCAAAATGTCTTCCTTCTCCTAAATGTGAATTATTTTGCAGCTTTCAAATTAATGAAATGAGAAAAACATACATTTATTTATATATAATTGTTATTAATCTGAAATGACACCAAATAGGCCGACCTAGGTTTCTATCGAAAGTCAAATTTGACTTTCAATCAAAATTCACTTACTTTCTATCGAAAGTAAGTTAGTGATGGCTAAAATTGGCATCAAAATGGAAAGTACTTTCGATAGAAAGTATTTTCTATCGAAACTCAAAAGTTTCGATCGAAAGTACCTGGTTTAGGCCATGTTTGCAAACTATGAAGAAATTTTGAGAATTTCATGGCTTCGGGCCTCAAGAGCAGTGATCAAATGGAAGAATAAGAAGATGTCCTTTTGCATAGTACAAGTACTCGAAATGATATTTCTAACGATTATATATTCGACTATTTTTGAATTTATTATGTATATAGTTTTTTACATTAATTGAATGTAGGTTTTTTATCAAATACAAACCTCTAAGTTTGACGTTCAATGAAAAATAGTAAAAAAGAGATTTATTTTTTTGAAAAATAAAATTTCCCTATGTCTTCAAGTCTACTATCTATCAATTTTTTTTTGAAATTCGATAAATACACAACAAGTTATAAGCTATGTAGTTAATGTATGTCAAAATTATGGTTTAGTCAACTTCAAATGTTAATAGAATATGCAATAATCATGATAATGTCATCAAACTAATTGCATTCCCTCCGTATGGATGTTAAAAAACTAAATTCGAAAGAATCACATTCATATATATTTTACAAAAAAAGTTATGCTCTATGAAAATAATGTTACTCTTTGAAAATGACATTTTCAACACCATACCAATTTTCGTCGGAGAAAGAAAAAACTATTCAAATAAATTCAATATATATATATGAACTATAACGGATTGAATATCTGAATGAACTAAAGAAACAATGATTACAGATCACCGAGTACTAAAATTATATGTAAGATGATTGAATCAGTCAATATGTTGTCATTTATGTCAACTAGTCTTGACAATACTCATCATGTTAGTTACAAACATCTGAACATCTATTGAAGGAAGGAAAAGATGAAGAACTGAGATATCTACATGAGAAAAAGATGGATATGACAGATAAGCATAAGGTAAACATTGGGTAACTTATTGATGAGTCTATGGCTTTATATTGTTGACTTGAGCATGTTACATTAATCTATTATGAAGAAGAGATTTGAAATTGAACAAGTCAATGTGGTCGGTAATTGAAGATTTCTATATACACTGAGTTAATTTAACTAGTTATCACCGACGCATTTATATATTAACCGAGTATGGATGAAAACATTAAATGCAAAGAACAATCGACTGAATTTGATGAGCTAAAAATTATTATGATTTTGAAGATTAAGGATGAAGTTTGTTATGAGATCCACGACTGACAAAATTCGGAGAAGATCTAAAGGATGAGATTGAAATGTGTTAATGACACATCTGTCGAGGAAGGTTTAAGAGGCAAAAATGGATGAAGAAGATTAAGTGGCAAAATCTAATGGCTGATATGAAAATGATTTACTTGTCTATATAATAGATATGAGTTTCATTATTAAAACATGCTGAAAGAAGAAGACTGCAGAGATTTCGCGTGAAGACTTTATTCATGCATGTCTAACTAGACTGGTTATTGAAAGAATGGAGTTGTAGAGTTTATCGAGCGTCAGAGAACCATTTATCGAGTGAAAGTAAGTTGAAGAATATTGAGGAAGTGAATTTGATTAATGATCAGAGGATTTTTATGGGCTTAGCATAGATCTGAATATTTTCAATTGAGTTGTATTTGAATCAAATCATTACTGTATCAGTTTAACTATTGATTCAGAAAATCTCTTAATCGAGTGGACTTAACAGTCTTATGTTCTACCCTATGACATTCGTTGAATGTAAAGTGTTATCTTGTTAACCTCACAGTGAATGTTGGTCAAAAGTTAATTGTTAGTGATAAATCCTCTAACCAAGTCACGCCTAATAGTGTGTATTGTAACCTTTAATAGGGTTAGCTCTTCATCGAGCTCACTTCAGAAGAGTGAATTATTTTGGGTTATCGATCCCATGCGGTTTTTCCCTTAGCAGGGTTTCCACGTTAAATCATTGTGTTATGTGTTATTTGTGATGATTATTTTGTTATCATACTTTACATACTGCATAGTTGATTTGGTCGGTAATCACAGTTAGATATTTACTAGTAATCGGTAAAGTGAATAGACAAATTGATATTTTATGTTACCAAGCTGTATAATTTGTTAGAATTATTTTATAAGGTACATCTTTGTATCCCCCCCCCTATCAGTTATTCTAACAATTGATATCAAAGCACATTGGTTGCTTGGAAGAAATTTTTAAGGACTTAAGTAGAAAGATTACAAGATGTATAATAGGGAAGTGTCGAAGCTGAACAAGGACAACTTTACTACATGGCAAAGTTGGATGAGACTTCACATAACTATAATTAGAGAATTTGCTATAAATTTACTTGACAATGGATACATACAACCGATGGTTGGACCTTTGACTCTTGATCAGTTGAGAGACTGACACGAACACAATATTACTATGATAGAAATTGTTGCTGCTCTATCTGATGCTGAATTTGAGGATGTCAAGGATTGCACTACTGCAAAGGAAATGTGGGATGAACTTGCTCTAGTTTATGGTGGTGATGCAAATGTGATGAGAGCCAGAGCTGAAATCTTGAGAGGCAGATTTGGTGATGTGAAAATGAAGGAAGGAGTGAATATTACACAGTACACAAACTGAATCAAAGAGGTAGTCAATGCTATCTGAGGAGTTGGTGGTATCATTTCAGAAGATATAGTGGTAAGTAAGATACTAATAACCTTGTTGCCTATCTATGTAATCAGAATATCTGCTATTTATGAAATGAGATCTGTACCTAATAGCAATCTTACTCTTGATAATATGATTGGAAAGTTAACAACTTTTGAGCTGAATAATTTTGACAATAGTGTTGTACCGAGTGTTGAGTCTTCTTTTATGTCTTCTCTGAATATTCGTAAATCTAGCAGTAAGCATAATATAAGGAATGAAAGTGATAGTAATATTGATGATGATCTTGATGAGCTTGAAGCACTTATGGGCTGGAGACTACAGAAAGGTAAAGGTAGATATAAGGGAAAGTTACCTTTAGCTTGTTTTAATTGTAAAGAAGTTGGCCATATTGCTGCTAGATGTCCCAATAGGAAAGAGGAATTTAAAGACAAAAGACTAATAAGGTGATGGAAGCTATGGTAGAAGGAACAATAGAAGTCACCAAAACTACAAACGAGACAATCGAGATCACAAAGATTAGGGAAAAAAGGCATGTTATCTTGTTGGAGAAGATGACACCGACACTGATGATGATATTGAGGTAGTGTTTGTTGCAATGAAAGTGTTAGAATAATTGAGAGGGGGGTGAATTAGTTAATCATTGTCCCAAGTCAAAATGTATAATCCAAAAATAAATACTTCAACTTTTGCTACTAAGTAACTTAAAATACTTTTATTATCTGTGCTTTTATCGATTATCATTTAACCTCAAATATGATTACTGATCAAATCTAACATGTAATATGTAAAGTATGATAACAAACAATCATCACAATCAACACATAACACAAAAGATTTAACGTGTGACCTTCTTAGAGGATTTAAGACCAACCGTTATCGTCCAACCAGCATTCACTATGGGGTTGACAGGATAACAATGTTCATTCTATGAATGATACATAATAAGACTTTCTTAGTCCACTCGATTAAGAGATTTGACTATGTACAATGGTTAAATATGTAACAGTAGGTGATCTGATCTATTACAACTTCAAATACAGATATACAGATCAATATTCAGCTCATACAAATCTTTCTGATCAATGTAACACTTTTGATTTAACAATATATCAACTTACTGTCTGTTGGTAATTATTCTTTGTCACTCGGTAATGCTCTGCAGATGGGTTCTCTTTAACCTGTATGATCAAAATGCATGAAAACTTGTTCACGCAATAATTCTGTAGTTTTCTTTTCTTCCAGCAACTTTCATCGTGAAATCATCAGTCTCTTATATAGACATGTAAACCATTTTCTTCTTGTCCATCAGATTTTGCCACTTAATCTCATCCACTGATTTTGCTGCTTAAACTTTCTTTGGCTGATGTGTCAATAACACATTTTAATCTGCTCCATTAGATCTTCCTTGAATTTTGTTAGTCGTTGATCATTATAACAAACTTGATCTTTAACACTGAAATCGAGGTACTTCCAACTCATCAATCCTATCAGCTAAATTGATCATTTAATTCTTTTCTCCTGCTCGGTTAACAAATAAATGTGTTAGTGTTGGTAAACACTAGCTCCTCAATTGACACTGCGCTCAAAATACACTAAACTCTGTCAGTGTATACTGCAATGTTTTATTTACTGACAACATTGCTTTGTGTCTTTCAGGTCTTTTCCTCATTATAGATGAATGCAACATAATCAAGTCAATAACATAAGGTCATAGACTCGTCAATAAGTTACTCAATGTATTCCTTATCCTCATCTAACATATACATCTTCCTCATGTAGATATTTTTGTTATTCATCTCTTCTTTCACCTTTCTTCAGATGTTTGGGTATAGTAACTTACAAGATAAGTATTGTCAAGCTAGTTGACATCAATGACAACATATTACTGATTTAATGATCTTACATATCTACTCAACATCTTCAGTGATCTACAAATCACAAATCTTCATCAATCAAGTTCTAAATCAGTTGTAGGTTCAACAAAAAGATGATTATGAAGAGGAGGAAAGGTATGTAGAAACAACACTTATTTCTAAAGTTAGTAAGAATGATACTTCGATAATTGATAATGGATGTACACATCACATGACTGGTGATGAAGATAAGTTTGATCATCTTGAGCATTATAATGGAGGATTGATGAAAATGGGAAATGACACACCTTGCATGGTTAAAGGAAAAGGATCTATTTTATTGAATGATAGAATTAGATGTGATAATGTATACTAGGTAAAAGGACTGAATTACAATTTGTTAAGCGTAGCATAACTTAATAACTCAGGTCACTGAGTGACATTTGAGAGCAAGAAGGTAAAAATCTATGATGAAAATGAAAATCTTGTCAGAAAAGGAGGACAATCAAAAGGTAATTTATTTTATCTTGACAATGCTAAGACTTCTTGTTTATTGGTGAAAAATGAAGATGCATGGTTATGGTATAGGAGGTTATGTAATGTAAAATTTGATAACATGATTAAGATTAGTAAAAAGAGAAAAGTTAGAGGATTGCCTAGTCTAACCAAACCTGATCATGTTATGTGCCATCAATGTCAAAAAGGAAAGATGACAAAATCTAGTTTTAAAAGTAAGGACTATTCATCTAAAGGAATTTTGGAGTTGGTTCACACTGACTTATGTGGTCCCATGAGAACTCAAAGCTACTATGGTGATAGATACTTTGTTTTGTTTATTGATGACTATACTAGATTGATGAAAATTATGTTCTTGAAAGAAAAATCTGAGGCATTCAAACTATTTAAATGGTATAAGGCTAAAGTAGAAAAAGAAACTGGAAAAGAATTGAAATCCTTAAGGTCTGATAGAGGAGGTGAGTTTATTTCTGATGAATTCACTAACTTTTGTAATAAGCATGGTATAAAAAGGCAGGTTTCTGCACCTAGAACACCACAACAGAATGGAATTGCTAAAAGGAGAAACTGATCTATTGTTGATTGTGCTAAAACATTAATGATTGAAAAAAATGTTGCACAAATACACTAGAGAGAGGTAGTTAGCACAACAATATATGTCCTGAACCCAGTTCAACTAAAGAAAGACACAAACAAGACACCTTATGAGTTATGGTTTGGATACACACCGAGTGTAAGTTATTTCAAAATTTTTGGTAGCAAGTGTTATATTCTGAAAGATGATAGGAATGGAAATTTTGACTCTAAAGGTGATGAAGGAATATTCTTCGGATATTCTACCAAGAGTAAAGCTTATAAATGTTTGAACAAAGTTACTAATAAGATGATAGAAAGTGCTAATGTAAAAGTTGATGAGTTTGCTGATAAGAATGATGTAGAAAGCATGAAGGAACCGGAAGACTATGGTAGGTTCACTTATGTTGAAGATCCGGAGTATCTACCAAAGCCAAGGTTGAGTCTACCGAGCATCAAGAAAATGCTACCAAGAATCAACAAATGGAAACTAATATTCAGGAAGAAGCTACCGAGCAAGAATTTGTACCTGAACAGAGTGATGAGTAGAGGAGAGATCAAGTGCTAGCAAGATTTGTTAGAAGACACCATCCTGAGAACCAAATCATTGGAGACAAGCAAGTTGTCATGCTGACCTGAAGTAAGTTAAGACAAAACACATGCTTAGTTTGTGAGTTTGAACCGAAGAATGTTAGGGATGCACTTGAAATGAGGAATGGATAAATGCTATGAATGAGGAAATTGAACAAATTGAAAAGAATAAGACATGGATTTTAGTGCCTAAACTGAAAGATAAAAATGTTATTGGTACTAAGTGGATTTTCAGGAATAAGTTGAATGAAAATGGAGAGGTCACTAGGAATAAGGAAAGACTTGTCTGCAAGGGATATGCACAAGAAGAAGGTATTGATTATGGTAAAACCTTTGCACCAGTTGCTAGACTGGAAGGAGTCCGTGTATTACTTGCTTATTCTTCACATAAGGGATTTAAAGTATATCAAATGGATGTGAAATCAGCTTTTCTAAATGGAATTCTTGAGGAGGAGGTCCACATAGAACAATTGGAAGGGTTTGTTGATCTGAATCAGAAAGACATGGTATGTAGACTGCACAAAGCTTTATATGGATTGAAGCAAGCATTGAGGGCATGGTATGAAAGATTATATGCTTATCTTATAAGTATTGGCTTTGTAAGAACTAGTGAAAATAATAATATGTACATGAAAGTAGATTTTGATGATAACATTTTGATTGCTGCAATATTTATTGATGATATAATCTTTGGTGGACAAGATCAAATTTGCAAATCTTTTGCTGATGAAATGAGAAAGGAATTTGAGATGTCAATGTTTGGAGAGATTAAATTCTTTTTAGGTTTTCAAATTGTACAAAAGAAAGGTGGGATTTTCATCACTCAATCAAAATACATTAAAGAGGTATTGAAAACTTTTGGCATGGAAGATGCTAAGCTAGGAACATCGATGGTAAATGGCTGCAAATTGACAAAGGATGATGAATCTACCGAGGTAAATCAGACTTTGTACCAATTTATGATTGGTAAACTGATGTATGTAGTACACAGTAGGCCTGATATTGCACATGCAGTGGGGATTGTGGCAAGATTTTATGCCAATCCTAAAGATTCACATATGGTTGCAGTAAAGCGAATTTTGAGATACCTGAAGAAAATAGAGGACTATGGATTATGGTACACATTGGAAGGAAAATTTGAACTTAGAGTTTACACCGATGTAGATTGGGCTGGAAACATAGATGATCAGAAGAGCACAATCGGTGGAGCATTCTTTTTAGGGGAAAGGCTTGTGACTTGGATTAGCAAGAAACAAGAATGCATTTCTCAGTCCACTGCTGAAGTAAAGTATGTTGTTGCTATTGCAAATTGTTCAAATATAGCTTGGATTAGACAAGTGTTGGAATGAATGAATGAGGTAATCACTGAGTTGGTGATTATATATTGTGACAACACCAGTGCTATAAATATTTCTAAGAATCCTGTGATGCATTCGAAGACAAAGCATATATCTATTAAGTATCACTACTTAAGGGAACAAGTTCAAGAAAAGCAAGTGCAATAGGAATTTGTAACATCTAAGGAACAACTTGCTGACATCTTTACTAAACCATTACCGAATGGCACATTTGAATATTTGAGAACTAGACTTGGGGTCCGTCCCCTGTCTATCGGTCACTGAGGTGATCTGGAGGTTGCATCAACCTACACTTATCAGAAGATCATTCATGTTGATGCACATAGCTCACACTTTGGATTTTGTCTAAGGTTGTGAAAGATTGTAGAAGGTGGAACAAAAATTTGTTTATCTGTACACTAAAGGTAATGATATGAACCGAACAACAGAGAATTACTTGGCTACTGCAAAACTATTTATATATTTTCTTTGGCATTATTGTCAAAGGGAGAGAGAATGAATATGGAAAATCAATTATTGAGAACACAAACAGAGAAAAATTGCAAAAAGGGAGAGAGACTTGAATATTTGTTGTTGAGAACAAAAGGAATCTGAGAACTGAAAATATCAAATCCACAGGGAGAGTCTGCACTTGTAATGTTGTTATGTTTTGTAGTGATTAAACATATTAAATTTGAGCTTACCGAGCTACATCATTTTCTTACATAGTTGTAGAATACATGTTTGGTATGTGTATGGCATATTTTCATATTGCTTGTGTTGCCATCAATGCCAAAGGGAGAGATTGATGAACTACAATAGATTGAATATCTGAATGAACTGAAGAAACAATGATTAGAGATCACCGAGTACTAAAATGATATGTAAGATGATTAAATCGGTCAATATGTTGTCATTGATGTCAACTATTCTTGACAATACTTATCATGTTAGTTACAAACATCTATTGAAGGAAGGAAAATATGAAGAACTGAGATATCTACATGAGAAAAAGATGGATATGACATATAAGGATAAGGTAAACATTGGCTAACTTATTGATGAGTCTATGGCTTTATATTGTTGACTTGAGCATGTTACATTAATCTATTATGAAGAAGAGATTTGAAATTGAACAAGTCTATACACCGAGCCAATGCAGTGTATATTGTTGGTAATTGAAGATTTCTGTATACACCGAGCCAATGCAGTGTATACTGATTAACAGTATTAACCGAGCTAGTTTAACTAGTTATCATCGATGTATTTATATATTAACTGAGTATGGATGAAAACATTAAATACAAAGAACAACCGACTGAATTTGATGAGTTGGAAATTGTTATGATTTTGACATTAAGGATGAAGTTTTTTATGAGATCCACGGCTGACAAAATTAGGAGAAGATCTAAAGGATGAGATTGAAACTTGTTAATGACACATCCACCGAGGAAGGTTTAAGAGGCAAAAATGGATGAAGAAGTTTAAGTGGCAAAATCTAATGGCTGATATGAAAATGATTTACTTGTCTATATAAGAGATACAAGTTTCATTATTGAAACATGGCAAAAGAAGAAGACTGCAGAGATTTCGCATGAAGACTTTATTCATGCATGCCTGATTAGACTGGTTATTGAGAGAACTGAGTTGCAAAGTTTACCGAGTGTCAGAGAACCATTTACCAAGTGAAAGTAAGTTGAAGAATATTGAGGAAGTGAATTTGATTAATGATCAGAGGATTTGTATGGGATTAACATAGATCTGAATATTTGCAATTGAGTTGTATTTGAATCAGATCATTACTGTATCAATTTAACTATTGATTCAGAAAATCTCTTAATTAAGCGGACTTAACAGTCTTATGTTATACCCTATGACATTCGTTGAATGTAAAGTGTTATCTTGTTGACCCCATAGTGAATGTTGGTCAAAATTTAATTGTTAGTGATAAATCCTCTAACCAAGTCACACCTAATAGTGTGTATTGTAACTTTTAATAGGGCTGGCTTTTCACCGAGCTCACTTCAAAAGAGTGGATTATTTTGGGTTATCGGTCCCAGGTGGTTTTCCCTTAGCAGGGTTTCCACGTTAAATCATTGTGTTATGTGTTATTTGTGATGATTATTTTGCTATCATACTTTACATACAGCATAGTTGATTTGGTCGGTAATCACAGTTAGATATTTACTGGTAATCGGTAAAGTGAACAGACAGATTGATATTTTATGTTATCGAGCTGCATAATTGTTGGAATTGTTTTATAAGGTACATCTTTGTATTTGGGATAGTAGGATAACTGATCTAACTGATTCACCCCCCCCCCCTCAGTTATTCTAACATATATATCTATATATATATATATAGAATCTAGATAGAAAATCCTAAAAGAATCTAATTTACTTCATCCTCTAATTTCGAACGGTTCAATGACAATATGTATCCAAATTTGAAAGTGTTTTTCAAAATATAGAGTTCTATGTTCGTTTAGGCAAAAAAGTGTAACCCACTATTGTGGGTACACCCTATACACTTCATCGTCAACTCCACAAGTATGTATTGGATAAAGCATTTTAATTAATATATTGATTATTATGTAATTATATGAATGATTGTATCATAACTTATTGTGCATGTGCATTAGTTCACTAGTGGACCATCGATATTCATAATAGACAACGAAGGGCATCATGCCACTTTCCTTGAGGTATCTTTATTTGCATGTTAATTTGATTTACCTTATTATATTTAATTAATAAATGAATAAATAACTAAATTACTAGACAAATTATGATTGAAATCCAGAGGCAAAGTGGTCATTGCGGTGATCGCATTCCTTCACCTAGCTTTGTGACATCATCATTGAGTCCACAGGTATATATGTAATAATGCATTATAACTAACATGTCAGAAGTACATTCTTATATGAATGGTTGTCTTATAAATTTCCATGTACATGTACACTAGTTTAATGTTGGAGCTTCGACATCGACACCACACACTGAATGACGTGGTGGAACCTTCACAAAGGTACCATTTATTCATTAGTAGGGTTGTAAAGAATATATGTAGTCTTGATAACTACATAATACTTTTGTTGTTTCATTTTTAATTATTGACATCAGAGACTCCTCCTTCTATTTGTGACACTTTGGATCATGGAGTAACTGTAGCAGTAGCTAGTTCTCAAGCACTGACTGAGGTATGAATATCATTAAATTTTTTAATGATATTCATGTATGCATTTTAATTATTATTTTGATCATTGTTGTAGGGACTTATTACTCTAGATCGTCAGCATGCACCTTCGGTGGATGTACATAGTGACTATTTGCTAGTAAGCAAATATTCTATTTTATGTCATTGTATAATTTAATTTCGATGTATATTAGTTATTGATGCTTATATTTTTTTATCAGCTTGAGCTATAGAAGAGTCTAGACAAGAGGACTAGTGAGCGCACTCAGAAGACTATAGCATCCACTGCATCTCCATCGATGTGATGATCGAAGATAGCTCAGGATTTGTTTTCTTCCCCTAGTTGGAAAGGACTAGATTAGGGGTATAGATTGTATGCTTATATGGCATTAGTGGACATATTTTTTTGTATATTATATAAGTGACACGTTGTACATCCATTTGTCTTTGAGGAAGCTAATTTAACTGTATTGAACATATTTGATGTATTTCATTATTGGACATATATATTTGGCTTCATGCCCTGCGAATATATATAGTTTATGTTTTAGGTATGCATTCATGTGTCAGGTGTATTTATGTATACTAATTTATATTTATGTGGATGTCTTATGCTTTGTAAATTTCCCATGCCTTATAGTTATGCTTGTATGTTTATTGATATATATTGTTATTGTATGATTTATACTTTATTAGAATATGTATGTTTCATTTTGATGCAGAGGCTAGTGGTGGATTTGTAATCTTCATAGGAGAATATCAGATTTCTCCTTTGTTTTCTAACAACACTCCAATCTTTCCTTGAACCAAGGATTAACCCCAAGACCCAACCCAAAACCTTAAAAGGTTCTCAACATACTCCAAACATATCATGTCCCATATTCAAACTCATAATCTTTAGTGGTTATCTTCCCATAACCAACTGCTCTCTTTAGGCCTGTCCTACTAGCCCTATCCAACGAGAAATTTGCATATTTCTCCAAATTATTTCAAATTACTCCACAAAAACATCAGGGATCCAAATACCATTTTCCAATTTATTAAACATATTTTTAAACCAAGCCCACTTGTTTTAGAACTTCTCCTCCAAAAATTGTTGCTCCATTTTCATGTCTAGGCTTAATAGCCCCATTTTACAAAGCAACCCTATCATGGTTGTATCCCCTGACCTTGCCACTTATTACAATCTCTTAAAATGAAGTAAAACCAAGGATTTTGACATCCTTTAGGCCATGGACCCTCTACACATACCCCAACTCATAAACCCTCACCAAATCAAGCCTATAATTAGGAATTTCTCATAAATGGATTAAAACTCTCTTCTGGGATCCACTCTTTGATCCGACACTATGTACTCAACATGTCCTAACACATTCCAAAGGAAAAAAAATCTCTCATTTGGCCCAAACTCTTTCTACTACACCCATGGCCCTTACTTCATGCAACTTTCACTGTGTCAACTTGCATAATTTGGTAATTACCCTACATATTTATTAAAATCATGTATAATAAGAAATAATTACATAATATACAAGTGTTGGATCCTTCCCACAGCCTTAGTAACCAAAAAATGTGGATGGATCAATCTAATTCATCCTTTGTTCAATGCACAAACCCACTGCTACTACAGGTCAATCATGTAGAATGCACTCAAAAGGGTTATAAGTAACTGAATCTAAAGTGCTTCAAAATGATGACCTAGACGGTTCGATGCTATGACCAACTTTCTGAAAGATATGTAATGTTTCTCATTTCAACTAAGGAACACTGCAAGTTTTGACATTAACTGAGATTGTCTTGGCAAATTTAAACGAATTTGAATCTCTAAAAATTGAGATAGGTTATTGTAGGCCTTGACAACACAGTCATGTAATACTTGACGGTTTGATGATACCTCGCACAAGCTTTGAGATATGACCCCATAAATATCATTGATTTCATGCTAAAGGGACCTTGAGGGACACTTCGACCCAAAGTGGTCGGCAATGTTCGAATGAGTGTGTGTGCCAAATGAGATTTCCACTAGTGTTTACCCAACCAATTGGAGTTGTTGGCACAGACAGTTTGATTCTATGACCGACGGTTTGAAAAATATGTAATGTTTCTCATTTCAATCGAGGAACACTTTGAGTTTTGACATCAACTGAGAATGTGTTTCCAAATATAAATGATTTGAATCACTGAAAACTGAGATAGCTTATTGTAGGCCTTGGCAACACGGTCTTGTAGCACTTGATAGTTTGATGATACCTCACACAAGATCTAAGATATGACCCCGTAAAGATCAATGATTTCATGATGAGTGCACCTCGAGGGACACTTCGGTCCAGAGTGGTCAACAATGTTTGAGGGAGTCTATGTTCCAAATGGGGTTACCACTTGTGTTTACCTGGTCAATCGAAGTTGTTGGTGCAAACAGTTGGATGCTACGACTGATGGTTTGAAAGATACGCAATGTTTCTAATTTCAACTGAGGAACACTTTGAGTTTTGACATCAATGAGAATGTGTTGTCAAATTTAAATGAATTTGAATCCTTGAAAACCAAGATAGGTTATTGTAGGCCTCGACAACACGGTCTTGTAGCACCTAATGGTTTGATGATAGCTCATACGAGCTCCAAGATATGATTTCATAAAGATCACCAATTTCATGTTGAGTGCACCTTGAGGGACACTTTGGTCCGGAGTGGTTAGTAGCATTCAAGCGAGTTTGTGTGCCAAATGAGGTTGCCACTAGTATTTACCCAGCTAATCGGAGCTGTTGGCACAAATGATTTGATGCTACGACCAACAGTTTGAAAAATGCACAATGTTGTTCATTTCAACTTAGGAACATTTTGAGTTTTGTCATTAATCGAGAATGTGTTGCCAAATATAAATGAATTTAAATCTCTAAAAATTGATATAGGTTATTGTAGGCCTCAACAACACGGTCTTGTAACACCTGACGATTTGATAATAGATCACACGAGCTCTGAGATATGACCACATAAAGATCATTGATTTCATGTTGAGTGCACCTTGAGGGACACTTTGGTCTGGAGTGGTCGACAGTGTTTGAGTGAGTTTGTGTGCCAAATAAGGTTTCCACTAGCCTTTACCTGACCAATCAGAGTTTTTGGTACAGACGGTTCGATGCGATGACCGACAGTTTGAAAATACACAATGTTGCTCATTTCAACTGAGGAACGCTGCAAGTTTTGACATCAACCAAGAATGTGTTGCCAAATATAAATAAATTTGAATCCATGAAAACTAAGATAGGTTATTATAGGCCTCAGAAACATGGTCATGTATCACCTAATGGTTGATGATTGCTCACATGAGCTCTGAGATATGACCCCATAAAGATTATTGATTTCATGCTGAGTGCACCTTGAGGGACACTTCAATTCAGAGTGGTCGATAGTGTTTGAGCGAGTCTGTGTGCCAAACAAGGTTACCACTTGCATTTACCCAGCCAATTAGAGTTGTTGGCACAGACGGTTCGATGCTACAATCGATGATTTGAAAGATACACAATGTTGTCAATTTCAACTGAGGAACACTGCGATTTTTTACATCAACTGAGAATGTGTTGTCAAATTTAAAAGAATTTAAATCCCTAAAAATTGATATAGGTTATTAGAGGTCTTGACAACATGTTCTTGTAGCACCTGACAGTTTGATGATACCTTGCACGAGCTCTGAGATATGAGCCCATAAAGATCATCAATTTCATGTTGACTGCACCTTGAGGGACACTTTAGTCTGGAGTGGTCAACGGTGTTCAAGTGAGTCTGTGTGCCAAATGATGTTTCCACTAGTGTTTACCTAGCCAATCAGAGTTGTTGGCACAGATGGTTTGATGCCATGACTGACGATTTGAAAGATACGCAATGTTGCTCATTTCAACTAAGGAACACTATGAGTTTTGACATCAACCGAGATTGTGTTACCAAATTCAAATGAATTTGAATCTTTGAAAAAATGATATAGGTTATTGTAGGCCTCAACAACATGATCTAGTAGCACATGATGGTTTGATGGTATCTCACATGATCTCCAAGATATGACCTCATAAAGATCACTGATTTCATGATGAGTGCACCTTGAGGGACACTTCAGTCCAGAGTGGTCAGCAGCATTTAAGAGAGTCTGTGTGCCAAATGAGGTTGCCACTAGTGTTTACCCAACCAATCGGAGTTGTTGGCACATACGGTTTGATGCTACGACCAACGGTTTGAAAGATACATAATGTTTCTCATTTCAATCGAGGAACACTTTGAGTTTTGACATCAACGAGAATGTGCTGTCAAATTTAAATAAATTTAAATCCCTAAAAACTGAGATAGATTATTGTAGGCCTTGGCAACACGATCTGGTAGCACCTGACGATTCAATGATATCTCACACGAGCTCTGAGATATGACCCCTTAAAGATCACCGATTTCATGTTGAGTGCACCTTGAGGGACACTTTGGTCCAGAGTGGTCAACAACATTCGAGCGAGTCTGTGTGCCAAAATAGGTTGCCACTAGCATTTACCCAACCAATCAGAGCTATTGACGCAGATAGTTGGATGCTACGATTGATGGTTTGAAAGATACACAATGTTACTCATTTCAACTAAGGAACACTTTGAGTTTTGACATCAACCGAGAATGGGTTGCCAAATATAAATGAATTTGAATCCCTAAAAATTGAGATAGGTTATTGTAGGCCTCGACAACATGATCTTGTAATACCTAATGGTTTGATGATATCTCTCATGAGCTCTAAAGTATGACATTGTAAAAATCACTAATTTCATGTTGAGTGCACCTTGAGGGACACTTCGGTCCAGAGTGCTCAGCAGCATTCGAGCAAGTCTGTGTGCAAACGAGGTTGCCACTAGAATTTACTTGGCCAATCAGATCTGTTGGCACAACTGTTTGATGCTACGACTAACGGTTTTAAAGATACATAATGTTTCTCATTTCAACTAAGGAACACTTTGAGTTTTGACATCAACTGAGAATGTATTGCCAAATATAAATGAATTTGAATCTCTGAAAAATGAGATAGGTTATTGTAGGCCTCAACAACATGGTCTTGTAGCACATGATGGTTTGATGATATCTTGCATGAGCTCCGAGATATGACCTTATAAAGATCACTTATTTCATGTTGAGTGCACCTTGAAGGACACTTTGGTCTAGAGTGATCAACAATGTTTGAGAAAGTCTATTTTCCAAACGAGGTTTCCACTAGCATTTATCCAACCAATCAGAGCTGTTTGCACAGACGGTTTGATGCTACGGCCAACAATTTGAAAGGTACACAATATTTCTCATTTCAACTTAGGAACACTATGAGTTTTGAGATCAACCGAGAATGTGTTGCCAAATACAAATAAATTTAAATCTTTAAAACAGAGATAGGTTATTGTAGACCTCATCAACACAGTCTTATAACACTTGACAGTTTGATGATACCTCACATGAGCTCTAAGATATAATTCTATAAATATTATTGATTTCATGTCGAGTGCACCTTGAGGGACACTTTGGTCCAAAGTGGTCAGCAATGTTTGACCCAGTTTGTGTGCCAAATGAGATTGCCACTAGAGTTTACTCGACCAATTGGAGGTGTTGGTGCAGATGGTTTGATGCTACGACCAATGGTTTGAAAGATACGCAATGTTGCTCATTTCAGCTGAGGAATACTTTGAGTTTTGACATCAACCGAGAATGTGTTGCCAAATTTAAACAAATTTGAATCCCTGAAAAATTGAGATATGTTATTGTAGGTCTTAGCAACATAGTCCTGTAGCACTTGATAGCTCGATGATACCTCACACGAACTCTGTGATATGACCCCATAAAGATCATTGATTTCATGCTTAAGGGACCTTAAGGGACACTTAGGTCCGGAGTGGTCGACAACGTTCGAGCGAGTCTGTGTGCCAAAAAAGTTTGCCACTAGCGTTAACCCGACTAATCAGAGTTGTTGGCACAGACGGTTTGATGCTACAACCAACGGTTTGAAAGATACGCAATGTTGTTCATTTCAACTAAGGAACACGGTGGAACTTTGATATTGTACTTGTTTCCATATTTGTGCACTATATATTTATTTGTGAAACTATCATGAATAGTACTCCTAAGGTGATTCCATGGCCTTCCAAGTATTATGTGCCTACAAGTCATTGGCATAACATCATAAAGTTTTTTTATTAATAATGAGAAATATTTTTACAACTCAGCTCATTAGGAGCACCAAGAGGAAAGAGTTGAGCAAAGAAAACCTTTGGTATTGCCCCTAAAAAAAGAAGAGAAATGTTGTCATTAAATCTTAAAAACTTCCCGCTATACATACGGGGTAATGCATGAGCAATTTACAGTCCACCCAATTTATAGTGCTATATAAATATACATGTTATATGCACATGTATTCAAATAGATTTGACATTATAATATTTTGTATCTCCATTTAGTCCAATGAACCAATTGAATCTTTCCTACCATTTATTGTCTCAAGTATTGCCTCGTGGTCTAAAACACAAACCTTCCAAAGAGTTTTATTATGTGGTCTTCCCCCATATCTAATCAAGTGGACATTTGATGCAAAAATGAGGTTCGAATAATGAATAATATTTATGTGTGTCTCTCAATCCTTGAACAACCACAACCTAGGGTTCTTCATACCATACCATCTAAGCCATGTACCATTGATAACTGAGTGATCCAATTTATTTTTTGCCTCAATACAATGACACAAATAATAATCTACCCCTTTTTCATTGTCTTCTGGTGCAATAATAGCAAAAACATGGCCTATAATGAGGACATTAGTTTACTGAATATTTATGATAAAGTAATAAATTTGAGATTATTTGTATGTGGACAATTTACCTGGTTGTACTAGATCAGATAAGTGATCAAATTCAATGGATGATTCCATTGCTATCAGTTGTGGTGATTCATGGGGATGATAAGAGTCAAGTGGACTCAAAATATGTGTATACCATTCATCAACCCATTCCTTTAACTTGCACCCATATCAATCTTCATCTACACATGATGAAAAAAAACACACCATATGTCATGTGTGGATACTCCATGAACCTGCATTACAACTTCTAAAAGAGTGTAGCTCACTCGATCTTGTTAGTGTACAAAAATCCTCATATGGTGCAATATTAATTTCATCCATCAACCAAAAATATACAAACCATAGACTCACCTTCATTACCTGGACCCATTGTAGCATTACACCACTGGACAATACATCTCTCATCTGACAATGTTTCTTGCTCTTTGTACTTTAATTCTTCACGTGTTAAGACTCTTTTAATACATTCACCTACACCATCATGCTCTCCCTTTCCATGATCGGCCTTTGTGAAATTCCACATATATTGAATTGTAATAATCTTATGCATCCTACACAACCAATAAAACATCTAAGAATTTTTGAATTGTGATGCACAATTATCTGACCATATGATATGTCAATGATATGATATGCCCCTATTAGCCAAATCACCATAAAATAGTTGAAAGCAACTGTGCACAAACTCTATAGAATATGAGCGATCATCACTGATATAAAAATGATACTCCCTCAATATCTTCATGTTCTCTTCTGCACTATCAGATGAATGCATGAATGCTATATGAACAAATATAACAACCTGTTGAGAGTTGTAATACTTTGCTTGCACCTCATTCTGTAGGTGTAGTGTGTAGTTCTCTAAAAATTCCACAACTAAAACAACGGTATCAAGTGGAAATGTGTCCTTGCACAACTTGAATTTCATATCCAACCATCGCGCTCTATGTGTATGCTTTGTATACTCATAAATAATTTTTTTACAAAAAATATCTATGAACTGATACACTAGAATATTTTCAATTACTAAATCACATCTTTTAGCCTCTTTCCATTGTATGTCACTATCTTATATTTTATAGATTGTAGGTGTTATATTTTTTAAATTGTATGTCACGATCTTTTAGATTGTATGTCATGGTCTTTTAGATTGTATGTCACAATCTTATAAGTGATTAGTCCTTAGAACTGACAACCAAATTTCCTAATTATGAATACCAAAAACAAGAAACATAAAGCTTTCAATGAAAGGAAATATTCAACTATGACTAACCCTATTTACCGACAGTATGAACATTTGATCTAAGATAAAATCCTCAACAAGATTTTTGCAAAGACATGGTCTGAAAGATATGGGAGGAACTAGGACCAAAAATATTCATCATACACTTTTATGTACTTTAGACCAAAAATTGTTCAAACAAACAACTATGTCCTGACTATGACTGTCATTGACATGACAATTACCACTATATTTTCATAAATTCATTCCACCATATTCACAAGATCCTTTCACTTGCACCTATGAGGGGTCATAGAAGTTATTTAGACATTATTCCACCTAGCTACATCAATAAAAAACTTCTCAATATCAGTAATGATAAAAAACACTCTACTGCATATTTAACTCACAGTAAATTCATTTCAACAACCCGCTAGGGTATCATATATCTTCTATAAGACAAAATCATTTGATGCCAAACCAAGTATGTTTAGAATCCATTTGAACATACTTTAAAACTAACTAGGACTTGTATTTTCTCCATGGTTAAAGTATGAGTTATCAACCAACCCTTGCACATAACTCTGTTACAAAGAGTTTCCAGGTTGTTTCAAGAAAATTCACTCATTCTTCCTCTATTCATTATGGCCATTACTTAAATCACATTAAAAATAAAGTTAATTCATTAAACTGTAACCCTATATAGGTTTGGGGCTCCATTCAATCCATTTGTCAATAGAAATATTCAAGGAAGCAACATAAAACTGTGACTGATCAGGGAGACAATTAATAGCAACACAAAATGCTCTTTAAATTAATACATGGATACATTACATGAGTGTTTTATGGGAATCAATCTCCATTTATTCCTTCCCATCCCCTTCTCATCCTTCAACCAAGATTTGTTGCATCCAAACAATTGACTGTCCACCATTTATGTAGAACCATGGTAATAGTTAGAGGTGTGATTGATCCAACTTGTCACCAACTTGCTCCAACTATCCACCACTCTTCAATTCAACTTGAACGTGACATTTATAACATTTTTTATCCAAAAACTATCCCTAACTACTTTTGGACTGAACAACCACCTATTAGCAACATTTGGTCCAACGTTGCAAAATTGAAATTTTGCAATATTGCACTTTTACATCTTTTATTTAATTTTTGCATTTGGGACACAAATGATCACCATTAATTCTAAGGACCTTCCAAACATCTTGGTATTGTATCTTCTTAAAATGGAAGCACTTCCATGTTAAGACTGTTTAGCCTTCCTTAGGGGGTGTTTTGGGGCATTATTATGTTGTCCTCAAATTTTTGTCCCTTTTCCATCTTTTGTGCCTATTTAGGACTCTGATTGGGCCTCTCTGGGCATTGTTTTCCCCACCTGGCATATTTTCCAGGGGTCTTAACCCCCTAGGTCAGGGTCAACCTTGACCTTGACCCAAGTCCCCCTTTTTCATCAGAAAGTGTGCCAAATGTGGGGGGAAACTCAAAAGTTTACTTTTCCACTTTTGGGTCGGTTGTTTCAGGTTTTGAAGCGGTGAATCTTAAAAGATATTTAATTTAGGTCCACTCCTAGGGGTATAGGCTTAATGTGAATTTATTTCTCCTATGTTAGCCTCTCTAGAAGTTTGTGCCCTAGACTAGTATATAAGGAAGCTTTCTCCTCTCATTTCAATCCAAGCAATAATCATCAAAAAGAGGCAAGGAAAATAAGAAAAAGAAGGTGGAGAAAGAAATCATACAAGCAATCATCTATATTCAAGCATTCAATCATTCAAGCATTCGAGTTCTCCATTGAAGATTAAGGATTCAATCATTCAAGCCTTTGAAGGGATTTGGTTCAAGCACTCAAGATTCATCATTCCAACCCTATATCTATCCATCATGGCGGTGTGATCTTCCTTAAAGATCCTTTGTGCATCCTCAAGATTCATTCATTCTTCCTTCACGGTGGATTGCAAGCATATAATCATGGAGGTTTTGATTTACATTTATGGTTTTTTATGTTGAGTCTAAGCTTTCATATTAACATAGTTGTTTACATTTCAAATACAATTGCATACCTATTGAATGTTGTAGCTTCATTGTTAGATTTACTTCTACTACTTGCTAGCATTCTCCATTTTAGTTTCGATTTCAAGGTTAATTCCTAAATCATGGTTTGACCAAGGCAAACCCCTCCCCCAACAAACAAAACCATTTTTCTTGCAGGAACATGTGCGGAACAATGAATTATAGAGCAGATTTAGATACCCTTTTCAACAAACTTTCGGGATCCACGAACAAATTTTTCGTCGGACCAATGCAGGTCAAGGTCAACATAAAGGGGTCAAGGTCAACTTGACTCAGAAAAGAAAAATATTTCTGGATTTTCTTTGTCTTTGTGTTTCCATTCCAAATTCGGTTGCTGAATTTCCAAAAACCTGATATAGACACTAGAAAACAAGAATTTCCAGATCTACTAAATTTCAATATAAGTGTTTCATTATAGCCTAATCTTTCTGATTTATTGTCTTACTTTATAATTAAGAAATTAGACCCCCTTCCCCTCTTTATCCATAACCAGTTGATTCCTCTTTGCATTGATCATCTCCTTTTGGTTAATCAATTGGGATCTCCTAGTCTTGGATTAGGAGGTAATATATATCTACAACATTTTCCACACACATCACAATACACATAGATATAAAAATATATACATCATACATATCTATATATATTTTTATATCTTACATTTTGGTGAATTCACGATAGACAACTCTTTCTTTTTGGTGTTGGATGCTTTGCCTCTTTTCTTTAAGACTAGCTTAGATTAGTTTTCTTTTATGCTCTTGCATTTTAAAATACACAAAACAAAATCTACATCCTCATCAAAATACAAAAACATTTCTTGCATTTAATTCACTATGAAGATCCTTAAGATGCTTTGGTGTGTGGTTATTTTCCTCATTATTATCCTCTTAGCATCTCTTTATAGTACTTATGATGTTTATGAGAGTATCATTCATTTCATTATGTTTGTCACTCTTCATGTTTCACTTGCTTATGCTATTATGAGATTGACTAATACTAGCCTTCCTACTTTCAAAACTTTCATTAAGGATTTGTGTGATGGACTTATTGCTCTTTTGGATTATGTGAAGAATATGGTAGATGATACACCATTTTCTAATCTTCCTAATCCTAGTCCTATCCTTCCTAATCTTCCTAATCCTAATCCTATCCTTCCTAATCCAATTCCTAATATTCTCATTAATATTTCTTCATATGCTATTCCTAGTTCTTTCCACACTTATGATGAGGCTCAAAGTATGGTTCATGACATAGATGTGCAAGAATTCTTGGACTTACCTTCCCCTTCTTATCCGATCCATGATGATATTAAAGGGAAGAGAAAATAAAATTCTCATAAACCTATCATTCCACCTTACACAATGTTTTCTCATTATCACCGTAAACAATCACCTCTTGCATAAGCTTTACAAGATATGTACACTACAAGATACAATATGATGGCTAAACAAGGTTATAAGGGTTTAGGGCTTGGTTTTAATGAACAAGGTATTAAATATTCGATTCATCTATCCCCTAAACAAGATATGCATGGTCTTGGCTTTATGCTATCTTAATCTAAGGTGGTTGATTATGACCATCGTCCTCCTCTTCATATTCTTCTTGCAACACCTTCCTTAGATTACCCTAATACTCCTCAAGATGTGGCTAAGAAGGTGTATGTTTAGTTAATGAATTATAAGAAATAAATCTTTAAACCTATGCCGAAAGATGCTCTCTCCAAGTACAAATGTTCTTTTCACTATAGTAATACACATTTACTTGTTGATCATGTGCATTTCAATATGTATATTAGGGAAAGAGCTGCTTTAGGAATTATATCTCACTCTCGTGTAGTTTTACAATTTCTTCATAATTTCCATACGGGGAATACCCCTCATTCTTCTATAATATAGATCTTTTCTCCTCTTGTCTCTTGACTGGGGGGCAAGAGGTATTTCTTCCATTTTTCTAGAATCCATTATGCTCTTAGCATGTATTTTGTTTTGAGCTTAATTGGTTATTCTTTCTATATTTTATCCCTATGGTTTTGTATTATGATGTCTTTCCTTTTCTCATAATAATCCATAGCTCTCTTCTAGTATTCATGATATCTTTTCTGAAGACATTTGTTTTGCAAAGATATCCCTTGCTTTCATCCCCGGGGGGCAAGGTTTTTCCTGCTTTCTCTCTGTCTAGGGATCTACTTTCCTTAGTTTAGTGGTATTTGTTTATTCTGCAACATTATTTCCTTATGTTGACTGAGGTTTTGGCTATGGATATCCTTTTATGTAACTAGAGGTTATTGTCCTAGGTCATCACCTCTTTTTTATTTTGAAAATTATGTTCTTTATAAACTCTTGCCCTTGCTTTGGGGGATAGAATTTGATTCCTTCGTTCCAAGATTCCTCTTCCTTTTGATCATAGGGGGCTTGATGATTGAATCTTTGATCCCTCTTTGCTTTTCTTTGAAAGATGATATTTTATCTAAAGAACTCCTCTGTGGTGGAGGTCTTATTGATAAGATCTCTTTCTCTTTGAGGATCCTTTTTTTTCATAAGTGACATATCCTTTTTCACAATTATCTATGCTCTTCGATGTAAGGGTCAATACTCTTTGCTAAGAATATAGTGTACATTTTTGTTAACAGAATATCTCCTTAATTTGTGAAGTAGGTATCCTCCTTCTCTTCCTTATCCTATCTATTAGGTAGTCGCGATAAGGAGGGGGGAATATATAGCGTCTGCCTTATACTATAGTTTACATTTTTCAATATGCTAAATCCTCAGAAGGTAACACACATAAGTTGGTAAATCCTGAAGAGACACGCATTTTCAATTTCAAATATGCTAAATCCTTGGAAGGGAATACACATAAGTTGCTAAATCCTAAAGAGACGTGCATTTTCAATTTCAAATAGGTGAAATCCTTGAAAGGTAATGCACATAAGTTGCTAAATCTTGAAGAGACACACATTTTATATTCCATAGTGATACAAGAATGTGGATCTATGGGTATTCCAACAGCTTTCACAAGACACATTACAACTACAAAGCATAATTTATGGGTGAACTATCAGATTTGGCTAACTATTGGGCTCTCCCTCCTTGGAGATTCATGGTAAGGTGGGCATCTTACTGGGCGAGGTAATCATTCTTTCTTCTCTCTCTTTTCGCTTTCATGCTAGTAGGATTAGATCATAAAGCTATGTTATTTATAGTGTTGCTCTTGTCTTTCTTATGTAGTCATTTATGATTTTGTGATATCTTTCCAAATATGATATTAGTATAGGAAGCATTTCTTAGCAAGGTTTCCTTTGCTAGTTTATTTGGGTTTGTTTTTGTACTGGCCCCTCTTTTTTTTGTGTCTTTTAGCTTTGTCTTTATTTCCTCTTTGTTGTTCATACCCTTGTGTGTATATGTTGAGTTAGAATCCTTGGCTTGGGGGCTCATGACCTTAACTAAGTGATGTTCTATCTCGTTGCGATCTACTAGAGTCTTTCTTCTAACTTTACTATGAGTACGTTCGATTTCCATACTCCCGCTAAAGTGGGGGCTTAATGTATCATCTTAAAATGGAAGCACTTCCATTTTAAGATTGTTTATCCCTCCTTAGGGGGTTTTTTGGGCCATTATTATGTTGTCCTCAAATTTGTGTCCCTTTTCCATCTTTTGTGCCTATTTAGGACTTTGATTGGGCCTCTCTGGGCACTGTTTTCCCCACTTGGCATATTTTCCAAGGGTCTTAACCCCCTGGGTCAAGGTCAACCTCAACCATGACCTAGGTCAGGGTCGACTTCAACCCTGACTTAGGTTAGGGTCCACTCTTATGGGTATAGGCTTAATGGAAATTTATTTCTCCTATTTTGGCCTCTCTAGAAGTTTGTGTGATAATCTACAACTGATTGAATATCTAGATGAACTGAAGGAAAAATGATTAGAGATCACCAAGCTACTTTAAGTGATATGTAAGATGATTAAATCAGTCAATATGTTGTCATTGATGTCAACTAGTTTTGACAGTACTTATCATGATAGTTACAAACATTTAACATCTGTTAAAGGAAGAAAAGATGAAGAACTAAGATATCTACATAAGGAAAAGATGGATATGACAGATAAGGATAAGGTAAAAATTGGGTAACTTATTGATGATTTTATGACTTTATATTGTTGACTTGAGCATGTTACATTAATCTATTATGAAGAAGAGATCTGAATTGAACAAGTCAATGTGGTCGATAATTGAAGACTTTTGTATACACCGAGCCAGTGTAGTGTATACCAAGTGACAGTAATAACCGAGTTAGTTATCACTGACACATTTTAGTATTAATTGAGTATGGATGAAAACATTAAATGCTAAGGACAACCAACTGAAATTGATGAGCTGGATATTATTATGATTTCGAGGTTAAGGATGAAGTTAGTTATGAGATCCACGGCTGACATAAGTTAGAGATGATCTAAAGGATGAAATTGAAATGTGTTAAGGATACATCTTTCAAGGAAGGTTTCGGTGAAAAAATGGATGAAGGAGATTAGGAGGCAAAATCCGATCTCTGATATGAAAATGGTTTACTTGTCTATTTAAGAGATATGAGTTTCATTGTTGAAACATGCTGGACAAAAAGGAGACTGCAAAGATTTCACGTGAAGATTTTATTCATGCATTCCTAATCAATCTGGTTACAGAAAGAACTGAGCTGCATACATTACCGAGCGTTAGAGAACTATTTACCGAGTGAGGTAAGTTGAGAAATATTGAGGAAGTGAATTGATTAATGATTAGAGGATTTTATGAGCATAGCATAGATTTGAATATTTGTAATTGAGTTGTATTTGAATCAGATTAGAATTGTATCAGTTTAACCATTGATTCAGAAAATCTCTTAACTGAGTGGACTTAACAATCTTATTGTACTATCCTATGACATTCATTGAATGTAAAGTGTTATCTTGTTGACCCAATAGTGAATGTTGGTCAAAAGTTAAATGTTAGTGATAAATCCTCTAACCAAGTCACACCTAACAGTGTGCATTGTAACCTTTAATAGGGTTGGCTCTTTATCGAGCTCACTTTAGAAGAGTGAATTATTTTGGGTTACCGGTCCTAGGTGGGTTTTCCCTTAGCAGGGTTTCCACGTTAAATCATTGTGTTATGTGTTGTTTGTTATGATTGTTTTTCTATCATACTTTACATACTGCATAGTTGATTTAGTCGGTAATCACAGTTTGGATAATTACTAGTATTTGGTAAAGTAAATAGACAGATTGATATTTTATGTTATCGAGCTACATAAATTGTTGAAATTGTTTTGTAAGGTACATCTGGGAGTTTGGGACTGTAGGATAACCGATCTAACTGATTCCCCCCCCCCCCCCCTTTCAGTTATTCTAATAATTGGTATCAGAGTGTATTGGTTGCTTGGAGGAAAGTTTTAAGGACTTTAGTAGAAAGATCACAAGATGTATAACAGGGAAGTGCCTAAGCTAAACAAAGATAACTTATCCACATGTAAAAGTCAAATGAGGCTTCACATATCTGGAATTAGAGAATTTGCTATACATTTACTAAATAATGGCTACTTACAATCGAATGTTGGACCTTTGACTCTTGATCAGTTGAGAGACAAACATGAACATTATATTACTATGATAGAGATTGTTGTTTCTCTATTTGATGCTAAATTTGAGGATTTCAAGGATTGCACTACAACGAAGCAAATGTGGGATAAACTTGCTCTAGTTTATGGTGGTGATGTGAATGTAATGAGAGCCAGAGTTGAAAGCTTGAGAGACAGATTTGATGACATGAAGATGAAGGAAGGTGAGAACATCACACAACACTCTAACCGAATCAAAGAGGTAGTCAATGATATTCGAGTAGAAAGAGGTACTATTTCAGAAGATACTGTGGTAAGTAAGATAATGAGAACCTTTTTGCCTATCTATGCAATCAAAATATCTGCTATTCATGAATTGAGGTCTGCACCTAATAACACTTTTACTCTTGATAGTATGATTGTAAAGTTAACTATTTTTTAGCTAAATAATTATGACAAAAGTGTTGTACTGAGTGTTGAGTCTGCTTTTATGTCATCTCTTAAGATTGGTAAATCTAGCAGTAAGCATAATATAAAGAATGAAAGTGATAGTGACAACGAAGATGAGCTTGATGAGCTTGAAGCACTTATGGCTCAGAGACTTCAAAAAGGTAAAGGAAGGTATAAGGTAAAGTTACCTTTAGCTTGTTTTAATTGTAAAGAGATTGACCATATTGCTGCTAGATGTCCTAGCAGGAAAGAGGAAGATAAAAACAATGACCGATATGGTGATGGAAAGTTTGGCAGAAGGAATAATAGAGGAAACTAACACTACAAAAAAGACAACCAAGATTACAAAGACAAAGGCAAAAATGAATGTTACCTTGTTGGAGAAAATGAACATGACTCCGACACTGATGATGAAATTGAAGTGGTATTTGTTGCAATGAAAGATTATTCAAAAGAGGAGGAAAGGTATGTAGAAACAACCCTTATTTATAAAGTTAGTAAGAATGATACTTGGATCATTGATAGTGGATGTACACATCACATGACTGGTGATGAAGATAAGTTTGAACATCTTGAGCATTATAATGGAGGATTGGTGAAAATGGGAAATGATACACCTTGTCAAGTGAAAGGAAAAGGGTCCATCTTATTAAATGATAGGATTAGATGTGATAATGCATATTGGGTAAAAGAACTTAACCATAATTTTTTGAGTGTCGCACAGCTAAATAACTCAGGTCGCCGAGTTGCATTTGAAAGAAAGAAGGTGAAAATCTATGATGAAAATGGAAAGCTTGTTGGTACTGGAGGACAATCAAAAGGTAATTTATTCTATCTTGACAATGCTGAAACTTCTTGTTTACTGGTGAAGAATGAAGATGTATGGTTATAACATAAGAGGCCATGTCATGTAAACTTTGATAACATGATTGAGATTGGAAGAAAGAGAAAAGTCAGAGGATTATCGAGTCTAACCAAACCTGATCATGTTATGTGTAATCAATGTCAGAAAGGAAAGATGATCAAATCTAGTTTTAAAAGTAAAGACTATTCATCTAAAGGTATTTTGGAGTTGGTACAAATTGACTTATGTGGTCCTATGAGAACTCAAAGCTACTATGGTGACAAATATTTTATTTTATTTGTTGATGACTACTCTAGGATGATGGTCCAATCATGTTCTTAAAAGAAAAATCCGAGGCATTCAAATTGTTTAAATGGTATAAGGCTAAAGTTGAAAATGAAACCAGGAAAAAATTGAAATGCTTAAGATCTGATAGAGGTAGTGAGTTTATTTTTTATGAATTCACTAATTTTTGTAATGAGCATGGAATCAAAAGAAAGGTTTCTGCACCTAGGACACCGTAGCAAAATGGGATTGTTGAAAGGAGGAACTAATCTATTGTTGATTGTGCCAAAATATTGATGATTGAGAAAAATGTTGCACAAATGTAGTGGAGAGAGGTAGTTAGCATTGCAATATACACCCTGAACCAAGTTCAATTGAAGAAAGACACATACAAGACACCTTATGAGTTATGGTTTAGATATACACCGAATGTAAGTTATTTCAGAATCTTTGGTAGTAGGTGTTATATTCTGAAAGATGATAGGAATGGCAAATTTGACTCTAAAGGTGATGAAGGAATATTTTTAGGATATTCTACTAAGAGTAAAGCTTATAAATGTTTGAACAAGGCTACTAATAAAATGATAGAAAGTGCTAATGTAAAATTTGATGAGTTTGCTGAAAAGAATGATGAAGAAAGCATGAAGGAACAGAAAGACTATGGTAGGTTTACGTATGTTGAAGATCTAGGATATCTAATGAAGCCACATGATGAGTCTACCAAGCATCAGGAAAATGCTATCGAGAATCAACAAATGCAAACCAAGAATTAGGAAGAAGCTACCGAGTAGGAAAATGAACTTGAACCAAATGATGAGAAAAGAAGAGAACAAGTGCTAGCAATATTTGTTACAAGACACCATCCATAGAATCAAATCATTGGAGATAATCAAGCTGGCGTGATGAGACGAAGTAAGTTAAGACATAACACATGCTTAGTTTGTGAGTTTGAACCTAAGAATGTTAGGGATGCACTTGAAAATGAGGAATGGATTAAGGCTATGAATGAGGAAATTGAATAGATTGAGATGAATAAGCATGGACATTAGTACCTAGATCGAAAGATAAAAATGTAATTGGTACTAAGTGGATTTTCAAAAACAAGTTAAATGAAAATGGTGAGGTCACTAGGAATAAGGCAAGACTTGTATGCAAGGGATATGCACAAGAAGAAGGTATAGATTATGGTGAAACCTTTGCACATGTTGCTAAACTTGAAAGAGTCTGTATAATACTTGCATATGCTACACATAAGAGATTCAAAGTATATCAAATGGATGTGAAATCAACTTTTCTGAATGGAATTCTTGAGGAGGAGGTCTACATAGAACAACCAGAAGGTTTTGTTGATCCAAATTAGAAGAACATGGTATGTAGACTGCACAAAGCTTTGTATGGATTGAAGCAAGCACCGAGAGCATGGGATGAAAGACTACATGCTTATCTTATCAGTATTGGCTTTGTAAGGACTAGTGAAAACAATAATTTGCACATGAAAGGAGAATTTGATGATAATATTTTGATTGCTGAAATATTTGTTGATTATATAATCTTTGGTGGACATGATCTGATTTGCAAATCTTTTGTTGATGAAATGAGAAAGGAATTTGAGATGTCAATGTTTGGAGAGATTAAATTCTTTCTTGGTTTGCAGATTATACAATAGAATGATGGGATTTTCATCACTCAATCAAAATACATTAAAGAAGTGTTAAAGACTTTTGGCATGGAAGATTCAAAATTGGTAGGAACACCGATGGTAACTGGATGTAAGTTGATAAAGGATGATGAATCTACAAAAGTAAATCAGACATTGTATAGATCTATGACTGGAAAATTGATGTATGTGGTACATAGTAGGCCTGATATATAGCACATGCAGTTGGGATTGTGGCAATATTTTTTGCCAATCCTAAAGATTCACATATGGTTGTTGTTAAAAGAATTTTGAGATACTTGAAGAAGATAGAAGACTATGGTTTATGGTACACAATGGAAGGCAAATTTGAACTCTGATTTTATAAAGATGCAGATTAGGCTGGAAACATTGATGACTGGAAGATCATAACCGGTGGAGCATTCTTTTTAGGAGAAAGGCTTGTGACTTGGATAAGCAAGAAACAAGCATGCATTTCTCAGTCTACTGCTGAAGTAGAGTATGTTGTTGCTGCTACAATTGTTCAAATATTGCTTGGATTAAACAAGTGTTGGAAGGAATGAATGAGGTAATCATTAACCCAGTGATTATATATTGTGACAACACTAGTGCTATAAATATTTGCAAGAATCTTGTGATGCATTAAAAAATAAAGCATATATCTATTAAGTATCACTACTCAAGGGAACAAGTTCAAGATAAGCAAGTGAAACTAGAATTTGTAACATCTAAAGAATAACTTGCTGATATTTTTACAAAACCCTTACCGAAGGACACATTTGAGTATTTGAGGACTAGACTAGGGGTTCGTCCCATATCTATTAGTTACTAAGGTGATCAGGAGGTTGCATCAACCTACACTTTATCAAAAAATCATTCATGTCGATACACATAGCTCACACTTTAGTTTTTCTAAGGTTGTGAAAGATTGTAGAAGCTGGAACATGAATTTGTTTATTAGTACATGAAGGTACTTGATCTAGACCAAACAATGGAGAATTACTTGGTTTTTGAAGAGTTGTTTATTTTCTTTAGCATTGTTGTCAAAGGGAGAGAGACTAAATATGAAAAATCAGTTAGTGAGAACACAAAAATGGAGAGAGACTTCATATTAAAATATCTATTGCTGAGAACATACATGGGAGAAAGAATCTGAGAACTGAAAAGATCAAATCCATAGGGAGAGTCTGCATGAAATATTGTTTGTTTTTTAGTGATTAAACATATTAAATATCAAGCCAGGGAGAGCTTACTGAGCTACAACATTTACTTACATAGTTGTAGAATACATGTTTGGTATGTGTATGATATATTTTCATATTGGTTGTGTTGCCATCAATGCCAAAGGGACTGATTGATGATCTACAACTGATTGAATATCTAGATGAACTAAAGGAAAAATGATTAGAGATCATCGAGCTACTTAAGTGATATGTAAGATGATTAAATTAGTCAGTATGTTGTCATTGATGTCAACTAGTTTTGACAGTACTTATCATGATAGTTACAAACATCTGAACATCCGTTGAAGGAAGAAAAGATGAAGAACTGAGATATCTACATAAGGAAAAGATGGATATTACAGATAAGGATAAGGTAAACATTGGGTAACTTATTGATGAGTCTATTACTTTATATTTTTTACTTGAGCATGTTACATTAATCTATTATGAAGAAGAGATTTGAATTGAACAAGTCAATGTGGTCAATAATTGAAGACTTCTGTATACACTAAGCCATTTTAGTGTATATCGAGTGATAGTAATAACTGATTTAGTTATCACTAACGCATTTTAGTATTAACCGAGTATGGATGAAAACATTAAATGCTAAGGACAACCGACTGAAATTCATGAGTTGGTATTGTTATGATTTTGAGGTTAAGGATGAATTTAGTTATAAGATCCATGACTAACATAATTTAGAGATGATCTAAAGGATGAAATTGAAATGTGTTAATGACACATCTACCAAGGAAGGTTTAAGGGGCAAAATGGATGAAGGAGATTATGAGGCAAAATTTGATGGCTGATATAAAAATGGTTTACTTGTCTATTTAAGAGATATGAGTTTCATTGTTGAAACATGTCAGACAAAAAGGAGACTATAGATATTTTGCATGAAGATTTTATTCATGCATTCCTGATCTAACTGGTTATAGAAGGAACCAAGCTGCAGACATTACCGAGCATTAGAGAACTATTTACTGAGTGAAGTAAGTTGAGAAATATTGAGGAAGTGAATTGATTAATGATCAGAGAATTTTATGAGCATATCATAGATTTGAATATTTGCAATTGAGTTGTATTTGAATCAGATCATAATTGTATCAGTTTAACCATTGATTTAGAAAATCTCTTAACTGAGTGGACTTAATAGTCTTATTGTACTATCCTATGACATTCATTAAATGTAAAGTGTTATCTTGTTGACCCCATAGTGAATGCTGGTCAAAGGTAATTGTTAGTGATAAATCCTCTAACCAGGTCACACCTAACAGTGTGCATTGTAACCTTTAATAGGGTTGGCTCTTTATCGAGCTCACTTCAGAAGAGTGAATTATTTTGGGTTAACGGTCCTAGGTGATTTTTCCCTTAGCAGGGTTTCCACGTTAAATCATTTTGTTCTGTGTTGTTTGTTATGATTGTTTTGCTATCATACTTTACATACTGCATAGTTGACTTAGTCGGTAATCACAGTTTGGATAATTACTAGTATTCGGTAAAGTAAATAGACATATTGATATTTTATGTTACCGAGCTGCATAAATTGTTGAAATTGTTTTGTAAGTTACATCTGGGAGTTTGGGATTGTAGGATAACTGATCTAATTGATTCACCCCCCCCCCCCCCCCCCCCCCCCCACTCTCAATTATTCTAACATTGTGCACTAGACTAGTATATAAGGAAGCCTTCTCCTCTCATTTCAATCCAAGCAATAATCATCAAAAAGAGGCAAGGAAAATAAGAACAAGAAGGTGGAGAAAGAAAGCATTCAAGTAATCATCTATATTCAAGCATTCAAGAATTCAAGTTCTCCATTGAAGATCGGGGATTCAAGCATTCAAGCCTTTGATGGGATTTGGTTCAAGCACTCAAGATTCATCATTCAAACCCTAGATCTATCCACCATGGTGGTGTGATCTTCTTTCAAGATCCCTTGTGCATCCTCAAGATTCATTTATTCTTCCTTCAAGGTGGATTTCAAGCATATAATCATAGAGGTTTTGATCTACATTTATGGTTTTTGATGTTGAGTCTAAGATTTCATATTAACATACTTGTTTACATTTCAAATACAATTGCATACCTATTGAATGTCATAGCTTCATTATTAGATCTACTTCTACTACTTGCTAGCATTCTCCATTTTAGTTTTGATTTCAAGGTTAATTCCTAAACAGGGGTTTGACCAAGGCAAACCCCTCCCCCAACAAACAAAACATTTTTTATTGTAGGAACAAGTGTGGAACAATGAGTTATAGAGTAGATTTGGATACCCTTTTCGGAAAACTTTTGGGATCCGTGAATAGATTTTCTGTCGGAGCATTGCAGGTCAAGGTCAACCTAACTTAGAAAAGAAAAAGATTTATGGGTTTTCTCTATCTTTGTGTTTCCGTTCTAGAATCTAATTGCAAAATTTCCAGAAACCTGATACAAACACTAGAAAACAACAATTTCCAGATCTGGTACATTTCAAGATATGTGTTTCAATGTATCCTAATCTTTCTGATTTATTGTCTTACTTTTTAATTAATAAATTAGACCCCCTTCCCTCTTTATCCATAACCAGTTGATTCCTCTTTGCATTGATCATCTCCTTTCAGTTAATCAATTAGGATCTCCTAGTCTTGGATTAGGAGGTAATATATATCTACAACATTTTCCACACACATCATAACACACATAGATATAAAAATATATACACCATACATATCTATATATATTTTTATATCTTATAGGTATGGACTAATAAAACATTTTATTTTTATCATTTTGTGCCCTTCCATGGGTCTTTTATATAAATTTAACTATTTGACTAACTCAGGGCCTTACAAGGACAACTATGCCAACTTGTTGTAAATACATCACATGGCTTTACATAATAACTTAACATGACTCACAACATCTTAAAATGACCTTAAGGACTCAAAGTTCTCATGATATCTCTTGGGATCCTTCAGGTGTGCTCTTGAACTAGGTACTTTTGCACCACTTCTTCCACCACATTATACTTTATCGACTTTCCTTTTGGATAATGTCTAACAAAAAATAACCAACCCGGTTTACCTAGAACCTCTGAGTAAAATACTTTCTCACATTGGCTTGGAAGAACATAGGGCTCATTTCCAGCTTGCTTCATTGACCTTGTATTGACCATGATAAATCTATTATCATGTTCAATAACAATTCGTTTGGGATCATTTTCATTCAATCACAAACTGTACCATTGGACGACGAACAAAATTAATTTGAAGGACTTAAATTCACGCTCAAGAATATCATCCAAAATTCCATAGTATCAATTTTATGAGACTTCTAGAAGTATGACACTTATAGATGAAACAATAGTCACTTGAAAGACTGTAGTTATCTCATTATCATAGGTTTTATTCATTTCATCCAACTTTTTGATTCAAAGTTAATGACCATTGCACTACATAGCCTTTTGGTGTTTCACTTGCAATATGTCAAACATGTAAAAATTATTGCATCATCAGTTGATAAACATATTTATTCTTGGCCAAATGTAAGCAATGAAAAAAAACTTAACATATATACATCAATATAATTGAAAATAATTAAACAATATAGGTGATTAATATATTTATACGTACCTGTTTATCTCTTAAACCATTTGCTAAATCAATTTTCCTTGGTGTAACATTAGAATCTCCATTATGATGAACTTCTTTAACCAATGAAGCCACAACTTCCCATGTTAATGTACAACTGTATGAAAAAATGAAATTCACAAATAACATATAATTAGTTAATTACCATGGTATACAGCCTTAATTTATAATTGATGTACCTGAAATCCTAACATCCCACTACCAATGATCTTATTATTAATTTATTATGAATTACCTTAACTTATACTTACCTTAATTTATTATGAATGATGTTATTGTGTTTCATCAAATATTAATTGAGCATGACATTCCTAATAGTGTTAATGAAAGTTATTCCAGTCTTACCGAAGATAAAAGTTTCATTGAAACTATAAAGATCAAATGAAATATGAAATGATAATTATCAATAAGAGAATTGTTATTAAAAGAGAGTTGGTAGTTGTGTACAAAACAAAGCAAGGGAAATTTTGATAAGATTTTGAACATTGAACAAACTAAAGGAAGATGTTGGAACAATTAAAAAATCCTATGTTTCTGAATAGGTCATAACTAAGCTTTTATATTTGATCAAATCCTTGAAATATAATTACCTCTACTACATCAAAACAATAGCAATAATTGTCTCATAACATATCTTTTGTAAGTCAATAGTATCTTAATAGGAGTGTCTGATCAGTGAATGTTGTGAAGAATATTTATCCAAATCATCCTAAAAGGTCGCTCTTATTGCTTATTTGCATATGAATTTATCACTACATAGTTCACATTCCTTAATCTTCCTGATTAAACTTTTGTTCACAAAGCCTTTTTCTATTTCACAACAGCCAGGACACAAGGGTTGCGAAATGGCGAACCTTTTTCTATTTTGTAATAGTAAAAAATAAGGAGTGTGAAATGGTGAACCTTTCATTGTTTCATGAGACATAAAAAGGAGTAATAAGATATAGTGAAACCATCGCTATTTCACAAAAGGGGAAAAGTGAAAGTAATGAAATAGCGAACTCAACGCTATTTCACAAAAGATGTTAAATGGCACTTGCAAACTAGCGAAAGGAGTTGCCTTTTTGCTTAAATGAGTAAAGTGGCTACGTGAATTGGTGTCAATTGTATTAAATATAAAATATGGCCACCTCATCGAGTGGAAAATGCACACATTTGGATATCCAAAAGGAATTAAATTTTGCTAGCCTAAATTAAAGTGAACACCATTTGAATCGAATCACACCAGAAGTGCAAATTGATTGTTGGAAAGTGTAGAAGTGGAGATGAAGATGGTGTGAAAGAATTGTGAGAAATTGGAGAAATATTGGCATTGAAAATTGATAATAAATGAGTAAGTTAAACTTTTAAATCATTTTTTCAAGTTGTGCTTAAAAGGTGAAATTCCTAGGAAGAAAAAGGAGGATGTAGTAAAGGATGAGAAACCCAAGGTCTCATTATAGAAGGCTCTATTAGATGCATTACTAGGGTTTGTAGACACTGAGACCAAATTCATATTTAAAGATGAATGGTTAGAGTGTAAGGATGCATATTTACCTCATACCGGTAGGTCTCTTTTCTGGTACCTTTATGCTAGCAAGTATAAGAAGATACCTAAGTCCAACCCTTGTAAATTAGACCTAGTGAAAGTCATTGTACCTAATTTTTTTTATAGATGTCGAGTTCATTGATGTACTTGCTAAGAACTAGAAACTAGAACTGTGAGAAGATTTGACAGAAACCCAATTCTAGTGGCTACAAAATCGTGTATTATCAAATTTTTTGGTTTGGATAGGCAAGAACTCACCAAAGTTGACAAGGAATAGTACCCTGTAGATTATGAAATAATGGTAAAGATCATGAAACCTAATGAAGTGGATTAGTTTATGAGGAGAGTTCAAAACAATAATGTGGTGAGATTAAATAATAAGGGTCCATTTATTACAAGTAATTTCATGGATTTCTTTCAAAATACATATTGTGGTTGGAGTCAAATTCATGGTGATGATCACAAGACAAAAATGCCAATAGACTTAATATATACATCTATGTGAATATAAAACCCTAATATCAACTTGGAGTGTGATTTTGATACTGGGATAGAATTTGTTTTGCATAAGCAGTTAGTTCAATGAAAATCAGGACTCTTAAGAATTACTCTTTAATGTTCCATTTAATTATGTTTTAGAATAGTAATGCATTTAGACATTAAATGAATTTGAAAATGTTGACAATGATGGAATGGAAGGGGAGTAAACTCCTAGTTCAATTGTGGTGTAGAGAACGGGATAAGAACCACAAGGACTACAATTATAATATTTTCCATGACTCTTTTATTGTATGGATATTAAGAACACTTGGGCAAAAAATAGAAAGAATCTCACCTAGAATAAGGGCCATCTTGAGACCTTTAGAATGAAATCCTAGGAAGGGCTATACACACAACTTTTTTGATTGGATTTTTAAGGGTGATCATACTCTTATCAGATTCTAAGGGTGCAAGCAAGCTCCACACAAGTTCCTAGTGTTTTTTTCTAAGAGAGTTGCCTTTTTGGAATTTATCTACCAGATGTTGTGGTTTGAAAAGGAAGTAAATTTACCTAGAAAGAAGGGAACTTTATGCCCCATGTTATTATATTTGCAGGTTTCTCTATTGGTTCTATCTCTTTGGAGAAAATATAGGATTATCTCAAGAAGTCACATTGCCTTGAGGATGGAACCGAAAGACCTTATGGCCCTGAGGGTCATATACAATCTTTCATTAAAGAATTAAAATATAAAATGGATGCGACAGAGGATATTGGTAGAAACTACATGAACCCTTCTAAATTCTTACAAAGATGGAAAAATTGGAATGTATTGAAGAAGTTGGAGGATGAAAGACAACCAAAAGGGTTACCACAGTTCCATGAAGACTGATGCAGAGGGATCAACAATGGAACTCCACTCGAGGAAATAGGCACTCAAGGGACTCAACATTGGATCCTCTTTTTAGGTATTGGACCATCCCATAACCCAATTTGACTTACACCAAGGAAGAATCTACTTCTCATTCAAGGTACACTAGACCTTGTGTCTTCATTTGCTCCACCAGTGTCCAAACTTAGTCTCCAACTCTATCAACTTGTTCCAACATATTTTAGGGCCTCAAAAAATGCCATTGAACTTGAATCAACATATTATAACTGTATGCACCCTAAAATGGTCGCCTAGACTTTGGGCCCCATTTCTGCAATTTATCAAATCCCTGAATCAATATTTTGAAATATCAACATTTTTCAAATATATCAATTTCCTTGATCAAATCATAATCAATTCAATATTTCCTAAGGTTTGAGCCTTATTTAATTTAAAAGAAAATAAAAATAAAAATCTTATTTAATTAAGAGAACATGCTCTCTTTTAATTAATTAAAAATCTCTTTTAATTAAATAATAAAATCACTTTATCCTAAGCCTTTATTTAATTAAAAGGAATTTCCTCCCCTTTTATTTAAATAAAAATCTCCACTTTTCTTCTTATCCTATGTTGCACAAATAAAATATTTAATTCTTATTTATAAAGAAAAATAAAATAAAAAATAAAAGAAAAGCACTTTTTGTCTCACATGGACATAAATTAAATGCTCAACATAAAGTAAATGCTTCTAATTTTCTTATTGGAGGATATTTGTGCACAAGGATCAAGCTTCTTTTTTTCTCCACCGTTGATTAAATCTTTTGCCTCTTAATCTCCATGGTCCATTGATTTTTCACCTCCTATAAAAGAAGAGCTCTCTTCCTCATTTGCACACACCATACATACTTGAATTATTATGCTACAGGTTTTTGAAGCTTTTGGAGATATTCTTGCATCAAGTTTTAAAGATTTGGAGCATCATTGGCATTCATCTTGCATCTACATCACATCCTAGCTTGCATCATAGTTGCATCATCATGGTATCATTTCTTTTCATGTTTTAGATTAATCTCACATAGTTTAATTAGAGGGTTTGTAACTCTTTTATTTCCATTTTCATAGCTTAATTGCATCTTCATTCTCATAAGATTAATTTGCATTCTCATATAGATTTGCATTGCATTGCATACATTTGGTTTCATTGGAGATATTGGCATTCTTGCCCTTATTTTCATTGTAAATCTCTCATTGTATGGTTAACTAGCAAGGTCATGAGTTTATAGCTCTAGCTGAGAGCAATTTTACAAATCTTGCAACTCCATGCATAGAGAGCTATGGATCGATTTGTGAGGGCTCATTCTTGAGTTTTCTTGCATGTAAGGATTCATAGAAGTGTGACAACATTTTAGCACACATTTTTGGTGCCCACCGTGGGGCAACCCACCTCTTGCATGTTGGTTTTGATTATTTTTGGAGCTAACCCTTGTGCAGATTTGTTTGGAGATGAAAAACCCTAGATTTGAAAGATTTGATCATATCTCTCAAACGGCTTAGTATTTTGGTCTGAAATTTTTTTTTCGAGTTGGAAATATATCAGAGAAGCTCCAAAAAAAATTTCAGAATTTTTAGAGGTGATTTGTATTTTTTATGATTTTTTCTTGATTTTTCATAAAAAATTGATTTTTGGTGCAAATCAGCGTATTTTTTAGAAATTTTTACATTTCTAAAAAGGTCTTGAAATGCTACAGGGGGTCCATTCAATGTGTTTTTAATTTAGAAATCATATCATAGCTCATTTGGTCAATTTATAAAAACTAGTATGTTTTGATAAAATGGGTCTCTAGGGCACAAATGAAAAGATTTTTCTAAAAATTTTACATTTTTGGAAAGCTCTTTATTTTTTGATAGAGGTCTTTTTTCTGTATTTTGAGTTTGGGGTCCGAATTCATGTGGTAAAAATCAGATCTTGTTGACTAGGTCAAATGCAAAAAAAATAAAATTTTGTGATGGGTATGCACTTATTTTTCATTGTTCATTGCATGATATGAGTTATCATTTGGATCATTTGCTGGTTATCATTGCTCCTAACAATTGATTTTCAGATCTAACCCTAGGGTTTGCATAAGTTGGATATACATTGCATATGTTGTTTGCTTATTTTCTTGTCTTGTTCATTTGAAGGTGCATGGCTTGCTTTCATGAAAAATGCTTAAAACAAACAAAAAAAGGATGAAATCTACTAAGCACGTTGCGTTGGACTTGAGGTATTTTGTTACAACTCTACAAAATTTGGATCTTGGGATTAAAATTGAACCTCTCATGTGTTTGGCTTGAGTGTTTACATGCTTTCATAGAACACATTTCAATTGATGCTCTTAATGGGAAATGAATGAACATAGATTTGCTTCCATACAAGTTTGTGTAAGTGAATGCTTGTGTTTAAACCTTAAGTAATTCTTGGTTCCAATATCAAATATCTCATTGAGTGATTGAGGGTATGGATTCATTCCTTGTTTACATAAGGAGTTAAATGCACCACTTTGTGGACTCACTCTATGTTTGCTTGGAAAGTTAAATATTCCATTGATTCAACCCTTTGTCATTTGTGAGTAGTATTGATAAGAAACTTTAGATTACTTGTGATTGATCTAGATTGCTATCTTGGGTTATTGAACTCGCTAATCTGCTGGCCCCTCATTTCAGCCCCGTAGTTGCAAGATCAGCGCCACATTAAAGGGGAGGGGTCTACAGGAAAGAAGCATTAATTGCTCCACTAGGCAACCCTTTTGTGCTTTTTGGAACTCACTTATTTTCTAAGGTGTGGACTCACTTTGAGTTGATGTGAGGAGTTAAATGTTCCACTTTTGGACTCACTTTGAGTTGGTGTGAAGAGTTAAATGTTCCACTTTTGGACTCACTTTGAGTTTGTGTGAAGGGTTAAGTGTTCCACTTTTTTGGACTCACTTCACATTCTCTTGAAGGGTTAAATGTTTCACTTTTGGACTCGCTTCACATTATCTTAAAGGGTTAAATGTTCCACTTTTGGACTCACTTCGCATTTACTTGAAGAGTTAAGTGTTCCACCTTTAGTGCTCTAAATACTTTTGATAGTGAATTACTTAGTTTTTATTTCTAGAAGGCCTACTTGGGGACACACCACCTCAAGGGACGACCTTAACTCCTGTGTTCCGGTGGAGTATAAATATCAGGAGGTGAATCCAAAGACACCTCTCTTGGGAATTGAGTTTGATATCACTCTTGGCTAAGCCTCAAAGAACTTGATACTTTTGAGAAGTGAAGGGGGAGATTTGGGTTACCGTCTCCCCTCGGCTATGTGATTTTGGATTCTTCTCATCTACGGATTTGGGCCTCACGTACCTTGCGTATATCAAGGACTCCTTTTAGAAAGCCATGTATATCCTTGTAGACAGCTTGATAAGGTGTTGTTGTGTTCTAAGTGCCTGCTAAAACATTGTCAAGAACATACACAAGTAGAACCTTTAAGGAGTAGAAATACTAAGTCACTATACTTGTTCATGCGCAAGGTTGCTTTGCCCCTTGCTCATTGTTTGAAGACTATTTGCTTGAACTCCTTGATTGCTGTCTTATGTGCCTGTTCAATGATGAAAGTCTATTGATGTACTTACTTGATCTTTTAAAACAAACTAAGTTCTTGAGTTGAAACACCCGACTTTTTTACAGCTTGCTCGATTTTCTATCCTGACATTAGAGACTTGTTTTGACTTTAAATCTTTGGTTTTTGCCCTCTAGGAATAGCATCAATTGGTTTACAAGGCCACTTTGGAAATAGTTGTCAAGTTAGAAGGTTATTCTTGGTGAGAAAGCTTATCTCTAGAATTGTTAGCTACATTCTTGGAGAATTTTAGTGCTCTTATTGTCCAAATCACTTTCATTTAATCAATTTCAATTATATTTTGGCCTAGTCCAACCTCCTGATTCAAAAGTGCAAGGATATTCATCCTTTGATTTTAGCACCTCTTTGACAGTGTTGGTAAAGCCCCTTTATTTCTATCTTTTCATTTCATTTTGGACAATAGAGAACTTTGATTATCCTAGTTTGGTGTTGAAACTTTGCGAGGTCACCCTATCATTAAGAATCTCTTTCTTTCATGTCAGTTACAACAAGGTACCAAGTCAATCAAGGGAAGCAACCCCCTGTTATCTTTAACCAGTTACCACCAGTTAAGACTCGTCAACAGCGTAAGGGAAAAGGACCCCTTTTTTATCAATCTCCTAAGAGTGAATCTGAGATTTGTTTTAATCTGAAAGGTAATCCTAGTGAAGTGAGTACCTCTTTAGCACCCATTTCATCAAGTATGGACATGAGTTACACCTTCACTCGACAACAAAGAGAAGCAATGAACTAGACTCTTGATGACATATTTCAACGGCATAGGGGTAACATGATGTCTGCTGGGTTTGCATATGCTAGTCCACCTAGATCACCCATGATTAACACAAGGTATCTTGATGCTCACCAAAAAGCTGAGAGACATCACCAACAAACTCACTCAGATTCAGGGTCACAACACGAAGACCAAAACAACGAGTCTAGTGACCACCACATCAATGCAGCCAATGTAGTCAAACAGTCAAGGAAACCTTCTCCACTTAGAGATACCTCTCAATATGCATATACAAGATTGAAGAGCATTGAAAGGGAGAAGCAAGCCTATTTGGATGAACAAGCTGCTAAAAGGGAGAAATTTAGACAACTAGAGGAAGAGGAACGTGCATTATTGGACATAAGGAAAAGAGTCGCTCAAGAAGAAGAAGATAGACTCTATGCACAACAACTCCAAAACTGATTCAATGGGAGGGGTACTAATAGTGGGACCCACTCACCCCCATCTACTCCCTCACCAAGTCCTAGAAGAAGGTCAAGGATGCCCTCAAGATCCCCAAGTCCTAGAGGTAGAAGGACTTCAAGATATGATCACCATAGGAGACAGTCACCTCCTAGACTTTCAGAGCAACCCTCCCAATGAGCACATCATGGCTCACAACATGGAGGAAGTTATTCCAACTTTGATCATATAGACTTCATGGCTATTCAACAAGAACCTTCATTTCAAACCTACGTCGAAAGGTATGTGGAACAGAATAAAGATCAATTCTTAGAAAGTCTAATCAATAAGGGTGCAATAGTTCCCTTTGACTTTGATGTGGATAGAAAGGTAAAGAAGCAAGACCCATCCACAAATGAAGTGATCAAACAATTGCAAAGAGATGTGGACAACATGAGGGCTCCTAAGCATACTTTCAACTTGGATTCTATTTGTCCCAATCCTATTGACAAGAGTGTGGTGTTGGTTGAGTTTCCTAAGAAAGTTGAGTTTCCAACCTATGACAAATATGATGGCATTGGTGACCCTCACGACCATGTCAGACAGTTCTACATAATGAGCTTTTCTTTTCACCATGAAGACTCCTACTTGATGAGATTATTCCCAAGGAGTCTCAAGGGTCAAGCCATGGAGTGGTTTACTAACCTTACTCCTCCAGTTAAAACATTTAGAGAGCTTGTGGAAAGATTTGTTCAACATTTTGCTTACAACTTATCAAGGTCGGTCACCATGCTTGATTTGTGCAAACTCAAACAAAATCAAGGAGAACCTTTTGTCACCTTCTTGCAAAGATCGAGACAGTTGTGCTTGAAGTATCCTAGGACAATTCCTGAGGAGGAAAGAATAGACATCATTGTGAGCAACTTGGTACCGGAATTAAGGTATGAAGTAAGGAAGATCCCATTTAATTCTTTTGATACCATGGTAGAAGTGGCATGTCGCATAGAGGATGTCCTAACAGAACAAGGAATTTTGGCCAAAACAACTAATAACAACAATGGCCAAAACAACAATAATAATGGTAATAAGGACAAAAAGAACTCCTATTGGAATAAGAATAAGCAAGTGGTCAATGATGGAGTTGTTGACTCGTCAAAACCTAAGAATGAAGGAGTTCTTAATCTCTCTAATGCAGTCCAAGCCATGAAGTTGCAAACATCTTCAGCACAATAAGAAAATAAACCTAAGTATCAAGGGAGACCTAAAATAGAAAAGAGACAATTTACCAAACTTGGGGACTCCTATGCAGACATTTTCAAGATGTTAATTGCTCATAATTTGGCACAACCTCAGGATCCTACAAAGTTCTGCATACCGGATCCTAAACCTCATTGGTGGGATGAGAAGGCTTTCTGTGTCTTTCATAATGGAATTGGACATGATATAGAAAATTGTTTCAAACTTAAACATCTTGTCCAAGATCTTATTGAAAGCGGAAGATTACAAGTTGATGGTTTAACCACTAATGCGGATCACAAAGCTTTTAAAGAACCCTTGCCCAAATGTGAGAAAGGAGAGAATTCTAACAACAAGAACGACAAGGCTGCTATCAACTACACCTACACAAGTGCTGAAAATGTTATTAATATGCTTGAAGTTGTTGATGATCATGTCAACATGATGAGAGGGAAAGACCCTTATGGATATGATGTGGATTCAACTCCTATGCCTGATGAAGGACCTATTGTGGTACTAAGAGGTCCTCACTCCCGAAGGATGTCTCAACCCCTCAATGCAGTCACTAGGAGTCAGTCTCAAGCTCCCATTGTTATTAGAGGTCCTAACTCTAGTAAGTCTAAGCAGCCAATGTCAAAAGGTGTTCTTCCTAAATTTGTTGTTGGTCCTGAGTTGAATTATAATCTTGTTGACCAATTACAACATACACCAGCACAGATTTCAATCTTTGAGCTTTTGGAATTGTCCCCTAAGCATAAGCGTGTCCTTGAGGATGCCTTGCGAGCGGCTAATGTCCCTAATGATATAGATGTAGATCAATTCTAGAATATGGTCAACCACTTGGCTAGCCCTCACTACCTTACATTCTTAGAAGAAGATGACAAGTCATTAAGCCACCCACACAATTTGGCCCTTCATATAGAGGTTATGATCCACAAGACCCGTGTCAGGCGCGTGTTGATAGATGGGGGTGCTGGGCTTAATATTTGTTCTTTGAGCTTATTGAAGGCCTTGGGTTATTCAGAAGAAGTCATTGACACAAGGAAGAAGATAACTATCAAGGCTTATGATGAAGCAGAACGTAGTTCTAAAGGATTGGCTATTCTTCCTATCTGAATTGGTCCTGTAGAGAAAGATATTTTGTTTCAGATTGTTGATGCCGGTCCTTTGGCTTACAATATTTTTTTGGGTAGACCTTGGATACATGAGATGCAAGTAGTCCCATCTACTTATCATCAGTGTGTGAAGTTCCCTTACAATGGAGTAGAAGTTTTCATACCCGGCGATAGCACATTGTCAGTCAACACAATTTCAGCAGGGTCTCACATTCCTTTGAATAGGGAGGCTGACACTTTTGATACTACATTTGAACAATGCAAAGACAAATTCAAAGCCATGGATCTTGGCATGGGGGATTACAAAATTGATTCATTCACAAAATTGCCAATTTACCCTAGGTCTTATGGCAAACCTTCTCAAGATATGAAACCTTTGTCTTCAGCCATGACATTGTTCGACAAGTTTGTAGAATCCTCAGTTCTGATTCAAGAGGAAAAAGAAGAGGTTGTCATTAGGGACTGGATTTACTGAGAGGAGAAATACTGACATAATGAGGATTTTGCACCTTCCCCTCAAGCTTATGAGAGAGGGTATACATTGGTCAAGAATATGGGTTATCCAGGACATGGTCCCCTTAGTCATCAGTTGGATGCCAAAGCTGAACCTCTTAACCATGCCCTTTTTGGACAAAGGAATAAGTCAACAGTTGGCTTAGGTTTTGCAAATAAGAAATAGAAAAGTGTCTCGGTCTTAGCTGCGACAGACAGTGACAATGACTCAAACTACACACCTAATCTCTCTAATCAGCAAGATATGTTTGATGATTGGGTGCCTTCAACAAATCTCCTTTGGGGAGATTCAGAAGATTTGACAATTGATAGTCCTACTATCCCAACTGCGACGGATAGTGACTATATGAATACTAGATTGACAATGGAAAGTGTTGCTATCCTAGCTGCAACAGATAGTAACAATGCTAGTGCTAGAGAAAGGGAAACCTTTCCTAACCTTGAGGATTCTACATCATGAGGCCCAAATAATGATTCAGAAACAGACTCACATGAGTTCGAATGGGACTCACTTTCAGATGCAACAGTTGATTTGGACATGGATGTTGTCCATACTTATAGTACTCAACCTGATGTGACCAACGAGCCTAGTGTAGGACTAGAGGATTGGACTCCTCGAATTGCCTTAGTGGATGATGCTTTGTTTGGTAGGACAAATCCTGATTCGGGTATCTTAGAGGGAGACTTGATGAATCCCAATTGTATGGTCACCAGAGATAACACCTTCCACATACACCATGTTGAACTAGTCATTGACCTACCCCCTGTTCATTTCCACCTAATTGATTGGTCTCAACGTTGCCAAGAGCCTCAGCTCTTAAACTTTTAGAATGACTATGAAATTGCCTGTTATCTAAATGCTCTTGAACCCGTAGTCTCTTCCACCAATGAACCAACAACAAGTATGATGAAGCCTGATATTAAGTACCTCAGTCTAAAAATAAAAGAAAAAGGAAAAAAGAAAGATGGTTCTGATGGCGAAAACCACTTTGTGGCGGTGTCAGAACCCAAAATAGTAAAAATAAATGACGTATCTGAGGGTGAAAACCTCTTTGAGGCACCTAAGGATGGGGTACTTAATAACTTGCCAAGTTACTTCCAAGATAGGTCATCAGTTCTCATTGAGCCCACACAATCAGTGAATTTGAATACAGAAGAGGCTCCCCAAATAGTGCACCTAGCTCAGTCTCTATCAGTTGAAGAAAAAGAGACATATACAAAGTTTTTGCAAAAGAAGAAAATCAACTTTGCTTGGACATATTTCGATATGCTAGGGCTTGACACTAATCTTATTATGAATCATCTATCTATAGCTCCAGGAATAAAATCGATCAAACAAAGGTTGAGGAAAATGCACCCTCACATAGCTCTTATTGTTAAAGCTGAATTAGAAAAGCTCTTACGCTTAGGATTCATTCGAGCTATTGACTATGCTGAGTGGATCTCCAATATTGTTCCAGTTTCAAAACATGATGGATCCATTCACATTTGCATAGACTTCAGAGACCTCAACAAAGCATGCCCAAAGGATGACTTTCCACTCCCAAACATAGACATGATAGTGGATATGACGGCGGGTTATGAGATATACTCCTTAATGGATGGGTTTTCTGGATATAACAAAATAAAAATAGCTCCTGAAGATCAAGAGAAAATAGCTTTCACATGTGCATGGGGAACCTATTGTTGGAACGTCATGCCATTTGGCCTAAAGAATGCAGGAGCAACATACCAACGAGCTATGACCACAATTTTTCATGATATGATGCATAAGAACATGGAAGATTATGTGGATGATACCTTGGCTAAATCTAGGAAACGGGATACACACCTTGACGATTTGGAAGTGATTCTAGATCGCATGGAACAGTTTCAACTTAGATTGAATCCGAAAAAGTGTGCATTTGGAGTTACCACAGTTAAACTTCTAGGATTCATAATTTCAACAAAAGGAATAGAGGTTGACCCTAAAAAAGTCCAAGCTATCTTAGATATGCCACCTCCAAAGAACATAAGTCAAATGAGAAGTCTTCAAGGATGACTCCAATCTATACGGAGGTTTATTTCACAACTTGCAGATAGAGCACAACCTTTCAATAAAACATTGCATAAGGGAGTCACATGTGTGTGGAACGAGGATTGCCAAAAGAGCCTTGATCAAATAAAATAGTATTTGGCTAATCCTCCAATTTTGATGCCTCCTATTCCAGGGAAACCATTGATTTTGTACATTTCAGCAACAGAGTCTTCCTTGGGGGCATTGCTGGCTCAGTTAGATGACACTGGGAAAGAAAGGGCCATATACTATATCAGTCATACTCTAGTATCTTATGAGATCAATTATAATAACATTGAGAAGTCTTGTCTTGCAGTAGTGTTTGCTTCCCAAAAGTTGTGACACTATATGCTTGCTCATACTATACATTTGGTTGCAAAAATTGATCCTCTTAAGTACTTGCTTAGTAAGGCTGCCCTCACGGGTAGACTTGCTAAGTGGATGATGGTTTTATTTGAGTTTGATATAGAGTACATTGAGAGAAAGGCCATTAAAGGGCAAGCTATTGCTGATCAGTTAGCTGATTTTCCAGTCAAGGATAGTGTGCCTATTCAGGTAGAGTTCCCAGATGAACACATTCTACACATGACCACTCGCACTTGGAAGATGTTCTTTGATGGTTCCAACATGCAAAATGGATCAGGTGCGGGAGTATTGTTTGTTTCTCCTCATGGGTATAATATACCAAAATCCTACAAACTTTTATTCCCATGTACAAACAATATCGCAGAATATGAAGCATTAACCAATGGATTGAAACTAGCTATAGAATGGAACATAACAGAGTTGCATGTCTTTGGGGATTCACAATTAATTATCAACCAAGTCAATAAGGAGTATCAAACCAAAGATGATAAATTGATACCTTACAATAAGATGGTTGATTCATTGAGACGTTACTTTACCTTTGTGACATTTCAACAGATCCCTAGAGCAGAAAATAAAGCTGCAGATGTTATGGCTACATTAGCTGCACTCCTACAATTGGAACAACATAAATCCAGATTTGAATTCCTGGTGGAAGAGCTATACCATCCCATATTTGACTCATCTGAAAGCAATGTCATTTGTACCCTTGTCACACATGAGTCTTCCCGTTATGGTGCTATCTATTCATATCTACGTGATGGCATCATCCCTGACACTTTCAACCGTTCAGAACGTCAAAACCTCATCCGTAACACCTCTCGCCACACCCTTATCTCTGGTGATTTATATAGGAGGGGTTTAGATGGGACACTTCTTAGGTGCTTGGAAAAGGAGGAATCCGACCAAGCATTAGTTGACATTCACGAGGGCATTTGTGGTGGACACTCTAATGGTCTTGCCATGGCCCGAAGGTTGCTTAGGGCGGGGTATTACTGGCCCACAATGCAAACTAATGCAGTAGCTTTCTCTAAATCTTGTGAGAAATGTCAAAAACATGGAAACCTGATTCACGCTCCAGGGAGGGAGCTAATTCCTTCTATTTCTCATTGGCCATTTCAGCGCTGGGCCTTTGACCTTGTTGGGCAAATTCACCCCAACTCATCAGGTGGACATAATTTTATCATCACAGCTACTGATTATTTCACAAAATGGGTAGAGGCAGTCCCTCTTTCTGTCACCTCGGGCAAAATAGTTTCACTCTTTATTCTAAATCATATTATTTGCTGATTTGGAGTGCCTTCTGAGATTATTACTGATAATGGAGGACAATTCAAGAACAAGGACCTAAAGCATTTATGCAAGAAGTTTAAAATTAAGCAACATTGGTCCTCCATCTATTTTCCACAGGGAAACGGACAGGCAGAAGCCTCTAATAAAACCATTCTTAAAATTCTTCATAAGACAGTACACAAGAATGGTAGGGATTGGCACTTACAAATCAATCTGGCATTATGGGCCTATAGAACTAGCATTCGTACACCTACAGGAGCTACTCCTTTTGCTCTTACCTATGGTGCTAAAGCAGTATTACCTTTAGAAGTAGAGATCCCTTCACTTAGAGTCTCACTCAAAGGTTTGATTACAGATGAGGATTACCGTGCCATGAGGTTACATGAACTAGAACTTCTAGATGAGAAGCGTAAGGCTTCCTTTGATCACATGAGAGTATATCAGAAGCGTATGTCCAAAGCATTCAACAAGAAGGTTCGCCCTAGAGAATTTTAGATAGGTGATCTTATTTTGAGAAAGAACCCTAAGAATCAACAGAATAGAGAACAAAAGGGCAAGTTCGAACCTAATTGGCTTGGACCATACATTATTACAGTAGCTTTTGGTATAGGTGCATATTTACTGTCGAATGAAGATGGAGAACAACTCCCTGAGCCCATCAATATTTTGCACCTAAAGAAGTTCTATCCTTGATGCCCATTTCTGTTTGGGGGCATCCTTTGTATATATTTTATTGATCCTGAAAAAATACCAAAAAAATCATATATGATGTTGAAAAAATCCTAAAAAGCATAAAAAGTCCTGAAAAAATACAAAAAATCAAAAAAATTCAAAAATTCAAAAAAAATAGAAAAAGTGCCTTGGTGAAAACCTGGAAACAGGCGCCTTGGTAGCAAAAAATCCAAAAAAATGAAAAAAAGAGAAAAAATTGCAATAAATCCAAGTGGTGAAAACCTAGAAATAGGTGCTACTTGAGGCCTTTGCACTCCTATTTGTTAGCATGCGTCCTCGACACTTAGCCACTTTCCATCATGCCTTGACCTTATTTGCCTTGGTCTGGAATTGGTCTTTATCTTTGTCTAGAGGGCATAACTATTAGCATTGGTCCTTTACGTGCATTTGTCTCTTGGGGCATTTCACAACAGGTGTTTTTCAACACCACCCCAAACAGTGTTTTTCAACACTACCCTTGTGTCGAGTGTTTCTTAACACTTATCAGATGTCTTTCCCAATAGTCTAAGTGTGATGTGATATTTCTCATTTGCAGATGTGATAACCAGAGTTTGACTCTATGACCAACACACACGAACTTAAACAATCAACTCGCTTGAGATATGTTGGCTTTATTTTTCTTTGTGTGCTGTCTATGAGGATTTCTTTGATGAGTGGTCTCTCCCTGAGAAGTTTTCGATGATGCATAGCTAGAAGACTGAGGGAATGAGAACATGTTTTCTTTCTTTATTTGCTTATGGGTATATTTTGTTGATCTTAATTATCATGAGCATTTATGCTGGTCTTACTTGACGCTATGGATTGACAAGGTATTATCCTTGACTGTTTTGCGAGTGCATGCTTCTAGTTATCCTGACTTTCATGTGTCTTGATACAAGCATAATCTCGCCATATCAAACTTAGGTAATCTCACTGCATTAGTCATCTTGACCTCCATGTCTTTGATGCCTAGGTGGGATTTTCACATTTCTATCTGATAAAGATCATATTCATATCCAGATAGTTATGCTAGTGTGCATTGTATGATCTTACGACGCTATCAATAATGCTCGATGATGATAATTAGATGTCTATAGGTGTTGTGACCTTGCAAGTCAACCACTTTCATAGTAGCTTGCATTCTTAGGTTCATCATAGTTTAGTTTTTGCATCTTGCATATGGAGAGAGCTCTCCTTTTTATCATCTACGGACTAGTTGGTCAACTGTGCTCATTTTCTGATTCTTCTTGATCATATCTTTAATTTCTAGTCTTTCATGTCACATCATTTTCTATCTATTTCGGACTCGAAATCGAAATCCAAGTCGTGTTGACTAACCATTTGAGGCACAATTCTTTGATTTTCGATGGAATTTCTTCCTTTCCATGTCTTTCAAACTTCTAGTCTTTCATTCACCCCTTTCACTTCCTCTCTCTGAGGTTTGACTTAATCTTTATCCTATATCTTTCCCAGTCAAACTTAGTCAACCTGGGGCATATCTTCCCTATTTGATGGTTATCCTATCATGCTCCATCCTTCGATTATGATTTATTGTGACTTGATTAGGTTTATCAATTTGTTATTCTCCTCTATCTGATTTCGATTTCGATTCCGAGGGGGCAGTACCTATCAGCTTTAATCTTTGATTCAGCTTTATCATTCAGCTCAGCTTGAGATTCTTATTTTTAGACTTGATTATCACCTAGCAGCGACGGTGGTGATTTTGTCTTTCAATTTTTATCTCCTATTTTTTTAGACTTGATTATTGCCTAGCAGTGACAGTGATAGTTTTGTCTAAGGCTTGATTTGCACCTAGTAGCGACGGTGTTGGTCTTGTCTTTCAACTTTTGCTTATGTTTGTTCGGATGTGATCTCGAATTGACCTCACGTCTGAGTTGTTTTGTGATCCCAGATCGATCTCACATTGCAACTTCATTCTTTGACTGCATGTGTTCCTAGATCGATCATGCATTAGTCAAAGAGGGGCAAATGTATGCACCCTAAAATGGTCACCTAGACTTTGGGCCCCATTTCTGCAATTTATCAAATCCCTGAATCAATATTTTCAAATATCAACATTTTTCAAATATATCAATTTCCTTGATCAAATCATAATCAATTCAATATTTCCTAAGGTTTGAGCCTTATTTAATTTAAAAGAAAATAAAAATAAAAATCATATTTAATTAAGAGAACATGCTCTCTTTTAATTAATTAAAAATCTCTTTTAATTAAATAATAAAATCACTTTATCCTAAGCCTTTATTTAATTAAAAGGAATTTCCTCCCCTTTTATTTAAAAAAAAATCTCCACTTTTCTTCTTATCCTATGTTGCACAAATAAAGCATTTAATTCTTATTTATAAAGAAAAATAAAATAAAAAATAAAAGAAAAGCACTTTTTGTCTCACATGGACATAAATTAAATGCTCAACATAAAGTAAATGCTTCTAATTTTCTTATTGGAGGATATTTGTGCACAAGGATCAAGCTTCTTTTTTTCTCCACCGTTGATTAAATCTTTTGCCTCTTAATCTCCATGGTCCATTGATTTTTCACCTCCTATAAAAGAAGAGCTCTCTTCCTCATTTGCACACACCATACATACTTGAATTATTATGCTACAGGTTTTTGAAGCTTTTGGAGATATTCTTGCATCAAGTTTTGAAGATTTGGAGCATCATTGGCATTCATCTTGCATCTACATCACATCCTAGCTTGCATCATATTTGCATCATCATGGTATCATTTCTTTTCATGTTTTAGATTAATCTCACATAGTTTAATTAGAGGGTTTGTAACTCTTTTATTTCCATTTTCATAGCTTAATTGCATCTTCATTCTCATAAGATTAATTTGCATTCTCATATAGATTTGCATTGCATTGCATACATTTGGTTTCATTGGAGATATTTGCATTCTTGCCCTTGTTTTCATTGTAAATCTCTCATTGTATGGTTGACTAGCAAGGTCATGAGTTTATAGCTCTAGCTGAGAGCAATTTTACAAATCTTGCAACTCCATGCATAGAGAGCTATGGATCGATTTGTGAGGGCTCATTCTTGAGTTTTCTTGCATGTAAGGATTCATAGAAGTGTGACAACATTTTAGCACACAATAACTAACCATTCAACTGGTTCATAGATAGATTCATACCCGGGTGCTATCTAGGCCTAATCCTAGTAGCCTTGCCTAGCGGGCAATCTAGGATTTACACAGAAGTTTTCCAAAACACTTTCCAAAAAAATTACATATTTGGACACCCATTTGGAAGTTACACAAAATTAAAAAAATTAAGTTACTATTGTTTTGGATCATACCTCGTTGCTCACACACCTGACATTATTTTGAGCCACAAAACCCCCACTTTTACAAAGGAAACCTTCACCAGTAAAGTAATATAGTCATATAACTTTGGGAAGTCTGATAAAATTATATCAATTAGACAAATATCAAATCAATTTGGGTCTGTGACCTTCCTAACCATGACAGCCCCAAATTAGCCCTCAAACACCCTCAAAGCTAGGGCCTACCCAATGTCTTACCCCCCAACACTTTTACAACCAAATGAATGTTGATTAACCATCTCCTTGATTTTCTCTATAAACTTCATTCATAAAACATATCCATCCAATGGCTACTTTAATGGTTGTTATACCTTAGCCTCAACTAATGACCCTTCATGGCCCTTTAACCCCACAACCTTCACGAAATCAGTGCCAACCTGAAAAATCTCCTCTACCCCTGCATTTATTAAGCCAACAAGCTATTTTACATGGTTATGATCCATCCCCAAATCACAATATGTACAAAAAGGAGATGGATCAATCATTCCATGTTCTAAAAATAATGCAAATCCATGTGCCTCTACATGACAACCAATGTAACTTGCACCAAATTGATAAAATAAATGTAAAACTGATTCAAAAAAGTCAATTAAAATGTATTCCAACCATACAAAAGATTTTGAATCAATAACACATTGAAACAAGACCAATCTCGCAAGGAAAATGAACTTTTATTGCTTGAAACTTGTAACAGTTTGTACCATTGGATTCTCAAACCATACTATTGCTTCTTACCATATCCTCAAGCATTAAATAACCTTAAAATAACCTCCCCAACTATACTATAACAATTATATCCCCTAAAAAAGTAAACTAAGCCATGTTTTGGAGTTTCCCCCCAATTTACAACTAGTCGTTGGCTTTTAAAAGTTTAAATTTAAACTCTATTCAAATAAACTCCTATAAACCTATGACTTTAGCATGGATCATTTTGTGATCTTATTACATCATAAAACTATCTAAACTCCTAATTTACCAACCTAGGCATCATGTTTCCCTATTACATGAATTTGGTCCTATGGTCCTTACCAGGACCATCAAGACATTTGCCCATACATTTGAATTTATCTCATCCTATTACATTTCATAGGTACTAATGGCACAAATTATAATATTTAGAGGCCTTTTAGGTCCTTGTAGTCTTGAAATGCTTAAGGTCATCCAAGTGAACCGTGGTAGCCATCCAAGTCCAAGATTCCCCTACACCAAATACCAAACAAATGAGATGATCATAATGGTTTTGTGTATAAGAGATTCTGAAAATTATTTGGAAAATCTACATAAAGTGTTCCACAATAAGTTAAGACTCATCCCAAAAGGCATAGAAAGTTAATTATTCATGATTTAGACTTTGACATATTAGAAGGTTCTCCACCTCCCAAAAGGAAAAAGGTAGGATGCAGTGATTCCTATTGTGTCATATGAGGATTCAGAGGGAGAAAGAGAAACTAAAGAATCCACTATTGAAATCAAATCTCTTGGAAGGGGTGAAGAGGTTGATAAACCTGGGTCCCCATTAGTGTTTCAAGAAGAAGTTCATGGCTATCAGGCTTAGCTTCCTGATGAAGAGGAACCTATTGATTTTACAAATGAAAGAGATGCCATCTCTGCTAAATTTATTGAAGATGAAAAATTCATTCATTCAAAAGAATTTAAATATTTCTAGATCTAAATGAAAATGAAGGAATTTGAGGAGAAAAAACAACTCAGATTGATGGGAGTTGATGAATCACAACATGAGGAAGTTTATCTCCCAATTATCTTTTTCTACTTGACCAAATTAGGAAGTAGGATGATCCTATATTTATTTCCAAGTTTGATACAAAACAAAAGATTGTTGGGTCAGGGTATGACCCTAAGACCAAAACTTTGGCTACATGGGTAAGTTTTAAAGGGCCTTACAAGCCAAAATTGCTTGATATTATTAAAGGAGTTGATGGTACTGTAATGGTTTACACAATGGAAGATACTTATCCTTTGGTAACTGCCACATAAATGATGCACAAAGTAATGTTTAAAGATGAAAAAGTCAAACATATGAAAGAACAAATTAAACAAGCTCATATGAGAGAAATGGAAATGAACAAAGTTATAAATCAATTGTATCTTGATAATGCTTCCTTGAGGAAAGAATTGCAAAAGTTAAAAGGTAATAGCTAGAGAAAAGCTCTGGTATTATATAAGGATGCCTCTTATGTGCTAGTGGATGTAAAGGATGATAGAATATCAAAATAAAAGATGGATAAGTATGTAGAGGAAAGGCTATTATAGGATATTCCTAAGTAGGTGTTGAATGATTTAGAGCAGGTACTAGCATACAAGGTTGATTTGGTGATTATTAAATGTGATGAAGTATATAATGGATACCATACTCCATAAGACATGTTAGAAACATTTGGTAACCATAAGCTACAATTAGATAAACTTTCCAGAGATGAAATCCATCTCATTATGATTTAATCAAACTTCATGAGGTTACTCGGAGAGATCCAGATGTACCCAGTGAAATAAAAGAAATAGAGGAGATGACTGACACTATCACAAAATAGATAAATTACATATAGAGGAAACAATAAAAGAAAAGTTGTATTCCTTTCATACTATTAAGCATAGTATAATCTCTATATTCTTTGATAACGAGGGTTGTGTAAAAAGTTTGGAAGAATGGAAAATAGAGTATAAAAACATTGTTCCACATATCAATTCCAATTTGAAAGAAGATAAAGACTTTAGTATTATGAATTTTAACATGATCCTTAATAGGGTTGTTACATTGGATAACATATTCTCAAAGTTCATGATTGAAGTACGAGCAATTACAAATAAGAGATGAAAGGATTATTTACTGAATATGCCATATGTTCTCCATTATCAGTGGCCTACTCATTTGCATATTTTATAATGGGTAGAGGAGTAATTGAAGCATGCTAAAATATATTCCCAAAAGAAGAAATTGGTACTTGAAGGAGAGGAGCACAATGGTGAATGATCACATCAAACCCTGGGATTGATTTTTTCCTTATTTAAAGCATGATGTACAATGATCAGAGACATCATGTACAAATAGGAATATATAATGAAGATGCTCATTATTGACTGTGTCGTCTAAAAGGATCCAGAATATGTGGAGCGTGTTAGAAAAGTGAACTTGTTCCTTGTTAGGAATAATTAGTTATGAGCTTTAGTTATGTTGTCCTTAGGAGTTAACTAAAATATTAGTTAAGTTTGTAAGAATTTGCAAATAGCAAATATTGAACCAAGATCAAGAGGTTGAAGAAAAGCACAAGAGAGAAAATATGAATGCAAGGATGGATTGAATAGATCTAATGAATTAATGATATTCACCAATGAATTTATGATTGCTCAATTGAGTGAATGATTACATAATAGGCCTCCTTATATAGGAAAGACAATAAGAGAGAATGATAAGGAGCTGATAAGCTATCACCTATGCTAGGTGTAATCACATGTCCACCAAATGTGGATCATCCTCCAATATGCAATAAAGTATGTGCATTGGATTAGGATAATAATGTGATAAGAGCACAAAAGGTGGATCTCACACACAACGAGGTATGTGAAGACAACTATCACACCAAAAGTGGAATTCCTCCTACACCATGTGCTTAATAGATGTGCACACTCCTAGGTGTCTCAATCACAACTTACTATGCAATGCATTAACCTAAGTAAGATTAAGTAAAGTGTAATTAGGAATAATTAATTACACCAACACCCCCCCTTAAGTGCAACTTAGGGGAATGCACTTAAACTCACAATGCAAGATGGGTCCCGACAACTTGGCCATGTTAGGTACTCATGTACAAAATACATGAAATGCATAACTTTCATAAAGTGGAGAAAGAGGGAAAACCTCATGGGAAAAACCCTCCCCTAAAAAGAGAGAAGAAAACAAGATGCATGGATAGAGTGCTCAAGACCCCCCAAGAACTACATACATCATGTATATACAAAGAAGTATCCCCCCATAAGAAGGATAGTTGGAGACATGATATCCCCCCCATAATGTAGAAGCTCCCATGTTGATGAAGAGTACCTACAAACAATAGATCAACCAATGCTTACAAGAAACATGTCTCCCCTTAGGAAGAAATAGATACATCAAATGATGAAGAAGCCAATCCTTGTGCAAATGGAATGAGGAAGAAGATGTAGGTCTCCATGAATGAATCTCTGAAGACTGAGTAGGAATCTCCAAGCTCAAAGAATCTATCACTTCATGTGACAAATCAATTGAAGAAGGAGAAGAATCAAGTACACCAATCTCCAAGGAAGGTGAAGAAGTTTCCCCATCTATGATGAAACTGTCATCAAGGGAAAGAGAAACCCCCTCATGTATGTCTTCCAAGTCTGCATCATGAGAATCAACAAGTGCTGAAGATGCATCCAAGTAGTCATCACACTCTGCAAGATCTGAAACACTATGATCATCCTGCTGAATAGTAGAGCCCATGTCTGAAGAAGCAGGAGGTAGAGGAGTAGGAAGATCAACACTTGTCTCAACAACAAAATGATTCAAGTGCCCAAAGTTCTCCTCATAATTATCCCTTGGCAAAGGGATGGGTACATCATGAATATCATCATCATTATCAACAAAAGTGGAAAAAGAATACAAGCGAGATGTATGATCAACAACTCCCATAGCTATGACATCTCTAGTCTCCATGTCCCTAATGTAGACATAATCAGGAGTGAACTCAAAAATTTTACCTTGTGCCCCATGTGTAATTTGGTAAATAGAAAGGAGATTAGTGGTCAAGGATGGTACACAAAGACCATCATTAAATGTCCCTTCTCCCATAGGAATAGAACCTTTCCCACAAACTCTTGTTGGGTAAAACTGAGGTTCAATGGATAGCCTTTTATGGATATAATAGAATCGAAATTACCCTTACAAATGTCAATCCAGGATTCGTAAACTCGTGAGAGATATAACGGCTGTTTGCTCAAGGGGTGAAAGTAATAAATCAAGGGTTTTATGAATGCAAATTACTGCTTTAAACTACCACACATTTATTGCAAATGAAAACACAAAGCAATTAAGAATCAAATCCCATCTATTGTAAATGAACTTCAAATACAAACCAATACTTCTATGAATGGAATAAATTCATCTAAAGTTCACATCTTTAAACAATTGAACAATATATTTATAAATGCTATTAACACACTTCTAAATAATTAATCACACTCTTCTAGATAATTAATCTCAATGAATGCTTATTGCGGAAGTTGTTGTCTGATTAAAAGTTGGTTTAATTAAGGATTGTAATCTGCTTAGATTGCGACAGGAAGTTTTATAGCGGCAGGAAAATGTTTTCAATAGACTGGTTCAAAATGCAGGGTGCGGCAGGAAGTTTGATAAGTGGTGACAGGGGATATTATAGATGGCGACAGAAAGTTGTGAATATTGCGAATATTATATCTTAATGACTGAAAGGATATGGTAAGAGGAATACAGCAAATGATATTGTGAGTACTAAGGTTGAATGCAAGTGGTAGGAAGAATATGGCGAACAGTAATAGATTTATGTAATAACAGAATAATATCAAACAATTTCTTCATAAACTGTCACAACCAACTATTTCATCAGACAATTGAATTTATGATCATTCGACAAGCTCTGTATAGATTTAATCTAACATATATATATAGTAACTTCTGATAAATGCACACAATCAAGGCTTGAAAGGAACACACGAAATTGACAACACTGAAATACTTACAAAGCAAACTATAATAGTCTCACCGAGCTTCCCAAGAGGGGGCCCTCCTCCGGTTCATTGGGTGAGAGATATCCTAAAATTGGCTGCTACAGGAGTTCCACGTTTTCAATACAGATTTCGAAGATGATAGAAAAACAGAGTATATCATATATTATCCGTTCATTGTCTTTTGATTCACATTTACTTATATAGCCTAAAATGTTCAACCATATTAATAACTGACCAGAATGGCCGCTGGCCTGTTTCCTAAACATGGAGAATAGTTTGTTTTGGCCGCTGGCCATACATAACAAATTGCGAAACAGTCTAACTAAAATATCATATGGCCAAAATCTGAGCCATTCAAAACTATGTACTTAATGTAACAAGGCGACAACTTCAAAACTGTTCTTCCAGCGAAATGGCCAACTCCATATACTCGTATGTTTAGCTCCTGTAACAAAATGAACCAACATATATCAATATTTATGCATTTAAACATCCACTCTTTCAAGAAATATTTCAAACCTTAAGACTTTATTATATGCACTATATCCCTTAATAATTAATGGCAAAACAGGGGTTTTGACAGGCTTAAGACAAGGCAAAAGTTACAAAGAATGTACAAAAACAAAAACAGTTTGCACACCCATCAACTCTCATGAATGTGTTGTTACCCATCAAAATATTAGGAGAATTACAAGGCTCAATAGAAGAAAACATATCCATAGAAGAGGCCATATGATGTGATGCACCTGAATCAAGAAGCCATTTACCTTGCTCGAGATGTATGGAAGCCATGAGTGCTTGTCCTTTACCTTTATCTTTGGATGATGATGAAGATGTAGAAGCTACCAAATGTGTAGAAGAAGGAGCAGACACTGATGAGGGAAACTTAATGTTGTGTTTCTAAATAATGTGAGTTAGCTCATCAATCTTCTTTTGAAAACACTTATGCTCATCATGTCCTAGCTTTTGACAATATGCACATTTATCTCTCTTTCTTCTAGATGATTCCTCTCTTGAAGAGGACTTGGATTCAGTACTTTTTGGTGAAGAAGATTCATTACCTTTGTCATGAGGCTTAGGATCCTTATTGTTTTTCTTTCCTTTTCCATTAGAAGCCTTTGATGTAGACTCGCTTGCAATCAATGCTTGATGTGTGGAAGGCTTCAACTGACCCATGTGTGCCAACTTTGCTTGTTCCCTTGTGAGTTGCACTGCAAATTCATCAAGAGAGGGCAATTTGTATGCACTACCAAGAGCATCCATAGTAGCATAGAATGTAGAAACAAAGATTGAATAATTAGGGCCAAGCTTGGAAAGAATAGAAAAGATCAATTGTTCATCCCCTTTAACAATGCCACATGAAGAAAGCTCCAATCTAATAGTATTGAACTTAGAGAAGAAATCTTGAATATTATCAAAATCCTTAGGATTAAGACTTATGAGATCATTCTCTAATCTAAATTTTCTCATTCTATCAGGTTTACCAAAGAGTCCTCCCAATGTGATCCAAGCATCATGACGATTTGTGCAAGATTCAATATGAATGTGCATGTCATGAGAGATGGATGATCTAAGAGAGCCAAGTGCTTTATCCCTTTGATCAAACCATTTTCGCCTTTCTACAACACCTGTTTAAGGTTCTTGATCCTACCCAAGAGTCATTCTAAGCAATCCAAGACTCAACAAATGATCACTTAAAGATACTTTCCATTCATGGTAGTTATACGAAGTGAGGATTTTAACCTTTGAATTATCCATATTAACACCAAATAATGACTGATAACTACTGATAACTTCTCAAATGACTAATGCAAATCAAAAAACTGAAATCCAAGGATTAACCAAGTGCAATTATAGCCCCAAAATAGCCTATTGCTGAAAGTGACATGTCTACCCAAAATTACTCAAATTTGATTGTAGATCTAGAAAGTAGATGAAAAATCATGCACTTTCAAAAAAAAATTCACCTCAAAATGTTACAGTATGTGCCCAAACGAAGCTTTGGAAGTTGTAGAAATCAGGAACAGACAGAAATAGTCAACAAGATCTGCAATTTTTGACAAATGTAGCCACCAAAATGCAAAATCAACACCACCACTATAAAATTTAGAAAATTCTACCCAATTTCAAAAAAAATTGCACCCAATTTGGAGCCCGGATGACCAAGTTATGGCCCTGTGAAGTTGGACTACAAAAACCAAAATGCAAATGATGAAGGCAAAAAAATTTCCAAACTCTGATGATGTCAGCAATTCATGGGATTAAATTTGATGGCTGGATGATCATAAAAAAAGATCCAATTTTGCCTATTTTGACGGCTAAATGAACGTCAATTTTAGCATCTGGAAATGATGATGTCAGCAAAACTTTTGGCCCCACAGCCTGACATGTCCACTGGCGTGGTGATCCGTACGGTTCTGTACACTTAGGTGGTAGATGTGATGTGGTAGTCTACCATGTGGCATGATCTGGGTGGCTATAGGTGTTTGACGGGGTGCGTCGAGTACTATCCAGCTGGCACTATGTGATTGGGCTCCACGTGGCTTAGCAAACTAGGCTTTTGTGTCACATGGCCACTAATGTGGCACCGGGGTCCATGTTTCTCTATGTGGCATCCTACCGTGTACACCGTGGCGGGGTCGCAGGGTCCCACGTGGCGGGTTTTATGGCCGTTGCATTGCAGGGTTGTGTGGCACCAACTAATTACAAAGAGGAGTGGTCGCTTGGGGTGGTGGAGCAGAGAGGAGAGTACAGCTGCGGAGTAGAACCGAGCGGCGGGGTCTGCAGACCGGGGCCGGTGGAGAAGAGCAGTCGCGGAGGAGCGGTGCTTCGGAGATTGGGGGCGGCGCTGCACGCATGGTACTGGCAGAGGGCTGAGCCACTGCAGAGGGAGGCTGGGCGCACCTCAGGCTGAGCATGACAGAGGAGCGGCGGAAGAGGTCGGAGGAGGAAGTGCAGCTGGTGGTGGGATCTGTGGGGATGATCCCACATTGACTGCGCAAAGGGCTTTGAAGCCCCTTAAATGTGCAAAGCCCCAATTAAAATGCAAAGAACATAGGCTTAGACTTGAGTGCGGGTCACTTGCCACTGAGCGCTTGCTTGATGTGATGGTGACCAACTGTACTTGCTATCGCTGGTCACAGAATATTCTTTGTTCTATTCAGAGAGTAGGGGCATGTACCTTGCCCAAAATAATTTTTTGCCATAAATTTTTTTTTGATAATATTGCAGAATAAAAAAAAATATTTTTTTTAATAAAATCGTACCAGAGAGGTAGATCGGGCAGTACGGTCTGATTTGCAAAAAAAATTTGCCTCGATTTGGACTTTCACCGAATATGGGCAAGTTTATAGTCGATTTTAACCGAAACAGCCTCTCAGACGCAATGGTGAGGTCAGATCTACTCCAAGATGCCTCTATCGCATGCTAGTTGCCAGATCTAAGATTTGGACCTTCAAAGCTTGCAAGATCTCTCCAAATCGGCTGATCTAAACACTCCAATGGCTCTGATACCATGTAAGAATTTGCAAATAGAAAATATTGAACCAAGATCAAGAGGTTGAAGAAAAGCACAAGAGAGAAAATATGAATGCAAGGATGGATTGAATAGATCCAATGAATTAATGATATTCACCAATGAATTTATGATTGCTCAATTGAGTGAATGATTACATAATAGGCCTCCTTATATAGGAAAGACAATAAGAGAGAATGATAAGGAGCTGATAAGCTATCACCTATGCTAGGTGTAATCACATGTCCACCAAATGTGGATCATCCTCCAATATGCAATAAAGTATGTGCATTAGATTAGGATGATAATGTGATAAGAGCACAAAAGGTAGATCTCACACACAACGAGGTATGTGAAGACAACTATCACACCAAAAGTGGAATTCCTCCTACACCATGTACTTAATAGATGTGCACACTCCTAGGTGTCTCAATCACAACTTACTATGCAATGCATTAACCTAAGTAAGATTAATTAAAGTGTAATTAGGAATAATTAATTACACCAACAAAGTTCGTGACTTTTTATATGAAGGGATTCAACTTTTTAGTTTGAATCCTCCAATACTTAAGGAGGATCATTTTGTAGTGTAAGACATCATAAAAAATTATTACTATTTTCTATTTTGGAAGCAGTTGTAAAGGACCCTTATTTTATGAAGTAATACGAATATAGTCTTAGATGGTCGAGTTAGATCATATACACTTCATTTGATTAAGATTTTGTAGACATTGGAAGCCTACTGATACAATCACATATTGATCTTTTTTTAATTATCTTTCATCTAAACAAAAAAACATTATCATGATCATCAATGTCATTCTATTTTGATGCAGTTGTAAAAGACTCTCATTTTCAAAGTTAATACAAAGGTTCAGTTCATTCTCTATCATTTTATGTTGTCTATGGATAGATGGATTCACTTATGTATGATGGTTCACTAACAAGTGAGTGATGCAGGATGGGATTCTTATGGTATATGATTATGCATGTATTCATTATGAGATGATACTAATATGCGATGCAGGATGTGATACTTATTCTATATGAGCAATGTTCTATCATGATTTGTGCAGGATGTTATGGACTTTGATATTATAGGTGTATGATTATGTTGTATATGATGATGTGATACATGACATGTTGGTTATGTATGTATAAGATATAGATGTATATTATAATATTATGATGGATGATATGAATGCACTTTATATTTTGTGAATGCTAATGTGGTGTAATTATTATAAGACTAAAATTAAAGGATTTGGTAAATGTAATAAAATGAATTGATGTGTCTAGATGTAATGCTTTATTAACATGTGACAAATTGCCATTTTAAATTCTTGTGCAAAGAAGTGATTTACTTTCACACTAATTTGAATATCAAGAAGTCTTTGAGAACTTACAAACACAATATGCATAAAAACCAAATGTAAAATTTATTCTAATTAATCTCTATGATCATCTTATAATTACCTCTCACTTTCCTGAATCTACCTTTCCTCATTAGGTACTCCCCTTCAAATTTGTTAATGGATTTGGGATCCCAAATGTGATCTACATGGATATTTCCTGAAAACTTAGGAAGATATTTAGTAATGTACACCATGGTCTAGTATACCATATATCTCTCCATCATAGAACCCTCAAAATGTGCTCTTTATTTAACCAAATCTTTCAAAAATTTCAAGTGCACTCAACCATCCACATTGACCTTGTGTATTCAAGTTCACAAAATTCAATCTCCTCGACTTGGTGTATGAGGTAGTGTTCTTGTGCATTAAAAAAAGTTGAAGGTAGACACTTTTTGCATTTCAAACATTAGACAAGGAATTTTTGTCTTCCAATAATTTATATCTTCTTTATGGATTTCTTTAGATGACAACCATCTACAAGTGATTTAAGGCGCAAATATATTAACGCAATTTAACAAAAATATACAATATATTACATATAAAAAAAATGGAAAATATAAGATCTATGCAATGAATTGAACCAATATCGATACTTACCTCATGTATTTTCCAAGGTCATATATAACTTTCTTGACATTATTATCGAAGTTGTCTGGGAGAGATAGAGGTATAATGTATTGCAACAATTATAAAATGATCTTTTCATTATTTTTCCAAAACTAGTAAATATAATACACTGAAAAGTACATGCAATATACAAATGCATATATAGTATACTAGAATAATTGCCTTAATGAAGCTATGCCAATCATGCATTTTCATCCCTAGTCCAAATTCACCTTTTTTTGTTATGATATTGTTTATGTTCACAAAAAAGCCTATGGGAAATCAATTTTTTCGTGTGACTTCTTTTATAGCATTGCTTTGCTATTCCATTAATAACCAAGGAAGGACGCTTATATTAATTTGGTCTCCAATGTTGTTTAATTGAATGACATTTTTCATTGCATGATTGGCTTCTTGAATGCCACTACAAATTTTGACAATTTTTTATTTGTCATGCCTTTCATCCAATATTTTTCATAACATTTATGTTATATTCTATTTGATATTCATTGTAGCAAATAAATAAAAAATTTGTAGCTTCTCATAGTAGGGGAACCTACTAAATTATCTAGGATAACTTTTCAGGCCCTATGCCAGAAGTCGCCCATTAATGCCTTGATGACCTTCATGAAACATATAAGTTAAACAAATTAACAATGACAATCATTATCAATTGCACCATGATTAAAAAAATACAATATAAAAAATAAATTCTAAATATATCATATATATGATAGATAAACAATTTGATCTGATGTAAAACCTTGACAATTAACTCTATTATATTCCCACTTCCATAGGTGAGGTGTCATTCTTTGTGTTTTTTATGTAGTCTCTTCTTTCCCATTGAAAATATGTTTTTCAGTAGTTCAATACTTATGATTTATGTGGAGGAAGTGCCTATACTCATCAAACACCTACTTTCCTAAACTTATTGAATGACGAGATTTCATCTTTGGACCACAAACTAGACATGCAAATTTTCCCTTTGTTTGAAGACTTGCAAGATCATATATATAATTGGATTAAATATGTCAATTTTTATAGTTACATGTAATGAATAGATTATTTTAAAAACATACATGATATCCACTTCATAAAATTAAATATTGTTAAAGTATAGTCGAATGATATAACATACAACAAAAATGTGTTAGCCCTGGGGCATCATGAATTGTCCATACAAGCATTGCATGGAATTAAAATTATCTTTGTCTTGTTGGTCTAGAGACATCATACATAATGATTCCATTCTATAACTTCAGTAACTCATTGATAAGAGGCTCGATATATACATTCATATCTTTAACTTGGTATTTACCTAATTGAATGAACATAAACATTAAATAATTATTATAACCATTTTATTGCAATATATATAAATTATTGCAGATGACTATTAAATGAAAAATATATAAGTCATTATGCAATAAATAAGATAAATGAGATGCTACTATGTTAAAGAAAATTGATGTAAACAAATACATGAAATAATCATTGCCAATATTATGTGCTCCCTCTTCATTGACATCCATGGAGGAATATTATTGTTGATAACAAAAATAGGCCACATTGAGTAAATAGATCTCAGCTCTCCAAATGGATTAACACCGTCCACTGCCAATGAAAGCTTGAGATTGCGAGGTTCTTCTTTAAAGTGTGGTCATTTTTCTCCATGTCCATAAATGAAGAACCATTTGCAGGCATTTGAAGAATGTCATCTCCACGTCTATTTTGTGCATGGTAATCCATAAATTGTGCTAAGATTTTGTACCTAAATAATCGTTGCATATGTGGAATAATGGGAATATAACAAAGAACCTTACGAGATATATGTTTTGTTAGTTGATCTACTCGATATCTACTGATATGAAATTCCAAGCATTCTATTACAAATTCATGTTGTTTATGATATATAATATGATCATTTGGACATGCATCTATTACTTGATACTCCATTCCAATATCTTTCATAATGACAGATAAATCTCGGTATGAACAGGGTAAAATATTTGATGGCAGTAACAAAAAATCACATATCAATCTATGACAAAAAGATAATTTTTTAATATAACAAATATTAATAGTACATATTTCATCCTTTATTTACTAGTGATGAACTAACAAAAAAAAAGATAAAAAAAGATGACATATGTGACATACCTTAACATACTTGAGATTGTTATGTTGGATAAACCATTCATAGCCTTCAAGTTAAGTAACAACAATACAACACATAGAAGAGTTGTTTGGGAGCCTACTCATATTCCTTCTCAAGTATAGGTAAATCATGAACATCATCAAAGTCATCTCAATCATCATCATGATTAGTTGCACTACTAAATGTGTCATGGATCAATGTATTTGTACCATCATCTTCAACTATTTGTTTTGGTACGTGATCATCTTCTTCCATAGGATCATTAACTTCATCTTCGATATTCACAGCTCCGCTTGCAAATCCACATTCTATGGGCCATGATAATCCATATCATGTGCCCTAGGGCACCCCATCTTTATAATAATGATTAACACAATATATATATATATAATATAAACACTTACAATTTCAATAAATATAAAGACATATAATGAACAACTTACCAATGGATGATAATCATGCTTCCCTTCAACGTGACCATGTTGCATACAATGTTTTTCAATTGTTGTGATTAAAACTCTTCTCGTCTTTAAGCCCTTGCAATTATTGCTAGGACAATAAGATTTTCCAACACCCTTTGTTTTCAATCTAGCCCACAAACTAGCAAGTGTTTCTTCATTTTGTTTTGCACTAATATTATTTGACATGATTTTTCTTTACCAAGATTGAATATTTAGATAAATTATCAAAAAAAGGCTCCAATCTTCATGCCAACCCACCCACAAGGCCTTCTTGGCACAATGTCTCATCAGGATTTAACACATAACAAGACCAACTTCAGGGATACAAGGCTTGAACAATGGAACAACATGTTATTCAAAGGAACAATACACTTGATCAATCAGACCGTAGGAAATAATGAAACCATGTTTCAAACATGTTGCTTTACACATCCATTTATGATGTTTGTTGGTATAATTAAATCTTCTTAATTACACTTTACTTAAGTTTACTTAGGATAATGCATTTTCATAGTAGTTGTCATTGAGACACCTAGGAGTTTGCATTTCATTTTAGCACATGGTATAGGAGAATTTCCACTTTAGGTGTGAGATCCACCTTTAGTGCTCTTATCACATTATCATCCTCTCATTGTCGCACAGGTTACACATACTTTGATGTATAATGGAGGATGATCCACCTTTGGTGGACATGTAATTACACCTTGTCTAGTTGATAGGTTATCATTTGCATCTCTCCTACTTATCATGCATTGCCTATATATTCAGGCATATCTACATTGTATTCAATTGATTTGGTATCTATTTCATTATTGATCATTTTTGAATCATTCAATTGATCATATCATATTTGTCTCTCTTGTGCTATCAATTGAGCTTCTAGATCTTGGCATTTTCATTCTTTTCCGTAGGCAAATTCATACATGGTATTAGAGCAATATCAAAATTCTTATAATGTCAATGCACCATGACAAGGACTATGAACTTTGGCTTTAGGCTATTTCCACATTGACTAGACTCAAGGAAAAGAGACATTAAACCTTGTAATGCAACCTTTTCCACTATGCTTTTGTTTTGTAACAACACCCCATCAAGTTTGTGAACTTACTGTCAAGGATAAGACTTATAACAAACTTTTGTATGTTCATTATAATTATTCACCTTCCACATGGATCACAAGGGGAATCAAGTTATTTTCATGGATGTCTACATGCACTTGAGGAAATGTTCAAAAGGTCCTTAAGGCCAATAAACAATGGAAGACTCCAAAATTTGGAAGAAGTCAAACTTTTAAAGTTTACTGTGAGGACAAACCTAAATAGTCATCATGTGTTCATCATTATCAAACAACTGCATACAATAAGTAATAGTACATTTGTGATAACAATAATGATTCTAAAATGAATGCAAAGTGAGAGACAAATGCACTTAACAAAAGAAAACTTCCAAACTATAATTATCACTATTTTTGGGACAGTTTGACAGTTGCCTTCAAATCAGAGACTAAAACAACATAAAAATTCCTTGTCAAGTGATTGTAAGGGAATGTTTGGATTACTTACAATATTATGTCAACCTCAAGTTCCAATTGCAATCATCAAATATGTCTTTAATTAAACATATTAGAATATTCAGCTAGGGCATCAAACCATATACCTTTCGGTCAACCATTAATTAAGGTGGAGCTAATCATGTATCCGTTGACTTTGAACGTTCATCATAATAGCGATGAAAATCTTTGTTTGTCGAAAGTTGGATGAATGTTGGGGACCAATTTTTTTTTTAAAAATGAAAATTTCACATTAAATTGAAAGGTACTTGACGAAACAATAAATTAATTCACTTTTGTTGGATTTTGACCTCAAATAAGTAGTGTCATTAAATGAAGTCTCATATTGTGTTGTAATTTATTTTTCAATGTGTCCTAGGTAGTCAACTAAACTTAATAGGTTGCCTTTGTAATAGTGTAGAAAGAGTTTTCTTCTTATTACAATATTTGTGACTTATACATATGGTTAAATCATAAACTTGTTGGGCCATCAAATGTGCAAAGGAAAATTAATTAAATGAAGTCTCATATTGTGTTTTAATGTAAAAAAAAAATTAGTTTTGCGCATTTCATTTATTTAGCTAGTATAACATAGGGGCATTACACTAAAGAATGAATGTGGGATGACACTTAAAACATGTTCCTTCCATACCATTGATAGCTTGATGATTGATTATTAAGAATTTATCCCTTCATCCCTTACATTCCTACTTAAGAATTCTATTGTGATTGATGATCATGATTATCCACCTCCAAAAACTCTGATTGAAATGAAAACATGTATAAAAAATATGAGAAGATTTTATAGAAGCTAAACATAAATTTTATGCACAAGATAATACGATTTTATTCCTTGTTTTTATCCAATGAGATCTTACATATTTCTAGGAGTTTCATCTACTATGTATAAATAATTATCATATAAAAAATGCCTTTACATAGATGAGTTATTTTAGCACACAAATCCCCAACAAACACTTGTACAATTAAATATTATAATATTAAATTAACATTCACCTAGTATTCCAACAAATAATAGCATATGTATTAACAAACCCGATGATATAATATTTCCAAAACCCCCTTGTTATATCATTCTCTAAATGTGGATATATGGACTAATAATACTTGATGGCCATGGTTATCCGTTCATAAAAATATACAAGATATGAGTGGAGTTATTCACATCTACTTGTGATAAGTAATAGTCAAACTTACCTTGCTATGCTTCTTTTGTAAGATTAACCTTACTAGACCTTACCTAAAGATAGGGACACACACATCTCCCCATAGAACCATATATGGAACAAAAATTCTATCTAAGGTCAACAAGTTTGGATAGGGACAAACATATCTATCCAACCTAAAATTTATGAATAGGAACAAACACTTATACTCACAATAATAATGATTAGTGACAAACATGTTTGTCCAACATCAAAGTTATGTGCATTCCTTTTGTTTAAATATATATTTTTTAAGTTTTAAAAATAATGTAAAATATTACAATCTTATCTGTCAACATTAAAAAGAGTTTTTTTATCGCTACAATTGTTTTCGAGATTTTCTAACATGAAAAGTGGATTTGAAAATGGTTTAATGGCTAACTAAAGTGGTTTAAAAATGTGAGACAAGTTTAGTGACATATTGTGAAAAGTGAAGTTCACGATATAAAGCCTATTGGATAATAAGAAAAATTATTATTGATGCATTTATTCAAATCTAAGAAATTTGTTTATATAAATCTTTGTATAAGAAAGAATTTGTATATACATATATTAATATGAAATATTATAATAATACAAATTTATCTTAATTAATTGCAAATTATTTTAATAGTAATAAGGAAACATGAGAATGATTTAAATTAAAAAATATTTTTAATTTAAAACAATATTATGCAATTCTATATACACGTGATGTCTTAGAGACTGTGTCCTTTTATATGTCATCTAGTCGACCATTTAAGAAGTTACACGAGAATCACACATAGCAAGTAACAAAAGGCAACTAGCATATATCGTAGCATGTGAATCAATGGGTAACGAAATTCCTACTCGTATGGTGATTTCACCCTTCAAATATCACTATCTGGGGGATGAGAGGATATCCGAGAATCTGGTTATAGAATCTACGTTAGAAATGATTTTATATTCCTTTCCACCGATATCTTATCTGCTTAGGTAAGCACTTTTACTCCATATCTTTACATAATCATCTCCTATTCTTTGACGAAAAGGGCACAATCCAAAAAAAGAGTCAAACATCATCAAAGACAACCTTTAACAGTCTCTTTCTCTTTTAAATATTCGAATTTGAACCGTACAATACTTACATTGAATCTTTTTCTTATTGTATTTTTGGCTTATTATACCGACATTATATATATATAAATTTATATATAATATATATAATTTTAAATTTTCACAACAGTAGTCCTATTTAGAGAAGAATCTGGAATTAGTTGACGATGTGGTCTCTTAGACTGTTTAGCCTCGTCATTAAAATCATTCAATTCAATTCAATTCAATAAAATTTATAAATTTTATTTAATTGTATATAATTATAAAGATAATATTTTTTAAACAAATTTAATTTATAGGATTTGGTAAATATATTATTAGCCCCTCCCTGTTGCACGAAAATGCATTAGTTTAGACTAATTTTTTTTCCCGTAGGATACGTCGGCTATCCCGATCTCTTAAAAAGTCTAGCAATTAATGACTTGGCATGGGCCAAGCTGCATATTATATATTAGTTATTTCTTAATCTTTTATATTATAAGATATAGTTTAATATTTTAAAATATATTTGTATAAAATAATTTTTCATATCATATTATATTAAATAAGTTGTATGTTACATTAGAAAATGTATTTTAAATTATATTAATTTTAAACTTAAAATATATATTTTTATATGATATATTTTCATATTATAATAATTATATATGTATAAATATAAAATTTATAGTATATTTATTTTGTATTTGTTATAATTGTTATATCAAATTTAATTAATAAAAGATGTGCTTTACTTTATACTAGATGATTTTGAGTTTATACCAATTATGTGTTTTGGGGTTTACATATGGTGATAGCTATATGGGACTACATACCCTACCTCCCAATAGGATTTGAAATTGCGACCTCTTTTTTAAGAGTACAAATTTTCCACCACTAGGCCAAGTCAAGATGTATATATGTATGAGATTTTAGTCGGTTGGATAGCTGACACAAATCGTGTTTATTCATCAATTTTATAGCTATTCATGACCCTAGTTTAGAGTGGACTCAACAAGTGATCTTTCTTCTTCTTGTCTTGGGAAAAAAATCACATCTGCATGATATCGTTTATATGCAAATAAATTTCATTATTACATAAAAAATATATCCTTCTCAAGCAACAATTCTATTTCTTATTTAGATACAATCATTTACTTTCCAAAAATCTTCATACAATAAATACTATTACAAGAAAAAGTAACTTAAAATACTATTTTACTATGCTTCTCATTAAATATATTATAACATATCTAAATTTGATTTTTAATAAACAGTGATATCTCTTTATTTTTATTTTTATTTTCACTAATACATTTGGGGTGAAATTGCGACGGCAATTTGTGACGACAGGGAAATGTTAAGCGGTTTTGGCTTTTTTTTTTTCAAATATAGCCCGACACCATCGCAATTGCGACGTTGTCGGGATATAAGTGCAAAAAAAAAAGGAACGTTGTCATTTGTGTTTTCAACAGCGCCGAGAGAGATTCCCTCCGCGAAATCAAGCGGGTTATCATTTGTGTTTTGAACAAAGCGGGTTGTCATTTGTGTTTTGAACAGCACCGAGAGAGATTCCCTCCGCGAAATCAAGCGGGTTGTCATTTGTGTTTTCAACAGCGCCGAGAGAGATTCCCTCTGCGAAATCACAGCTACAATTTCTGAGTACGTTGGGTTTATTTTTCTTTTGTCATTATTATTTAATCTGGTATTAAGCTGTTAGAGAGCTAAAATACCCAGAAATGAGGACATATCTGTGTTGAATTTATTGTTAGCGGCTTTGGTTATTTAGAATGCTTCCCCACAATACTTAATAGGATGCATTTGGTTTTCAAAGCTTTCACTGACTTGGATTCAAGATTCTGAGACTTTCACGTGCCTTGCTTCAGTTGTTTCCACAAACAAATCGCGTGCCTTTTGTATGCTTCCACATTTTATATACATGTCCATCAGGGTAGTCACCACCACTATATTTGACAAAAACCCATCTTCAATTACTTTTTGGTGAATTTCCCTACCCTGTTCTATGACTGTACCTCTGGTTTTAATGTATAAAAATGACCCAAATTTCAAAGGAAGTATATGATAAATTCCACCTAACACTTCCTAATCCCTGGACAGTGTCTTCTTACACTTTGAAACAAACAATTCCAAAGGGAATTAGCCTCTAGGGCTCTGCAACACCCAAACCCACAATTCTTGGCTCTAAACCCTTCTTAACTAGGGCATTCTCAATCACCCGATTCTACACCCTTCAAATCCAAATTAGTGGATGATTCACCATCTCACAAACATTATACAATGTTCCACATTATAACAATCCACCCTTGCTTGGATAGATCACTCACTGCTATACATTAGCATTCAACTCAAGGTAATTTCCCACAGTTTATCCTGTGATCACACTGTTTTCCACAAAACTTTGCCTATGCAATGTCAGTACTTCATAATACAAGTTAGTTATTGTCATCCCATGAATATTAGGTCTTCTATGTTACAGCAAAATCAAAGTAAACTCATTCAAAACGGTTTAGAATGGATGAAAGAAATCCTTCTAACTCATGTATGTGTTAGTTCAAACAAATGAGGATAGTCACTCTAAAGACAACATGATAATGTACACTCACAGTAAGTGTAGATTATCATGTTGTCTTTAGAGTGACTATGCTCATTTGTTGAAGAAGAAAAGCATTAATGTGGCTGAATAGCAATACATTCAAGTGGGAATTACACAAGGGACAGTCACTGTGAGATGTCCTCATTTGTGACTGTCCTTACAGTGAGTGTACATTATCATGTTGTCTTTAGAGTGACTGTCCTCATTCTGTAAGTGTACATTATCATGTTGTCTTTACAGTGACTGTCCTCCTTCAAGTGGCAATTACACAAGGGACAGTCACTGTAAAGACAACATGATAATGTAGAGAAACGTTGTCATTTGTATTTTCAACAGCGCCGAGAGAGATTCCCTCCGCGAAATCACAGCTACAATTTCTGAGTACGTTGGGTTTATTTTTCTTTTGTCATTATTATGTAATTTGGTATTCAGCTGTTACATAGCTAAAATACCCAGAAATGAGGACATATCTGTGTTGAATTTATTGTTAGCGGCTTTGGTTATTTAGAAGTTTAATTTTATTTGTTCATCTTTCAAGCACAAACGTTTTGTGGACCGTAACGTCTTCATTATTTCGGGTATGCAATGAAACAGCCCTAACTTGCGACTACCTTCACAGTACTGCAAAACCGAAGAGGGAAAAGCAAGTTAGGATGGAAATAAACAAACTTAAAACTCAGACTTAAGAAAGATGAAGGCAATGCTTCAAAAGGCCGATGCCCTAAACACAGGAAAACACAATACCACCATTAAATGCTTTTAGTCCTAATAAGGACATCATTACAAACTCATTGAAGTATTGCATTATTTTAATAACATTAAAGGTGCTAAGATCCTCCAATTGACCTGTTGACCCTGTTTATGTATTCCATCCCTCTGATTTGTCCTGAAAGTCTGTATAATCTCCGTCTCCAAATTGGTTGTGTGAGGTGCTCCGGCACCAGTTCGCCAATGGAATAGAAGTTGTTCTTCCTATATCAATGGAAATCTTAGCTCTACAACTTCTAACATTAATTAAAGTAGAGGAAGATGGTGCGATGAATGTCATATTAGTAAAATTGTTGAATCTACAAGAAGCTTATGAGAATGCTTATAATGCCTTGACACATCACCAAAGAATAGTATAATGTGGGTTTGAGAAGAGGTATGCAATCCCCCTCTTAAGAAAAATGATATGATTTTGAAGTACAATGAAAGAGCAGCCAATCCAAGTCAACATACAAAGTTTGATGCCTTATGGGAGGGTCCTTTTTATATTTCTCGCTACAAAGAAAATTATGTTTTTGAGTTGGAAAACATGGAAGGTAATCCTTTTGAGATATTGATAAATAGGATCCATCTTAAACATTTCTATTAATAGTTTATCCTTCCTTCTTGTACATAGTAGGTTATTTATGCTTTAAGCTCAATAAGTATCATGAGGTACATTTTCTTTGTTGTTAGTCTCTAGTTTTCTTAAGGTTTGAGCCCATGTTTTACCCCATGCATAGCATTTTTTGTTGTCCAACACATTTTAAAATGATCACCCCCCTATTATTGTATCACTTCCTCCTTGTTCCTCATTCAAGTGGCAATTACACAAGGGACAGTCACTGTGAGATGTCCTCATTTGTGACAAGGACAGTCACACATGAGGACATCTCACAGTGACTGTCCCTTGTGTAATTGCCACTTGAATGTATTGCTATTCAACCACATTTATGGGCCCGTTTGGACCACGACACACAGTAGCATCTACAAAGAAGAATATCCCAGGTGTAACAAGTTGTAAGAATATACCAACAGTTCTAAGAAGTTCCCTAGCACATAGTAGCATCTTCTAATTGTCTATACCACTTCACAAGGTATTGTTTGCACACATTGTTTTTGGTTCTTTTGATGACCCTTGTTTTGAAATTGCTATTAGGCCTTGTAGCTTATATGTTTTGATTGCTGGAGATCTTCTAAAGCTAAGCAAGAAGACCATTGCACGAGTTATAGCCGCGCGCTCAGGTTTGAAAATTGTATATTTTTTAATCTAATGTATATTTTAACTAGACTTTTAGCTTATTTTTGCTGTATATTTTAATCTAAAGGGAATCATGGATGTGAACTTGAAAGAATTTTGTACTTAGTTCTTATGGAGAGAATAGTAGTAGTTTACGGTCTAATATCAAATAGAGTTTTCCAATTACAGAAAGTTAATGAATTCTAATAGCTTATATGTTTTGATTGCTGGAGAGCTTCTAGAGCTAAGCAAGAAGACCATTGCACGAGTTATAGCCGCGCGCTCAGGTTTGAAAATTGTATATATTTTAATCTAATGTATATTTTAATCCTTTTGCCATGTCATGTAATATGTCTTGCCTTGTAGCTTATATGTTTTGAAATTGCTGTTAGGCCTTGTAGCTTATATGTTTTGATTGCTAGAGAGCTTCTAGAGCTAAGCAAGAAGACCATTGCACTAGTCGTAGCCGCGCGCTCAGGTATGAAAATTGTATATTTTTTAATCTAATGTATATTTTAACTAGACTTTTAAAATATTAAAGGATTTAACTAGGTCTAAGAAGATTTGTGTACTTTTGACAATTTTGCTTAGTCACTGAAAGTTGTAGACCGAAGTTTTCATAACCCAATTTTTGCTTCCTGTGAAGAACGATCATGTCAGATAATATAAGTGAAGAACAAAATAGGGAGACAATCGCTAGATTGTGGTCTAACTTGAAAAGAAAAGGTGATGGAAAATGTTATTGTCCCTGCAAAATTTGTAAGGGCTTAAACCGTAGAAGACTGCTAATCAAAACAGTTAAGAGACATTGTAGGGAGAATGGTCACATTGAAGGGGGGCATGACTATCATCCACTGGTAAGTTGTTCATTATATCATTTTAACAATTTATATACATATGAAATCACTTGATGATGAGTTGAAGATCATGGTTTATTTATGTTAATCAATTTTATATAGGTTGATCTCCCCAGGGAAGTACATGATATGGAGGAACATGGGGGTGCGAATATCCAAGGTGAAGATAATGATCCCATGGAAGATGATGATCATGCGCCAGAAAACACAATTGAAGATGATGGTATAAATACATTGATCCATGACACATTTAGTCCAAGCGGATCTGATCATGATGATGATGATAGCCTCGATGTACCTCTACTTGAGAAGGCATACGAGCCCCTATACAAAGACTCCCAAACAACTCTTCTCTCTACTGTATTGTTGTTGTTGAACTTGAAGGTTATGAATGGTTTATCCAACATAACAATGTCACGTATGTTAAGGTATGTCATATATGTCTTTATAGTTAACAAAGGGTGAATAATGTACCACTAATATTGTTTATATTAACAACTTATATTTTTTGATGTAGATTGATAGGCGAGTTTTTGTTACCACCATCAAATATTCTACCTCGCTCATATCGAGAATTATCTGCTATTATGAAAGATATTGAAATGGAGTATCAAGCAATACATGCTTGTCCCAATGATCATATTATATATTATAAAGAACATGAATTTGCAACACAATGCCCTGTATGTCATACGAGTAGATATTGAACAGATCAAATAACAAAAAAGGTGCCTCACAAGGTTCTTCGTTACATCCCCATTATTCCACGGATGCGACAATTATTCAGGTGTACTAGCTTGGCACAATTTATGGATTACCATGCACGCAATAGAAGTCGAGATGAAATTATTTGAATCCCTGCGGATGGTTCGGCATTTATGCACATAGAGGAAAAGTGGCAACACTTCAAAGAAGAACCTCGTAATCTCAGGCTTTCATTGGCAGCGGATGGTGTCAATCCATTTGGAGAGATGAGATCTATTTGCTCGGTGTGGCCTATTTTTGTTATCAACAATAACATTCCTCCGTGGATGTCAATAAAGAGGGAGCACATTATGTTGGCAATGATTGTTCTAGGTATTTTATCATTTGATAGTTATTAATTTACATGTACTTACAAATCTTACAGTAAAATGGTCACAATAATTATGTAATGTTACTGTTCATTCAAGTAGGTAAATATCAAGTTAAAGATATGAATGTATATATTGAGCCTCTTATTGACAAGTTGGTGGAGTTATGGAACGGTGTCACTATGTATGACGTGTCTAGACCAATAGGACAAAGACAATTTCAATTCCATACAATACTTGTATGGACAATACATGATGCCCCAGGGCTAACACATTTTTGTGGTATGTTATAGTGAATTCAAGTTGCGCATGATAATTCTAATTATAAAAATCAACATATTTAATAATCCAATTATATCATTATCTTGTAGGTCTTCAAACAAAGGGAAAATTTGCGTGTCCAGTTTGTGGTCCAAAGATGAAATCTCGTCATTCAAAAAGTTTAGGAAAGCAGGTGTTTGATGAGTACAGACACTTCCTCCACAGGAATCATAAGTATCGAAGTATGGAAAAACATCTTTTCAATGGGAAAGAAGAGACTACATCAAAGCCACGAAGAATGACACCTCGCCTATGGAAGTTGGAATATAATAGAATTAATCGTCGAGGTAATGTCGTTCCACCTAATGGTTTATGTAATTTATATATTTCTATTATGATTTTTGTTTACTAATTATGTAATTGATGATCATGAAGGTCGTCAAGGCACTACTGACAACCTTCCAAAGGGACTAAAAAGCTATCCTAGACAATTTAGTAGGTTGCCCTACTACGAGGACCTACAAATTGTGCATTTGTTTGATCCTATGCATATTGGAAAGAATATAACAGAAACATTGTGGAAAATACTGGATGGAAGGCGTGACAAAGAAAAAATTGTCAAAATTTGTAATGACATTCATGAATCCAATCATGCACTGAAGAATTTCATTCACTCAAATAGCAATAGAGATCAGATTAATATAAGTGCCCTTCCTTGGTTATTAACGGAGCAGCAAAGTGATGCCATAAAAGAAGTCATACGAAAAATTTGATTTCCCACAGGATTTGCTGCGAACATAAGCAATCTCATATCAAAGAAAAGTGAATTTAGGCCAGGGCTCAAAACGCATGATTGGCATACTTTCATCAAGGTAAGTTATGTTCTTCTGTATTTACAATATATTCATAAACTACGTGTACTATTCATTATGTTATGTTAGAAAATAATGAAATGATTGGTTTATAATTACTGCAGTACATGCTACCTCTATCTCTCCCAGAGCACTTCAACAATAACATCAAACAAGTGATATATGATCTTGGAAAATACATGAGGTAAGCAGTAATATCTGTTCAATTTGTTGTATATATTTATTATATTCGTGATTTGTTTTTCTTGCTATGTTTTCTATTGTATATTATTTTGTAAAGTCTCGTATTTATATATTTTTTGTGACTTGAATCTCTTAATGTAGGTGGTTGTCATCTAAAGAAATCCATAAAGAAGATATAAACTATTGGAAGAGAAGAATTCCTCATTTACTGTGTGAAATGCAAAAGTGTCTACCTCCAACTTTTTTCAATGCACAAGAACACTACCTCATACACCAAGTTGAGGAGATTGAATTGTGTGGACCTGCACACACTAGGTCAATGTGGATGGTTGAGAGGCACTTGAAATCTTTGAAGGCTTTGGTTCGACAAAGAGCACATCCTAAGGGTTCTATGGTAGAGGGATACATGGTATACCAGACTATGGTGTACATTACTGAATATCTTCCTAAGTTTGCTTCAAATATCCATGTAGATTGCATTTGGGATCTCGACCCTTTTAAAAAATTCAAAGGGGAGTACTTGATGGGGAAAGGTAGATTGAGGAAAGTGACAGGTAATAAATTATAAGATGTTATTGTAATAAATTATTTCTTAATCTTCAAAATAAATCGGTTGTAAGTCATCTATTTTTTTTTGTACAGTTGCTCGAGAGTGGGATGCACTACATTTGTATATTGCAAACAATCTTGATTGGATGACGGTATGGATTGAACGATGTCAACATTCTGGTCACACATTAACATGGGAAGGTGTATCTTCATTGGTTAAAGAAGCTCATCGTAATGGAGATTCTAATGTTACGCAAAGGGAAATAGATTTAGCATATGGTTTAAGAGATTTCTAGGTACGTACAAAATTATTAATCACCCGTATGTTTATTAACTCACGATATAATAATTTTGACATGTTTCACATATTATTGCAGGTTAAACACCACAAGGGTATGTTCTGTAATGGTCAAAAATTTCGCGTCAAAGTGTTGGATGACACGAAGAAAACTTGTGATTCTGGAATAACTACAGTCTTTCAAGTGACTAATATTTCATCTAGAAATGACTTACATCCTCAAGAGTCTAAAAATCAATACTATGGCATTTTGGATGATATACTTGAGTGCGAATTTAGTTCCTTCAAATTAGTACTCTTCGTTGTCAAATGGTACAGGCTACGACTTAATCCAAATGATCCTAATAGAACTGTTATTGAACATGATAATGAATTTACAATGGTTAATACAAGGTCATTTGAGCTAGTTGGGGATGAGCCCTATGTTCTTCCAAGCCAATGTGAGCAGGTATTTTACTCAGAGGTTTCACATAAACCGGGTTGGTCATTTGTTGTTAGACATGAACCGAGAGGAAGGCCGATAAAGTATAATGCGATGGAAGAAGAAGATACCGAAGAAGTAGAAGATGATCACGATCGACAATTATTGGATGATGTTCCTGAGACAAATTTTCATGAAGAAGAAGAAGAAGATGATGACGATGATGCTGCTACTGATGATGATGATGAAGATGATGTTGATGTTGATGATGATGATGTTGATGAAGATGACAACGATGACAATGACGACGACGACGATGATGATGACGATGATGACGAGGATGATGATGATGATGATGATGATGATGATGATGATGATGATGATGATGATGATGATGATGATGATGATGATGATGATGATGATGATGATGATGATGATGATGAAATTTAAAGGTATGCCATTAATCCTTAATGTATTTAATATTCATTTCTTGATAGAAATATATTTGTCTTAAATGGTTACATAGTTTATTCATTATCTATTTAAAAGCTACAAGTTTCAACTACAAATAGAATACTGCTAATATAAATTAACTATTAATCTAAATTAATTAAATAAAACTATTTAAAACACATATTGATGCATGAATGTATTGAGCCTTATTTTCTTTCAGGTCAAAAGCATTTGTAAGTGTTCTCACAACACCAACCAAGCATCTTCATAAGATCACTCTCCTTGATCCAAGCCAACTCCATAACCTATTAGAGTGCACACCAAATCCTTATGCCACCTTAGCATTCTACATCTTTGGAATAATCCCAATGTCCCTCAATCCATCCAATGGATTCATCCAAGCAATCTAATCAACAAACTATCAAATGCTCACAATGCCTCAATAGGCTCCAAACTTGACTTCACCTTAACTAGGTGTTTCCTCCACCTCCACCACACACATCAAGCAACTTCAAATAGCATGTCCCCAAGGTTACTAAGCCCTCAACTCATCAGCTGATACAAAAACCCAGTTTTAGCCCTTCAGTAGGCCTACTTCCCTAGCAGGCTTATAATGTGAGCCTGATTTAAGTGTTATAATGTGTACGTTTTAATGTTTTTAATTTTTATGTGATGCTTATGATGGATGTGATTATGATTATGATGTGATTATGCTCACGATAATTGAATTACATTTGCAGGAAATTGAACTTCTTTCAAGAGCATCCCGCACAGTCTCATGGATCGACAGGTATAAGTCAATACACCTTATAGAAAGTCTATTTAATACACTTATCAATAGTAAGATTGATGTCTTCTAAGATCTCTCCCATTTGCAGGTACCAGCAAATAGGTATTTGTCAGAAGTGTCTTCCTCGAGTGAGGGAAATATAGGAATAGAAGAGGAAAGTGAGACATGCAGTTTATCTAGAATAGGGAGATTAACTAGAGGTCAAAGGACTAGAAGGAAATTCAATAAACACATGAAATTTTTCCTTGCTCAAGGGGGGTCATGTTCTTATGATGATGAGATGAAAGGCGACATCGAGGTGCCCTTGAGGTACCAACATCTATAGAAACATTGGGTACCCAAGGAACTTCCTCCAATAAACACTGATTTTTGTGTTAATGAGAGGATATATCGCATAGCACCATCATCATTACATGGTTTGGGCCTATTTTCTATGGATGGCATAAAGGTGTCTTACAACAAAGTTTCTGAATTGATGGAGTATGTTGGACCATGTTACGATTACAAAAGTTGGATGCATATTGTTCAATATAAAAAAAGTATGCGTAGGTATGCACTCTCGGCAAATTATATACAACAACAAGACAATAATCAAAGTAAAAGTGTGGCTATATACATTGATGGAAGGCAAAAAGCAACAGGGAATATTGCGGGTTTTATAAATAGTACACGACCTGGGTCAACTATAAAGCAACCCAATTGCATATTTGAGGTGCGCGAGGGAAATTGTGTATTCATCTGTGTGATAAAATCAATACGTGCAGGGGAAGAGCTACTTATTGATTACAATTTGAACCGCATAGATACAAACGAGGCTACTATCATGGGGGTGGTACATACTATTAAACCAACTTTTAATCAATGACTCCAACATACCATTTAGTTATTAAATTTTTGGCTAACATTTTTATACTTGATCTTTGACACAGGGGCACAATATGGAGCAACCGCCTGAAGGTGATGGTGACGATATTCCTAGCTCATCTACACATGAGCAGGTAAAACTCATTGTAATTGTGCAAACTAGATAGAAGCAAAATGTTATTTTTTTTAATGTTATTTTCTTCATTATTTTGGAGTAATTTTGATAATACTAATACTATTGTTGTCACAGAGGGCCGGTGGTCGGAGAGAGGGAAAGCAACCTGCAGTCCTTCAGGAGTCCCCCCTTGTGGACCCTTTTTTTATTGATTTAGCAGAGACCGATGACCCGATCGGTTCCATTAAAAAGCTACTAAAGAAAATTGGGAAAGAACTTCTATGTTTGGTATCCATACATCCTCAGACTCAGGAAATAAAAGACAGGGCAGCTGAGTTGTTGCGCACTTCTGAAAACTTTAAAGTAAGTATTAATGAAATTTTTAATTATTAAAAAAGTTCAATAATGGTTTTTATGTTATGCTCTTTTATGACATTAATTAAAATATGGATGCATTGTCTTTACAGAGTTATTTGCATAATTTTGAACCCCATTCCCATGATGAGGCCGGTACTGCAAGTGGTTCAGGTAGATCACATGTTCCATTCCCCACTTGTGTTTTCCACTGAATATATATAGGAATGATCATAATCATTGACAATACATGCTCGAACAATCTTTTTTTTTTAATGCTCTAACAATCTTGTCCATGCTAGTCCACGCGTTCTATATTTATGCATGCTCTAACAATTTTATTCTTCAGCTCCTTTCCATGATGATATGACAACGCCGCCTCCATCCAGGACAGCCACAAATGTCTTGCCGACTGCCATGTCAACAACACACAGCCTAAATGCACCAATTGTTGCACCATCTACTGGTACACAAATCCCTCTTTTTCTCTCTTTTGTTATGTGTTTAAGTGTTATGTGTTTATGATGTAGATCCCTTGATTGTGTTTGTGCCATGGGTGCTCTACACCAATTTATTTCCCTTGAAGTATTATTTCTTGGAGGCATTTGATAATGGTTTTCATTTTTTGCAATAGGAGATGCAATAAGTCCCGATGCAGCATCATTTCCTGGATGTTCCCGTGTTCCTAGTACAAGAACGGTGAAGGATTGCATATTGATCGTCAGCGATGATGAAGGCATTCCCTTAAAAGTAGCCAAAGTTCCAGGTACTTTAAAGTTATTATTATTCTATAGTGATATAATAGTAATTTAGTTTTTGATCACTCTTCATCGACTAATGATCCCATGATTATTTTGTAGGGAATGATATTTTTTGGCGAAAACTTGGTGACGAGTATTTGCGGATATTCGGGCCCACCCTACGTACATGGTGGAACATCATATCCTAACTAAAACCCCAAACCACTATTTTGATTTCATATCATTGCTAGAATAGTTTTCCTTTTCATCAATTTCTTGAACTATATTAAAGGTAGCTTCTCTTCATTTATGGTCTAACATGTTTTTTTTTACTTAAAAGGTGGAATAACCAAGATAAAAAGTTGAAGGATGATCTTGTACATAGTATGACCCAGCTTTTTGGACCTCGTGCATTCGAGAGAAACAAGCTCCTTGAAAGAGCTGGTTTATGTTTGAAGTATATTAGGGACCAGTACAGGAAATATTTAGAGGTTAACCCTAGGCACGAGCGTCTGCCCTGTGTTCTTGAGGCTGAGTCGCAGGCTTTGATTTTGGATGGAAAGTATAAAGCCGACATGAAAAAAGGAATTACGCCAGTAGAGAGTAGAGCAAGGTATGTGATACTTTTGAGAATGTAATTATGTACTAATTAACCTCTAAATTTTTCCTGTAATTATGTACTAATTAACCTCTAAATTTTTCCTGTACTGGTCTCTAACATATTTCAAACTTTTCATAGATTGCCTGACACATCAAAGGCAACAAAGGCAAGATTAGAAAAGCACGGGACACACAAGCTCGGCTCTGGTGGTTTTTCCAAACTTCAAGCACGAGTTGTAAGTATTAGTAAATGAAAACTTGTATCAATTTTTTTATATATTGCAAGGAAATTTTTTTTGATCAAACAATGCAAGTAAAATTCACCATACCAAGCAAAAATGTAGGGGTCAGAGTTCAATAGATGCCTCACAGAAGAGGACAAGAGAATTGGCTTCCAACAAGGCTATAGAGCCGTGGCTGAACGGCTACGAGCTGAAATCAGTGTGCAAGGTTCAAATAATGATGCATCTGAGCCACAGGTAAATAAGCTAAATGAAATTTATTTCAAATTGAATACTTTACCAATTAGTCTATTTGATGTTAAGTTCTAATATAAAGTGAGTATATCTATTTTAAGAAAGCAATGATAACAATGTGTAGGATATTGGAATGCAGCCTGACAATCCTTCTACACAATCTATGCATAATGAAGGTTCGCATGATGTGCATCCTAGTGGTGGAGGTATACATTTGCTATTAAAATTTTTATATGTAATTACAATTGGTGTTTGGATTGATGTAACATTTTGTATAGCAACTGTAGAGGATCGAGGGGTCGGTGCTCATGAGCATGTTGAGGTTGAGTCTAGACAAAATGATGTGGCCAGATCAGGTAATTAAAGAGCGCCACAGTTATGTTCTTTAAAATAATTAAATACTTGTAACAATTATAATTAAATATTTTAAATTTAACTCTTTTATTTGTTATTGTAGAGGACCCCCCTTTGCAACAGCATAGGAATTTGAGATCATCAAGAACAGAGAACAAAACAACTGATGAGGGGGGTATTGATGATAACACTGATGCTCCTCTTAGAGCTTACATAGAAAAAAAAATTAGAAAGAGAAAAAAGAAATGATTGTCATCTAAATACCTTAATTGATAATGACTGAATTTTATGTCTCAATGAATTTAATTATGTGCTAATGAATGTTCATGAATTATGTGTTTATTTTCATATTGATGAATGTTGCGTGTTAACGAATCTAATGTGTTAATGAATGTTATCATGTGATATTGATTGAATGTTACATTTTATTAATAATTGAAAGAATGAATGAATGTTAGATGTTAACGGGGAATGTAGAGTGATGTTAGGGGGAGGGGGGTGGGGCCAAATGAGCTTCCACCTTCACGTGGTTGGCCCTGTTTAGTAGAGAATATTAAACTATATTCTTGAAACAAAGTGAAGCTCAATAAGATACTAAATGAGTCAAAATGGTTATCAAGGTCCTCTATCCATAAGATACTTGTAGTCAAAATGGTTATTAATAAGATACTTGTAGTCAAAATGGTTATCTAGGTCCTCTATCCATTCCATAAGTTCTTCACCATTCAAACTTCCTCCATAACAAGGAATGTGCTCTAGGTTAGTCATGAAGCCTAGCATGGACTCTCTGTCAGATAGAGCCACTATTTCAGAGCCTTTTCTGTGCATTTCCTTCAAGCACTGTACAGTGTACAGATGTGAAAGGGATAGTCAGACCAGTGTGGAAGTTAGAGTATTTATATCTTATGCTTTGAGAGTTTATTTGGTAGATTCAAGACACCTTATATCAAAGTTATTCCTTTTTCTTATCTGTTGTTCTGTCAAACCCTCATTTTTAGGGTTATTGCATTCAAATGGCCTTAACTTGCAAATAAACCATAGGATATCCTCTGTTCTTTGTAAAATTCAAGTTAAGGGGGTTTATTTTCATATTTTAAAAGCTTTGGAACAGGATACTAAGCCAGAGAATTTTGAGAGCAAGCCCTAGGTCAAGAATCTCAATGTTCTTGACTAGGAGTTGATGGATTATGCAAGATCAGAGGGTAGCGGCAAGTAAAGGACCTCAAACCTTGTTGAATCTAGATCTTTAGAGCATGGTGGACATCTTCAAACTCTGATCTTGGTTTCATGCACCCATTTTCAATGCCTTGTTTTGGAACCCACACCCAAAGGCATGCATTAGGTCTGCGGACTCAATAAGGACATTGATATGCTGGAGTGGAGTCAGGGTCTGGGAGTTGGAGGATTGTTAGAACATCAAAAAGGGTACTCAAAAAACATATAAGTTCATAAGGTCCTTTGTCAAATTGAAGAGTTATTGATGCAGAACAGGTTTTGGAGACCTACTAGAGTCACTAGGTCTATTTGTGATTTTGATGTCTTGGGTTGTTTGGAACATAACCAATGCATGATTCTACATGTTTTAGGGAATCTTAAGAGTTTTCAAATGTTTGATTGGGTTGGCAAAGCCTAGGATCAATAAAGTCTCTTTTGGTAGAAAATCAGGGAACTTGTCCCTAAAAGGAAATTTGGTCTTGGTTGGGATTGAGTCAATAAGGTGTTAGAAGTATCTTGAAACCTTTGAAGTCCCTCTAGTACAGAGATTTTAAACTGGTCTGATAGAATCAGAGGCTAAATTTCTTAGGTGTAACATTTTGGTGTCTTGAAGTGGGTTGGGGCTTAAGACCAAGTTTCTTGCTGACCACTCTGCATCACATTGTCTTGCATGAAATTAGTCATTCTGTATACACTGGTCTAGTGTTGTCAATAGACCCAAATAGTTCAAAGATACTCAAACCAATCAGATGTTTTATGGGGTGCATTTTTTTGTTAGGTAGAAAGGATTCTTCATACAGGTGAAAGTCTCGAACCTTTCCCCACTCCCAAAAAAATATCACTTGTACTGTTATGAGCAGTCATGAGGACTAGACAGATACATTATAATATATGTAATTGCCACTTGAATGTATTGCTATTCAACCACATTTATGGGCCCGTTTGGACCACGGCACACAGTAGCATCTACAGAGAAGAATATCCCAGGTGTAACAAGCTCTAAGAATATACCAATAGTTCTAAGAAGTTCCCTAGCACACAGTAGCATCTATAGAGAAGAATATACAACATGAGGGCAGTCACTGTAAAGACAACATGATAATGTACACTCATTGTATGTGTACATTATCATGTTGTCTTTACAGTGACTATCCTCATTCAAGTGGCAATTACACAAGGGACAGTCACTGTGAGATGTCCTCATTTGTGACAAGGACAGTCACACATGAGGACATCTCACAGTCACTGTCCCTTGTGTAATTTCGACTTGAATGTATTGTTATTCAACCACATTTATGGGCCCGTTTGGACCATGACGCACAGTAGCATCTACAGAGAAGAAGTTTGGTATGCAATGGTCTTGAAACCTCCTGAGAAATTCTTGGTATGCATTTGTGTGGTGCAAAAGCTTCATTGAAAGAGAAAAAGAAGAAAATAATAGAAATGATTTTTTTTCTTTTTATGTCATATACTGTAACCAGCTACTTATAACTTGCAAAAATTATTATAACCATTTGAAATTGAAACTTAGTTTAATGTGAAACTGAGAACTGCTTTACTAGAGCTTTCTGTGATTTAGATTTAGACATCAAGAACATTGTTTTCCTAATATTGTGATTAATGTTTATTTATTAATATCTCATACTGACAAACAATTGATAATTGTAGGGAAAACGTCATTGGGGGTCTTTGAGGATCCACCAGAAGCCAAGGAGAAAATGTATTCAAATGCTAAAGATGGTGTAACAGTCCTTACAGTTGTTGAACCTTGCTGTGTAGATCATCTCCGATTCTCCAAGTTCAACAGTACTGTGGTATTCCTTTGGATACTTCTAATGGTAAATTTCAGACATCAAGTTCTTTTCGTATGAAACTACTACATTTGTAATCTGTAGTTTTAAACTTTTAGTTTATAAATGTTCATCAGCTTTAGTTCGTATGCTGCCATTTCAAGTATGATTAATGAAGTTACCTTTATCACAGGATGAAAGTGAGCAATCAGCATACTGGTACGGAGCTGGCAGCATTGATACGGTGACTAGGGCATCGTTTAATGGTGGTATTGTGTTTTCCCGTGTTTAGGGCATCGGCCTTTTGAAGCATTGCCTTCATCTTTCTTAAGTCTGAGTTTTAAGTTTGTTTATTTCCATCCTAACTTGCTTTTCCCTCTTCGGTTTTGCAGTACTGTGAAGGTAGTCGCAAGTTAGGGCTATTTCATTGCATACCCGAAACAATGAAGACGTTACGGTCCACAAAATGTTTGTGCTTGAAAGATGAACAAATAAAATTAAACTTCTAAATAACCAAAGCTGCTAACAATAAATTCAACACAGATATGTCCTCATTTCTGGGTATTTTAGCTATGTAACAGCTGAATACCAGATTACATAATAATGACAAAAGAAAAATAAACCCAACGTACTCAGAAATTGTAGCTGTGATTTCGCGGAGGGAATCTCTCTCGGCGCTGTTGAAAATACAAATGACAACGTTTCTCTACATTATCATGTTGTCTTTACAGTGACTGTCCCTTGTGTAATTGCCACTTGAAGGAGGACAGTCACTGTAAAGACAACATGATAATGTACACTTACAGAATGAGGACAGTCACTCTAAAGACAACATGATAATGTACACTCACTGTAAGGATAGTCACAAATGAGGACATCTCACAGTGACTGTCCCTTGTGTAATTGCCACTTGAATGTATTGCTATTCAGCCACATTAATGCTTTTCTTCTTCAACAAATGAGCATAGTCACTCTAAAGACAACATGATAATCTACACTTACTGTGAGTGTACATTATCATGTTGTCTTTAGAGTGACTATCCTCATTTGTTTGAACTAACACATACATGAGTTAGAAGGATTTCTTTCATCCATTCTAAACCGTTTTGAATGATTTTACTTTGATTTTGCTATAACATAGAAGGCCTAATATTCATGGGATGACAATAACTAACTTGTATTATGAAGTACTGACATTGCATAGGCAAAGTTTTGTGGAAAACAGTGTGATCACAGGATAAACTGTGGGAAATTACCTTGAGTTGAATGCTAATGTATAGCAGTGAGTGATCTATCCAAGCAAGGGTGGATTGTTATAATGTGGAACATTGTATAATGTTTGTGAGATGGTGAATCATCCACTAATTTGGATTTGAAGGGTGTAGAATCGGGTGATTGAGAATGCCCTAGTTAAGAAGGGTTTAGAGCCAAGAATTGTGGGTTTGGGTGTTGCAGAGCCCTAGAGGCTAATTCCCTTTGGAATTGTTTGTTTCAAAGTGTAAGAAGACACTGTCCAGGGATTAGGAAGTGTTAGGTGGAATTTATCATATACTTCCTTTGAAATTTGGGTCATTTTTATACATTAAAACCAGAGGTACAGTCATAGAACAGGGTAGGGAAATTCACCAAAAAGTAATTGAAGATGGGTTTTTGTCAAATATAGTGGTGGTGACTACCCTGATGGACATGTATATAAAATGTGGAAGCATACAAAAGGCACGCGATTTGTTTGTGGAAACAACTGAAGCAAGGCACGTGAAAGTCTCAGAATCTTGAATCCAAGTCAGTGAAAGTTTTGAAAACCAAATGCATCCTATTAAGTATTGTGGGGAAGCATTCTAAATAACCAAAGCCGCTAACAATAAATTCAACACAGATATGTCCTCATTTCTGGGTATTTTAGCTCTCTAACAGCTGAATACCAGATTACATAATAATGACAAAAGAAAAATAAACCCAACGTACTCAGAAATTGTAGATGTGATTTCGCGGAGGGAACCTCTCTCAGCACTGTTGAAAATACAAATGACAACGTTTCTCTACATTATCATGTTGTCTTTACAGTGACTGTCCCTTGTGTAATTGCCACTTGAAGGAGGATAGTCACTGTAAAGACAACATGATAATGTACACTTACAGAATGAGGACAGTCACTCTAAAGACAACATGATAATGTACACTCACTGTAAGGACAGTCACAAATGAGGACATCTCACAGTGACTATCCCTTGTGTGATTGCCACTTGAATGTATTGCTATTCAGCCACATTAATGCTTTTCTTCTTCAACAAATGAGGATAGTCACTCTAAAGACAACATGATAATGTACACACACTGTGAGTGTACATTATCATGTTGTTGAGTGTACATTATCATGTTGTCTTTAGAGTGACTATCCTCATTTGTTGAAGAAGAAAAGCATTAATGTGGCTGAATAGCAATACATTCAAGTGGCAATCACACAAGGGATAGTCACTGTGAGATGTCCTCATTTGTGACTATCCTTACAGTGAGTGTACATTATCATGTTGTCTTTAGAGTGACTGTCCTCATTTGTTGAAGGAAAAAAGCATTAATGTGGTTGAATAGCAATACATTCAAGTGGCAATCACGCAAGGGACAGTCACTGTGAGATGTCCTCATTTGTGACTGTCCTTACAGTGAGTGTACATTATCATGTTGTCTTTAGAGTGACTGTCCTCATTTGTTGAAGGAAAAAAGAATTAATGTGGCTGAATAGCAATACATTCAAGTGGCAATCACACAAGGGACAATCACTGTGAGATGTCCTCATTTGTGACTGTCCTTACAGTGAGTGTACATTATCATGTTGTCTTTAGAGTGACTGTCCTCATTTGTTGAAGAAGAAAAGCATTAATGTGGCTGAATAGCAATACATTCAAGTGGCAATCACACAAGGGACAGTCACTGTGAGATGTCCTCATTTGTGACTGTCCTTACAGTGAATGTACATTATCATGTTGTCTTTAGAGTGACTGTCCTCGTTTGTTGAAGGAAAAAAGCATTAATGTGGTTCATTAGCAATGTATTAAATAATTATTTTTTTAAATTCTATCCAGGACCATCTTAGAATATCTACTATTTGCGCATTTAGATATTAACCTAATCAACTTGATTCAAAAGATAGATGGTCATTAACCAGAGAGAGATCGCCATGCATTAAGAAACTTAATTTTTCCAAATCCAATTGTTTCCCTTACCTGAATGCCCTACTATTCTAGGCAAGGTATACCGCTCACCTTGGATGAGAGACTAATTATGGGAATTTCTTTTTTCACCCAGATCAAAAAACCACTGACAAAAATGGAAATGACCAATCAAATAGTAGTCTTATTTTAGTTACTTTGTTTGCATAATAAATTGCTTGCATGGATTATTGTAACTAAAACATAGATTCATGCTCTAATAGCTTCCTTTAGCTCGTTAGACTTAATTCAAATAAAGAAAATTAACGGTACAATCAGTAAAATGTAGTTTTCACCATCGTCAATCTCTAGGCACCAAGGTTTTAATATTGAGATTATTTCTTTGTGGTATGCAAGTTGTAAAGGAAATAGAGCCTTCAATAATAAATAGAGCACTCTATTCTTTCTGATCATTTGATTTCTTTATAAGTTTATGATTTGATAATTGCTATTTTCTGATTTTTGTGTATTGTTGATTGGTTAATTGCTATTACCTTTTTCTTTCCTGTTATAAAGAGCTTCTATCAGACTTCACACATGAAACTCTAGATATTTCACACATTCAGATGTAAGCTCTCTTGTTCAGTTTAGTCACGAGACCCCTATTACTAGAGTGTTTGGTGCAGAAATAGCCACTTTTATTATAGAGCATTATTTCTTAAGAATATGTTATCATGTTCCTAATGGAATTGTGCTTAGTATTCAATTCCAAATTAATTTGATTTTCATAAATGTTAAATATAATTGGGTCATTGGTGTATCTGATAGTTGATATGTAGTTATGATGAAGTTAGAAGTTCCAGTGGCTAGAGTTTGTGGCTTTGATACTTCATCCTTGTTGGTTTTTTAGCCTTTCTATATGCCAATAAAAATAAGGTGCATACCTGAAACAAACAAGCAATAATGCAAAGGCTGGTGTGTGAAAATGGAACTATTCTAGTGATATTAATTTTAAAAATTTCTTTTATTTTTTAAGGTCTTGGATGCCATTGGAGCTACTATAAATTACTAACACTAAAGAAATATTGCATCTGATTATTTTGTTGGAAGTTTGGAACATATTGAACTTTCTCCACTATAACATATATAGCCTGGAGCTTTCATAAAACCATTTTGATAAATAGTCTTGCACATTCCCTGTAAGACACAAACTTTTAGTGCCATAAAAATACACATTGTCCTCAATTAGTAATGTCTCAAATTTTGTACAGAACTTGTTATTTGAGTCTTATATTTCAGAACTGAAGCAAAAATTTCTCCAAAAAAGTCAAGATGATCGATCTAGCATAGATTTCAAAAACTGTAGGTAGTTTAACTAATGTGGATGCAATCATATTTTACCACTCTGAATGAACTAGTTTGCATGAAAATTTATATACAACCATCATTGCATTGTGGCTCTTTGTTAGAGACATAGAATTTTGAAGTTTAAATTATTTTCACAATTTTATCATAACTTGGAGCATTTTTCATACTTAGCTGTGTCACTAGCTTAATGCATATTAATTATTTTGTCTTGTTTTTCTTGCATGGCACGGAAGCAACAACAACATATAGGGCTGAAGCTTTAGAATTTCAAAAACAATTGAGGCATTTGCAGAATCGGTGTATTTGCTCAGTGGTCAAGCTTCATCTTTGATTCAAGGAAGATGAGCACGGGAGGCAGCAACATCTTCAACAAATGGACGAAATTGCTAGCAGGAATATGGAGGTATGAAGTAGAGAGATGCTTTGTAATAGAAGGAATCTGTCTTAAGCTAAGTTTGTGTTGGCTAAGAAAATCTCATTTCATAAAAACTTGAATGCCTCTTATGTATACAGTCCTATTTAGTGACACAATATTAGATTCGTAAAAGGTAAGTGTGTTATGAACATTTCTATATGTAACCTTGCAATATTTTCTACTAAGATTTTCACTCTTTAAGGATATTTTGTAAAGTTTATAAGGTCTAAAATTTATAGGTAGGCGTCTCACAACCAAATTATATTACCTTGGATTTTGGACCTATTTTTAGTTGCTTGAGTTGTTGTAGGGTTATAGCACATTATTTTATAGCAATATAAGTAGATGTGTGAATTCTTGTCATGAACCATCCAAATCATTGTAGTCATGCCCTTGCTACATGTAAATCTTAGTTTGGAGGTTTGATCTCATGTGTTGATGAATGCTTAATGCTATGTTGGAGGTTTGATCTCTTGTGTCGATGAATGCTTAATCTGTAGTTTTGATACGTATGATTCTATAGTTGAGATGAATTGTTGAATGTGTTTGAGGACTTTGATTATGCTGCTGTGATAGATTATGTAGGTTTCCTTGTAATATCACAGTGATAGTTGTAAACATGTATCAATGTTCCTCTGCTAATTTATTGCTGCTACTGCTGAGTCTATCTTTATCTGCTGCTGATGAAGGCATTGATTATCTTTCAGATGTATGTCTTTCTGTTGTTGTGTATTTCTTTCCTCTGCTTTTGATGAAATGAACTGCTAAATATATTAATCTTGCTTGCTATTATTATTGTTTGCTTGCTGAAATGAACTCCTAAAGTTAGTGTCTATTATTGTCTTGCTTGCTATTAATCTTATTTCCATTGCTATGGTTCTGAATAGCAAATTGCTGCATCTTCTCGACAAATATTTATCACTGTATTAAGGTTATTCTTAGATCTCTTTCTTCTGGTCAAACCCTTTATTAGAAGTTTCTCTTTATTATAATAATTACTGTTTCTTTTATGAGGTTTGTATGAAGAACTTGATGTTCTTAAAATGGACATTTCTCTGATTTGTCAATATAATTGCTAATGTGATAGTTTTCAGACAAAGAGACTGTTGCTTTGTCACTTAACCAACTAATTTTTTTTTATAAAAAAAATCATTGTTTTATTAAGTTATTACTTACAAAATGTTCTTGATTGTTCAAGAGCAACTCAGATTGCTGATCTCAATCCTTTGCAAGGGCTCAACTCATAAGATGATTGATGGTCTGTGTTTTAGATAGGAAAATTGTGAAAGCATTTACGGTCAAGACTGGGGGATGACATTCTTTCAGTTTGCAATGCATGTCTTGGGTGCCAAAAGGTCAAGTAAAACTGGAATTCAATGAATTCATGTATTATTATAAATTTCTGAGAAAAGATATAACCGTGCAAGAGTATGCTAATTTGGGTGTTCTTAGACTGGGTGCTATGTATTGATATGAATATTGATTGAAATTGGTTGGCTTGAGCAAAAGCTGTAATGTTTCTTTAAGGTTTATCATAGAATCTACTCTATTGCAATATATAGAACTTATATGATAGTCTTTGAATTGCTGAAGTAATCCATGATTTCTGATTTCTTCCAATCCATTTGAAGTTTATTCTAAGAAGTATTTAGCTAATTTAGCTAGACTTGTGAAAGTTCAATGCCATATATTTTTAAAAATATGGAGCTTATATGATAGCCTACGATTGATAAAGTATATGCCTGATTTATGAACTTTTACCATACATTTGGAATACATCATAACAAAAATGTAAAGCTAGACTTTATTAGTTCAAGTATAGTCTTGGTTTTTCTATTGTGTCCTAGGTCATGTCATACTTTAGAAGCAACATTTTTATTTATGTACATGAGTACTTGGTGTAGAAGGTTGAACCTTGCCACTCAATTTAGATGAAGTCATTGGTCTGCTACCACTCAACCCCCACCCACATAAGGAAATCAAAATTCATTTATCTTTATTTTTGTTGACTTGTATTATCAACTAGCAAAGCTTGATAAACTTGATGTCGTACCATTTTATGGAAGCTAGCATTTGATAAATTTGTTGACGGTTATGCTAAGTTGTTTGTGTCCTTTATAATGCATGATATTGATCAAATGGGATTTGAATTTGAGTACACAAATGTGCATAGTAAAGTCTAGTGATAGTTTTTAGGCCTTCATCTAGTAAGGGTGGGTAGCTACGAACAAAAGTTAATCATTGTTTTATTTTCCTTTAATTATATGTATAAAACTGAAGGAATCACCATCCTTGGTTTAGCATAGACTATGCATTGGCCTTGAGCTTGTGTCTGTCTAATAATGAGTTTGAGCTTATTGTTCTCAAGTTGACATCTTTAGTCTTCGTAATTAGGTCAGATATCGAGGATTAGTGAAAGAGAAGCTTAGGACACCATCTTATACATATATACATATACTGTGAGTGTACATTATCATGTTGTCTTTAGAGTGACTATCCTCATTTGTTGAAGAAGAAAAGCATTAATGTGGCTGAATAGCAATACATTCAAGTGGCAATCACACAAGGGATAGTCACTGTGAGATGTCCTCATTTGTGACTGTCCTTACAGTGAGTGTACATTATCATGTCATCTTTAGAGTGACTATCCTCATTTGTTGAAGAAGAAAAGCATTAATGTGGCTGAATAGCAATACATTCAAGTGGCAATCACACAAGGGACAGTCACTGTGAGATGTCCTCATTTGTGACTGTCCTTACAGTGAGTGTACATTATCATGTTGTCTTTAGAGTGACTGTCCTCATTTGTTGAAGGAAAAAAACATTAATGTGGCTGAATAGCAATACATTCAAGTGGCAATCACACAAGGGACAGTCACTATGAGATGTCCTCATTTGTGACTGTCCTTACAGTGAGTGTACATTACCATGTTGTCTTTAGAGTGACTATCCTCATTTGTTGAAGAAAAGCATTAATGTGGCTGAATAGCAATACATTCAAGTGGCAATCACACAAGGGACAGTCACTGTGAGATGTCCTCATTTGTGACTATCCTTACTGTGAGTGTACATTATCATGTTGTCTTTAGAGTGACTATCCTCATTTGTTGAAGAAGAAAAGCATTAATGTGGCTGAATAGCAATACATTCAAGTGGCAATCACAAAAGGGACAGTCACTGTGAGATGTCCTCATTTGTGACTATCCTTACAGTGAGTGTACATTATCATGTTGTCTTTAGAGTGACTATCCTCATTTGTTGAAGAAGAAAAGCATTAATGTGGCTGAATAGCAATACATTCAAGTGGCAATCACACAAGGGACAGTCACTGTGAGATGTCCTCATTTGTGACTGTCCTTACAGTGAGTGTACATTATCATGTTGTCTTTAGAGTGACTGTCCTCATTTGTTGAAGGAAAAAAGCATTAATGTGGCTGAATAGCAATACATTCAAGTGGCAATCACACAAGGGACAGTCACTGTGAGATGTCCTCATTTGTGACTGTCCTTACAGTGAGTGTACATTATCATGTTGTCTTTAGAGTGACTATCCTCATTTGTTGAAGAAGAAAAGCATTAATGTGGCTGAATAGCAATACATTCAAGTGGCAATCACACAAGGGACAGTCACTGTGAGATGTCCTCATTTGTGACTGTCCTTACTGTGAGTGTACATTATCATGTTGTCTTTAGAGTGACTATCCTCATTTGTTGAAGAAGAAAAGCATTAATGTGGCTGAATAGCAATACATTCAAGTGGCAATCACACAAGGGACAGTCACTGTGAGATGTCCTCATTTGTGACTGTCCTTACAGTGAGTGTACATTATCATGTTGTCTTTAGAGTGACTATCCTCATTTGTTGAAGAAGAAAAGCATTAATGTGGCTGAATAGCAATACATTCAAGTGGCAATCACACAAGGGACAGTCACTGTGAGATGTCCTCATTTGTGACTGTCCTTACAGTGAGTGTACATTATCATGTTGTCTTTAGAGTGACTGTCCTCATTTGTTGAAGGAAAAAAGCATTAATGTGGCTGAATAGCAATACATTCAAGTGGTAATCATACAAGGGACAGTCACTGTGAGATGTCCTCATTTGTGACTGTCCTTACAGTGAGTGTACATTATCATGTTGTCTTTAGAGTGACTGTCCTCATTTGTTGAAGGAAAAAAGCATTAATGTGGTTCATTAGCAATGTATTAAATAATTTTTTAAAAAAAATTCTACCCAGGACCGTCGCAATTACGACGGCCCTCCCAAGAGATGCGACGGCGGCGCCGTATTAGCAATGCCCAGGCCCGTCGTAGTTGCTTTGGAGGACCGTCGCACTTGCGATGGTCCTCCCAAGACATGCGACGGCGGTGCCGTATTGGCGACGCCCAGGCCCGTCGCAATTGCTTCGGAGGACCGTCGCAATTGTGACACCCTGCCGTCGCAATGCGACGGAGGTGCTAAATGGGTGAAGCAGTGACATTGTGACGGCAGGGCGTCGCAATGGCGACAAAAACCCATAGACATCATGATTTGCGACTAAAAAACTACGACGTCTATCATTGTCGCTATAGCGACACATAGCCGTCGCAATGGCGACACATAGCCGTCGCAAAATGGCCCCAAATTTATTAGTGTTTCCTATAAAAACATAGTATATTGAAGCAAAGATTTCATTTTATAATGTCTAGGTTGCTTCCCATCAATACCTTTTCAATTGAGTTCTACAGAGTGTGAGTGTAAGAATAAATAATGTAATTTATCAATTTGTCTCTAAAAGACATTGTGTTGTATTTTACAACCAATGTTTGCCAACATCATTGTGGGAACCTAATGTAGTAGTGAAGATAGTGAACATTAGTATATTTGTGATTCATTATTAATGCTTCTCCTTGCCCGTTCAGTGATGGCATTAATCATAAAACACATTTATCATTTTTGACAAAAGATAGTTTTAATTGCTAAAATGCTCATTGCACGTGTTTGATTTTGTGATTACTTTTTTTTTGTTTGTTTAAAATTGAGTAAGTTTTAAAATCTATATGATATCAACAGTTGAGTCATAGGCCCTATGTGTCATAGCCAATGTGACAATGGAAAGAAAGGAAAATAAAGTGACATGTTCCTTACCTGAAAATAGGGCTCTATAGAAATCTACAAGTTGTTTCAGTTATGCATTTATTAATTGCATCTTTGGATTTGGGTTCCTTGACTCTGACATGAAATGGGTTTGTTTCATTTCCATCATATAAAGCAAGCGTCATCTAATAGGATTTTCTAGCTTGGGTTTGCTTCCTCCCAAAAAAAGAATATAAAAGATTCATAAATTATACTAGTTCGGGTTAAATCTTTTTTTTGTTAATCCATTTATAATTTTTGAGTGAATTGAAACCCTAAATTATTCCTAACATTTTAGAAAATGAGCTTTCTTAAAGCACCTTCTTGCTTTTCTTATCCAATCGTTATACTTTAACCACATAATAAATCCATCCTCCATTTCTAACAAAAGGCAGGGACTCTAGCTCCATCAGAGCTCTTGTTTAGTTATATAATTTAATATATTTTTTAAAATTTCAAAGAATGGAGTAAAATATCTAAGCCAGATGTAGTCTTTCTATGGTGTCTTCCCCTTTTTTAATGGTTCTCCATGATAATGGTATGGGGTATTGTGCATTGGGGATGAGGTCTCCCTTTGGCCTCACCTAATATGGATTACATTTCCTTGTTTATTAATTCCATGGGAGCTGCCCCATATGCAGCTATGTGTGTGTGTGTGTGTGTGTGTGTGTGTCTATATATATATATATATATATATATATATATATATATATATATATATATCTTTGTATGTATGTATGTATGTATGTATGTATGTATTAGAAACTACAATTGAAATAATTATTATATTGTCATTGATGTCAAACTTTAACTAGTAAGACAATTGCTATCTAGGATAGTATCATATCTATTGATTGATGAAGAGGATTAGGGCAAGGAGATAAACAAGAGAACCTAAGGAAATGTTGAGTTATTTGATACTTCAATGGGTACTTGATTAGTTGGCACATTGATAAGATAATGTATTGTTTATCTAAGTAAGAAGAAAGACTGGAGAAGTAGACTTAATTGAGTAAAAGTGAAGAAATCTAGTTTAAGCCGAGTGATGTTAGTGTCGACCGAGTGCTAGTATATGCCGAGTAAATTTAGTGTTGACCAAACATCAGTATAAGTCAAGCAAAGCTAATGTTTATTGATGAAGATAGTTTGTAAAGATGACCAAGACACACACTGATGATTGAGGTGAAAAGCACATTATTGACTGAGTATCAGTAATTTACATTTGGAGAAAGAATTGAGATTCCCAATTGACATAGTTGAATTCTTGGGATATGTAAATTGTGTTAACTTTATTAAAGAATTATATGGAGTATTTAATGCATGGTAAATCATTTTATTGTGGATCAAAAGAGAAGTTTGAAGATGTATCTAGAAGGAAGGATGAAGAACATAATGATAGAAGGATTCAACGAATATGACCTAAACCTAAGATCTATGGAGGAGATTAAGCGGTAAAAGATGGATCTACCTAATTGAAGAGGTATAAAGGAAAACCTAATTGTGAGGTTACAACATGGGCTGAAGTTGTTGATGTTATTGACTGATAAGTCTAAGTAGAAGGTTGAAGGTGAAATTGTGAAGGACTTGAACAAAGTTGTGATTGCTTGAAGCGAATTTCGAGCAGATCAATGATGGAGATGGAAATGAAGGTCAATCAGTAAATCAACATATATGTGTGAAGTGGATCCGTATTTGCAAAAGTGAGTTGTATGTTTTTTAGATCAGAAACTACTATTACTTTCTAACCATTGTATTAGTCTAAATCATTTAATCAAGGCTGACCTAACAATCATTGTATAAATCCTTTAATCAAGGTGGCATTCTAATGGAATTTTCTTAAATCCTTTAACCAGGTCACTTTTGATAGAGTTTCTAAATCCTTTAATAGGGTCACACCTAGCAGTGTGTTTGTAAACCTTTAACAGGGTTGGCTTTTCATAGAGCTCACTTCAAAAGAGTGAAATATCAGTAGCATGTTACAAAGTAGTTTTTTCCAAGTTGGGTTTCCACTATAAATCCTGGTGTTATACTTGTGTGAATGTTGTTATATTCCACAAGTTAATTACTTTTGGACAGTGGACTGCATGTTATATATTTCTGATATATATTATAGAGACCGAGTTGTGTTGGTGATTAGATCTGAGATTGTTGAAGTGCTAGAAAGTTCAATTGGTACATCTGGACTTGAGAACAACTGATTCACCCCCCCTCTTTGTTGTCCTAAATAATTCTAACAATTGGTATCAAATTTGTTGGTGCTTACAAAGGAAATTTTAAAGGTACTTGAAGCTAATGATTAAGATGTATAAAAAGGAGGTACCGAAGTTGAATAAAGAGAACTTCCCTGCATGGAAAAGTCTGATGAAATTGTATATAGTTGGTATTGGTGATTCAACAAAGTATTATATGGAACATGACTATGTTATACCTGCTACACCTTTGATTGCCGAGGAGATGAAAGCAAAACAAGAACATAATCAAGCCATGTTGGAGATTGCATCTGCCTTAAGCTATCTTGAATTTGAAGATATCAAAGACTGCACTACTGCAAAGAAAATGTGGGATAATCTTGCAACTATCTATGGTGGAGATACTAATGTGCTGAGAGAAAAAACTAAAAGTTTGAGAGATAAGTTTTATGAAATGAAAATGAAAGAAGGTGAAAATATTGCTCAGTATTGTGGTAGAATTAAGGAGATAGTGAAAGCTATAAGATGAGCTAATGGAATCATCGACGATGAGACTGTTATTGGTAAGGTATCGAGAACCTTGCTTCCTATCTATGCTGTCAGAATTTCTATAATTCAAGAATCAAGATGTAACCCTGGTAATGTTCTAACTCTGGAAAGTCTTGTTGGTAAGCTTACTACTTTTGAGCTGTCTAACTATGATAACTACACTGTTCCTAATGTTTAATTTGCATTCAAGTCACAAATGGTTTTAAATAAGTCTAAGAAGGAAAAAGGAAAATGTGTGAAAAGTGATAGTGATAGTGAAAGTGAAAGTGATACTTCTGGAAAGGAACTAGATGATCTTGAGGCACTCATAGCTAGAAGACTACAAAGAGGAAGAGGGAAGTATAAAGGTAAACTTCCTATAATTTTTTTTTCATGTAACAAAGTTGGCCATATTGCAGCAAGATGCCTTGATAGGACTGACAAGGATGAGAGAAGGGAAAACAAGTACAAGGATAAGAGAAATGACAAAGATCACTTAAGGTACAAAGACTACAAAGACAAAGGTAAGAAATCCTGTTATATTATTGAAGAGGAAATTGGCAGTGACACTAGTGAATCTGATGAATGTGATATTGAAGTAGTTTACGTTGCTATGAAAGATTATTCTGATGAAGATGAGAAAACTACACTTATTTCTTATGTCAGTAAAGGTGATAAATGGATTATTGATAGTGGTTGCTCACATCACATGACTAGTAATAAAAGTAAATTTGAAACCCTAGATCATTACAAATATAGAAGTGTTAAGTTTGGTAATGATGCACCATGTCATGTGAGAGGCAAATGATCAATTAAGCTAACTAATAAGATCACACGTGAGAATGCTTATTGGGTTGAAGGTCTTAACTATAAATTGTTGAGTGTTGCATAGTTGAACAGTATTGGTTACCAAGTGGAATTTCATCACAGGAAGGCTAAAATATTTGATGCCACTGGTGAACTAATTGGAAGTGGAGAACAAAAAAGAGGTAACTTGTTCTATCTAGACCTATCTAAAGAAACATGTTTGTTTGCACAATTTGATGATGTATGGTTATGGCATAAGAGGTTGTATTATGTAAATTTTGACAATTTGGTAAATATTAGTAAAAAGAAGAAAGTTAGAGGTTTGTCGAGATTAAAGAAACCTAATAATGTGATGTGTAAACAGTGTCAATTGGGAAAAATGATAAAGTCTAGTTTTAAGAGCAAGACATATACTTATAAAAATATTTTGGAATTGGTTCATACTGACCTTTGTGGACCTATGGGTGTACAAAATTTTTGATTAAGGTAAAAACAAGTTTTGAAGGGGCCCCGAAACCCTTTACATTACCAGAACTAAGGATGAAATAATTGAAGTTCCAAAAGTACAACAGTCCAGGCAAAATCTAGGCCTAAACACCTCAAGAATTAGTCCCTCCAAGGAATGGAAGGACACCCAAACAACAAAATGAGAATACTGCATAAGAATAATCAATGAAAACCACAGTCCAAAGAGGAAATCAACAAGGCTAGGTCCCCTTTTTATGAGAATGGAGAGTCATATCAAACGAAGAGGAAGATTTATTTGAATGTTTCTCTTTAACAGTTATCCATCCATCTTCAACTTTCATTGCCTCCTTCTGCAAGCACACTGAATTTAGGGAAACAACCCTTGACATCAGATCCAAATAGCCCCCAACAAGAGGAACAACACCATTTCCAACAACAATCATCAAACCAACAAAGCTGGCAGGAAAAGCAACCTCAGAAATAGGGCTTGCAATACTTCTAGCATGAGAATCAGAAGCACCAAAACCCACAACATTAAACTCACTAGTAGGGCTAGCAGAAAAAACATCCACTGAACCACCAGCAGAAATACTAGGATCCTCTAGCAAAGGAGAGATGGGTCCCTGAGGAGCAGAGCTAGCAGGAACCACAACAAAGATAGGGTTAGAAATACTCCTAGCAAGAGATCCAAAAATAGAATTTTCCACAACCACCCCAGCAGGGCTGGTGAGCAGTCTCACAATAGGTAGAGATAATCATGTCATTGTCTCTCTCTCAAGGGTAATATATCTATGCTACAAATTAACTATCCCCATCATGAAATGCATTTAGATTGTCAACCCAGGGATGTAGACTTGAAATGGGACAGCACAGTTTGTGCACTAAGTTCCTTTAGGAGTCAAAACACTTATGCTACAGCAAGATAAAATGCATGAAAGGAATCTATGCTATTGCTACAGGAAAGTAACCACACTTGACTATTGAATGGAATTACTGTAGAAAATATATGAAATGAATCTAAGCCTGTCCAACACTCAAAACACTCACTATACTCATTTCTACAAATGCTGTAGGAACGACCATAGAGACAATGTTGTAGGAAAAAAATAATTGCTCTATTTGAAAATAGGAAATGTACAAAAAACAAATCTATTCTACTTAATCTAATCCACCTTCCAAGTGGGCCCCCTTGGTTGCCTTCTGCTAACTACTCAACATAAGAAATAATCCAAAATCACTCTTCCATTAAATTCTTCTTAACTAGTTACATCACGACTGAATAACTCATGAAGAACGAAAACAAAGAAACTTTCACTATACTGAGTGCATAATTCTATCTTTCTTCATTACCTACTAAATCAGTCAAAATCCCTTTATCACGGATTGACGCTTATTAAAAACATAATAGAAAAGTATCATTAAATCTCGCCATAGATGGAGGAGATAAAACAACCACAACATGATACAATTACTACTGTCAACAGAATAACAGTTCTGAGGAAATATAGCAAGACTAATTCTCTATATTCTCTGGAACAACAGATCCTTCAAAGCTCGACATCTCCACCGGAATCGTGCTGAATTTTCTCGCCATAGTTGGTCTTCTAACTCCCTTCTTCAATGCAGATGCGCCACTCTTCATACCACTACGTGTTTACCTGAAAGGTTAGTACATTCGGTACACATATGCAAGTCAACATTTCAACTCCTACTTAAATGTTAGAACACAACTTGAAATAATTATACGAAGTACTGCATTATATTTATAATAGTTAACAAAACATATCATTCAGGCCACCCATAGATTTTGTGGCTTTAACTATACTTGGCATAGGTTCACACAAGCATAAGTAATAAAATGTCTTGGAAATGTTTGTTAGAGTATCAACAAAACATAAAGATCACAACAAAATTGAGTCAATAATTAGACTCATCAGCTAGCAGGAACACCGGCCAAAGGACCACCAGCAGAAGGGCTAGGAAAATCTATTTCCTTCGAAGATTTGGGAGAGCTTTTGAGAACTGTGTAGTGTTTGGTAGAGACATCCTTCCACCAAGTACGAGGGACTTTCTTCATTTTGAAGTCAGAACCGCATTTTGAAGCATGATGACCTATTTTGAAACATTTTCTGCATCTAAAGGGGATACCCTCATAATCCAATTGTTGCAACCAAGAACCTTTAGATGACTCAATTTTAATTTCAGCGGGAAGACCCTGAGAAATATCTATATCTACCAGGATACGAGCAAAGGTAGAATGAAACATATTGGCAAAATCATCATCAATAATCAAAAAATCCCCCAAATCCTCCCCCACCTCCTCCAGAACAACACCTTGCCAAAGATGAAGAGGAATATTGGGAAGCCTCACCCATATAGGCATGTTGTTGAAAACTTCAGATGAGGGATCAAAATCTGGGTGCCATGGTTTTACCATAAGCAAGAATTTATCCTCCACCCAGCTAAAGAAGTTTTCACATAAATTTTTTGATCTATCCTTAGTATTATCAAATTTTGCTACAAAAAAACCTTTAGCTAAATGGAAGATATGAACATTATCTAAAAGTAATAGTTCCCATTTTCGAGAGATCCAGTTGTGAAGTTGGGGCAAAGTTGGCCAAAACCCCCGAAATTGACAAATCAGATCAAGACCCGAAAAGATCTTAGAGTAAGACTCTAGCTCACCTTCTACGACATCAGAGAGCTTGATGGAGAGAGATCCAGGGCCATAAATCTGCACAAAAGAGGGCACTCCATGAGAGGAGCCCCAAACCCCATGCTTGACCATAGAAACAACTTTAGAATAAGATCCCACCACTCCACGAGTTGAAGCGACAAAAGCTGGCCTGGAAGAAGCTTTGACATTAGGGGCTTTCACAGAAGAAAGGGGTAGAGAGCCAGGAGGACCCAAAGCCACACCCATAGGGGTAGTCCCCTTAGCAAGAACAAAAGCTTTACCCTGACCACCTTTGAACACTGGATTTTGAAAAGTGTTTGGGCGGGAAGGAAGAGACCCCTTCAAGCCCAGGCCCTTTCCCAACTTTGCAGTCAACAACACCACCTTAGACCCATCCGAACAAATAAAAGAATCTAGGGAAGGACTAACGACATAAGAGGTCAGATGCACACCCAAAATAGGGAAGGCATCATCTGGCTGGGCAACCAAGACCACAAAACTGAGCACAATGGAAGAGGGAAGACGCGGGCATGCTAACACAGACTGTGAACCATGAATAGGAAGTGCTGCCATAGGAGAAGCCCACATAGCCAACACCGACTGTGAACCATGAGAAGATGTGGGAGGAGCCCTAGCGGCATCCACAAACATGCTCATGGAAGACACAAAAAAGTATAGTTTGTTGATTCTGTTTGTTGATGACTACACTAGGATGATGAGTGTAATGTTTTTGAAAGAGAAATATGATGCATTTCAGTTGTTTAAGTGGTATTTGGAAAAAGTTTCAAAAAAGAAATAGGTAGAAGCCTGAAATGTTTGAGATCTGACCGAGGTGGAGAGTTTATATCAAATGAGTTCAATATGTTCTGCAATGATAGAGGAATCAAGAGACATATATCTGCACCAAGAATACCTCCACATAATGGCATAGCAGAGAGAAGAAACAGGTCAATTATGGATTGTGCAAGAACACTGATGATTGAGATGAATGTTGCACAAAAATATTGGAGAGAAGTTGTCAGTACAATTATTTATACCTTAAACCGAGTACAAATCAAGAAAGGTACAAATGCTACACCTTATGAGTTATGGCATGGTTATGCACCTAATGTGAAGTATTTTAGAATCTTTGGGAGTAAATGCTATATACTGAAAGACAATATGAATGGAAAATTTGATACAAAAAGTGATGAAGGCATATTCCTAGGTTATTCCACAGAGAGAAAAGCTTATAAGTGTTTGAATTCTAACACTAACAAATTTTTGGAAAGTGCAAATGTTAGAGTTGATAAATATGTAGAAAAAAATGAACTGGAGGGTAAACAAGAGCTTGAAGACTACAAATCTTTTGTTTACATGGAAGAAGGAGAGGCAAGTAACACACTTGAACCAAATGCAGAGTCACAGATAAGAAATGTCGAGCATCAGGAGGATGCTGCCGAGCAATTAGAAGATGAAGTTGATAATTTGCATGATGAACCTAAAGATCAAGATCAAGGAGAAAAGAAATCTGAACCTAAATTGGCACAGTATGTAAGAAGACATCATAAGTCTGAGCAAATCATTGGAGATAAAGAATATGGATTCTTGACAAGAAGTAAGTTGAAAGACCCTGCATGTTTACTATGTGAGTTTGAGCCTAAGATAGTAAAAGATGCTTTAGAGAATGATGACTAGATTAAAGCTATGAATGAAGAAATTGATCAGATAGAAAAGAATGATACTTGGACTCTGGCACCAAGACCAGAAGATATGAATGTTATTGGAACAAAATGGGTATTTAGAAACAAGCTAAATGAACATGGACAAGTCACAAGAAACAAGACAAGATTGGTATGCAAGGGTTATACACAAGAAGAAGGAATAGACAATGGGGAAACATTTTCCCCTGTAGCAAGATTAGGAGTGAGGACTATACTTGCATACAATGCATATAAAGATTTAAAAGTATATCAGATGGATGCCAAATCTGCATTTCTGAATGGTATATTAGAAGTATACATTGAACAACCTGAAGGATTTGTTGACCCAAGAAAGAAAAATATGGTTTACAAGTTGAACAAGGCACTTTATGGATTGAAACAAGCCCCTAGAGCATGGTATGAGGGACCGCACAATTATTTGATAAAGATTGGATTTGCAAGAACAAATGACAACAACAATCTGTATATGAAAACTGAAGAAGGTAAAGGCATTTTGTTAGCTAAAATTTTTGTTGATGATATCATATTTGGAGGACAAGATGCCCTATGTCAAAAAAGTTCAAGTGAGATGCAAACTAAGTTTGAAATGTCTATGTTTGGTGAGATAAAATTCTTTGTTGGTTTACAAGTTTATTAGATGGAGAAAGGTATCTTTATTACTCAATCTAAATATGTTAAAGAGATATTGAAAATTTTTGGTATGGAGGATTCCAGACTAGTAAGTACTCCTATGGCTACTAGGCATAAACTATCTAAAACTAATGATACCGTTGAAGTAAATCAAACCCTGTATAGTTCTATGATTGGAAAGCTACAATATGTTGTCCATAATAGATTGGATATAGCCCTAGAAGTTGGGATTGTGGTAAGATTTTTTGCCAATCCTAAGGAAAATCATATGATGGCAATAAAGAGAATACTGAGATATCTGAAAGGGACAGATGATTATGGATTATACTACAAGAAGAATAAGAAATTTGAACTAAGATTCTACACTGATGTAGATTGGGCTAGAAATGTTGATGATAGAAAAAGTACAAGTGGTGGAGCATTCTTTATAGGAAAGAGATTAGTCTCCTGGACAATCAAGAAATAGAACTGCATTTCTCAATCTACAACAAAAGCTAAGTATTTAGCAGCTGTAGTGAATTGTTCAAATTTGGTGTGGATCAAGCAATTATTAAAAGGAATGAAAGAAGAAATCATTGAGTCAATTGTTATTTTTTGTGATAACACGAGTGCTATCAATATATCAAAGAATCCAATGATGCACACAAAGACTAAGCATATTGCTATCAAGTATCATTACTTGAGAGAGCTAGTACAAGACAAAGAAGTGAGAATGGAAAATGTGAATACAAAAGAACAACTAGCAGACATATTCACAAAAGCTTTACCTAAGGATGCTCATAAATATCTTAGAGGTAAACTAGGGGTGATTCCCCTAATTGAGGCTACCTAGTCAACTAGGAGCACTGCATCAAATGTGCTACACAAAATATCTGACAAATTGATGTAGAAAAGGTCACACTTTAGGAGTTTCCTAGAGTTGTGAGAAGTAAAGCAGAGATGATAATCAATCATAAGTAAGATGACAAAGGGAGAAATACAACATATTGAATCGACATGAAGACATCTACATATGGAAGATGTAAGTGATAGATACTTCTTTAGCATTGTTGTCAAAGAGGGAGAGATTCTAAAGAAAACACAAATGATTCATTGAACCTGAGGGAGAGATTCAGAGACAGTTGGTTGACTGGAAAGATTTAGAGGGAGTAACTGTGTATGCGGTCAGGCAAGGCAAAGATGTTGCAAATAAAAATGAAGCTAAGGATATTACACAAGTCTGATGCACATAAGTTTTTTTTTTGGATTGTTTGGTAAATCATGTGTTATTCATGTGGTGTAGCCATCAATTCCAAAGAGGGAGATTGTTGAAAAATTGCAATTGAAACAATTGTTATATTGTCATTGATGTCAAACCTTAATTGGTAAGATAATTGCTATCTAGGATAGTACCATAGCTATTGATTGTTGAAGAGGATTAGGGCAAGAAGATAAACAAGAGAACCTA